>WNWU01013601.1:532258-632860 GCA_012654045.1 Ptyas mucosa
TTTTTTGTGGTAAAATTGGGGGTCTCGGCTTATATTCGGGTCGGCTTATACTTGAGTATATACGGTAAGTCTAAGTGCTATTGCTAAAACTGCCACTGGAGTGTCATCCTGTCAGTGTGATGCCTGAAGGTCAGAGGTGGTATTCAGCCAGTTCGTACCAATTCGGGCAAACTAGTAGCGGAGATCACGGGACTGCCCTTCTGCCCTGCCTCTATGCTGTCCTATTTAGGCATGTTTTCGAGGCCAGGGGCATGTGTGTAAGGTGCGCAAGCGAGCAAAGCGGAAGGCACGCATGTGGGGTGAACCAGTGGTAAGAATATTGGAAACCTAATGCTGCTGAAGGTATATGAATTTTTGACAGAGAAGACAACAGATGGGCAATTCTGGGGTGAGAAAGGGGGGGGGAAAGACCCTTGTGAAACAATGTTCTTTGTGCAAATATCATAATTTCTGTCCTTGTAGCAGATATCCCAAGACTAGTATGCAATTTGGGATATGCTTCATTATGTCCTCCCAAGTGTGTCGCCATTTTGATGTCACTGTCATATGCTGTGGATGCCACTGATGTGCATAGAGCCCCATCCTCCAATTTTCCTCCACTGTAACAACTCTACAAGGGAGAGCAACAAAGAGAGGCCCTAGTCACTCAGGGTGATCATCCGTGGAAGGGGGTGAATTTAAACCTGGTTCTCCAGAAACTCAATTCCATAACTCAGTGTTTTTCAACCTTGGCTACTTTAAGATGTGTGGACTTCAACTCCCAGAATTCCTCAGCCAACAACAGAATCTTGCATTCCAAGAGCCTCATATCCCAGGGCAAAGTGTCGTTCAGAAATATGTACTATCTTCCTGAGAGTTGTCTCAAAGGTGCTTTTTCAGGAAGCAAGTGGACTTGTTTTTTCTTTGAAGATGTTTCGCTTCTCATCCAAAAAGCTTCTTCAGCTCTGATTGGATGGTGGGGAATGGAAGGATTTATATTCCTTGCAGACAGCTGGTTATTTGCATCCTTTTTAAGGGTGGTTGAAACATTTGATGTTTATCTGTGTCCACAGGGTCACTGAGTAAGGCTCCTGGTTCCTGTAGTCTGCAATTTTTCTGGAAATCCATTCATACTGCTACACCAATTCAAAGGGTGTTAATCACAAATTGCATATCTAAAAGTCTGTAGCTGAAATTACTGCTAGTCCTCGACTTGTAATGCTTTGTTTACTGACTGCTCAAAGTTGCAACAGCATTGAAAAAAGTGACCTATGACCATTTCTTCTCAAATTACAACTGTTGCAAGCATCCCCGTCCTCGCATGATCAAAATTCAGATGCTTGTCAACTGGCATATATTTATAACAATTGCAATGTCTAGGGTCATTTTTGTGATCTTCTGACAGTCAGTGAGGAAGCCAGATTCACTTAACTGTGTTACTAACTAGGGCAAAACTCAGTTAACTGTCTTGCTTAGCAACAGAAATTCTGGTCTCAATTGTAAGTCAAGAACTACCTGTACAGAGACTTGAATAGATTTGAATAGAATATATTGTATATTTTATCACTTGAGATCTTATTAAAAAAAATAAGAGAAGATCAAGAGATTAAGGGTTTGAAAGTCAGGCAAGAAGAATATAAAACTCAGGCTTTTGCCGATGATGTAGTACTTATAACAGAAGAACCCTTAGAAACACTACCAATTTTTTTTTTAAAAATAGAAGATTACGGAGAGGTGGCCGGACTACGGATAAATAGAAATAAATCTAAACTATTGGTTAAAAACTTAACAAAAACTCAGGAGAGGGAATTGGAAAAGTAACTCAAATACAAGTTTCTAATAAAGTGAAATACTTAGGCATCTGGCTGACACCAAGAACCTCCTCTATAAAGGAAAATAATTATGACAAATTAGTAACCCAGATAAAAAAGGATTTGGACAATTGGAAAACCTTGCAAATCTCATTTATGGGAAGAATCTCAATAATCAAAATGAACATCTTACCAAGACTGTTGTACTTATTCCAGGTGGCCCCAATAAATCTAAGGAAAATTTTTTTTATTAGTCTAAATAGGATTAGCTCTAAATTTATTTGGCAGGGAAAACGACCAAGGATAAAGCTAAAATTACTGCAGGACGCTAAGGAAAGAGGAGGGCTAGCACTCCCAGAATGGGAATTATATCATCAGGCAGCGGGCTTAATGTGGCTCAAAGAATGGATTGATTTGAACAATAATAGAATATTAACTATTGAAGGCCATGACTTACAGGTAGGCTGGCATTCCTTTCTATGGGAAGAAAAATATAAGTCCCGTACATACTTCAAAAGACATACAATCAGACAGGCCCTATTACATACATGGTTAAAAATTAAACGACAACATTACACTATGATTCCACTTTGGTTTTCACCTACGGAAGCCTTAAAACATCCTAACCTGTTAGAAATTAGAAACAAAGTAAGATATAAAGAGCTAATGGACCATCAAGGTAAGCTAAAATCCAAACAGCAATTGGAAGTAGATACAAATAAGGAGATTGACTGGTGGACTTTTACTCAGGTACAATCAAAATACAGAGAACATATTAAAAAATATCAAATCAGTAAGGAGAATCAGGAATTAGACACCATTCTAGAGACGAAGGAAAAATTAATTAGTAAAATCTATAAATTTCTGCTAAGGTACAAAATGGAAGATGAAACGGTCAAACATACAATGATAAAATGGATGCAGAACTTCAAATATTCAATAGACCTCGACAAATGGGAAGAATTCTGGCAGATGAATATTAAATCAACGCTCTCCGTGGCATTCAAGGAAAACCAGCTCAAGATGTTTTATAGGTGGCATATGCCACCAACCAGATTGGCTAAAATAAACCCCCAAAACAACCCGAATTGCTGGAAATGTAAGAAATCCCAGGGTACTTTCTACCATCTATGGTGGACCTGCCCAGCGGCGAAAAAATTTTGGTCTATGATTAAAACGTGGCTAGAACAAATTACCAGAGTAAAAATACACAAGAAACCCGAAACCTTCCTTTTAGGAATCTTTACTACAACTTACTCTAAAGAAACAAAGTATCTGCTAATACACATTCTAACAGCGGCCAGAATAACATATGCTAGTACTTGGAAGTCAGAGAAAATCCCCACGGAGGAAGATATCATAGACAAGATTACACAATGCGCGGAGATGGGCAGACTAACAAAGGAATTAAAAGAAAAAGAAGATTCTGAGTTTTATAAAATATGGAATAAATGGTATCAGTGGCGTAAGGTTGTCACGGAAAAAAAGAGACAAATCAGACAGAATAAAACATAGTGACACTTGCTCCACCCCCACACAGCAAATCCTGAGGGAAATGTAGGAAAGGCTGGGAAAAACTTGACCTAGAGTTTGTAATATAGAAAGGGTTAAACAAACAATATAGATCTAGTGAATTATGTATTGAGGGAATATGTATAATTATGTAGTTGATTATCACACTGCGAAACATATGCTTCAAATGAGTGATATATATAATTGTTTTAATCTATGTGATTTTGTTATATATGTTTTTGTATGTTTGTCTTTTTTATTTGTTAATAAAATTTATAAATTAAAAAAAAGAACTACCTGTACAGAGACTTGAATAGATTTGAATAGAATAGAGCTGGAAGGGACCTTGGAGGTCTTCTAGTCCAGCCCCTTGCTCAAGCAGGAGAACCTATACCCGTGATGGCGAACCTATGGCACGGGTGCCACAGGTGGCACGCAGAGCCATATCGGTGGGCACGCGAGCTCAGCTCCAGCATGCATGCATGTGCCAGCCAGCTGATTTTCGGGCCTTCTGGGCCCACCAGAAGTCAGGAAACACACTGTTTCCGGCCTCTGGAGGGGGTGGGGAAGGCCATTTTTGCCCTCCCCAGGCTCCTATAAAGGCTCTGGAGCCTGGGGAGACCAAAAAATGGGCCTACCGGGCCCACCATGCCATCGCGTGCCAAAAGCGGGGGGAGCACGGGGGGGGGGGCAGGGCACATAGAATTATGGATGTGGGCACACGTGCGTGTGACCCCACCATGCTCCTCCCGTTTTTGGCACGCAATGGCAAAAAGATTAGCCATCACTGACCTATACTATTTCAGATAAGTGGCTGCCTAGTTTCTTCTTAAAAACCTCCAATAATGGAGCACCCACAATTTCTGAAGGCAAGTTGGTATTCCACTGGTTAATTGTCCTGTTAGGAAGTTTCTCCTTAATTCCAGGTTGTTGTCTGTTTGATTAGTTTCCAACCATTGTTTCTTGTCCTGCCCTCTGATGCTTTGTAGAATAATTTGACCCCCTCTTCTTTGTGGCAGCCCCTCAAATACTGGAATATTGCTATCATGTTGAAGGGACATAATAGTAGAATAGGTAAAATTATTGGGACATAATAACAACTTGCTATTTTGCTTCTGTAAGAATTGCTTTGAATTATAATTGCCTGTCATTTGCTTCTACCAGTGATCTAATTCCTGTTATCTTGTTTTTGTGTACAACTCAGTGCCTGGTGCAGGGTATGTCATGGCCTGGCAGGGTTACATCAGGCAAATACCTGTGTTGCTAAGCACTCAGCCCCCCTCTTCCTTGCTGCATTGCCAAAGGAAGGCCTGAACCAGGGGGCCCAGAACTGGGTACTAAGCAGATGTCTCTGAAGGTCTAAAAGGACGCCGTACTTTTCCCAAGGTGTGGCCTTTCACTGACTGCATGCTCTTTGTCTGTATGTTGTGGAATGGTCTACTCAGCTCTTCTTTATACAAATAAAAGCTATTATTTTTTTCCAAGCCTCTTCTTGGGTCTCTCTCTTTGGCATTCTGGTGACTCAAGTACATTTTGGGACCTTACAATGTCATCCCTAATTCTTCTTTTCTTTAGACTAGCCAAGACCAAATCCTGCAGCCGTTCTTCATGTTTATTTTCAAGCACATCTACCACCTGTAAAGAAACAGCGTATTTGAATTGGAAGGGATCTCAAATGGTCATCTAGTCCAACCACCTGCTCAGCAGTGGAACCCACAAAGTCATGCCTGACGATCATCCAACCCCCTTGTGCAAACCTCCTGCCAGAGGGAGTCCATCCAATCAGCCCATTTCTCTCTATTTTTCTCAGAAGGAGCAAATGATGCAGTATTGAAGAGAATATGAGCCAGATGTACATATTTATGATTAAATATTTAGAATCATAAATGATTAAGATCCAATTCCTCCCCCTCCTCCTTAGTTTTCTCCCATCGCCTCCGGCGTTTTAAATCTGCTTTTAAATCAAGCTTTCACTTCCTAACAGAGTCATGTGGTTCATAAATAGCAACGGAAACGAAAACGCCTTTCCAAAGAGTAGAGAGATTTGGAAAGCACTGGCCCTTTAAATCTTCACTTTCTGGCCTCCCCTCAAATGGCGGCACCCTCCTGGAACCTGCCTTATTCCAAAATGGCTACCGATTTTTGATGGGTTGCCTTTGATAGCCTGTTTTCTTGCCCACACTCAAAATGGTGGGCCTATTGACTTCAACACTACGTTGACCCGAACCGAGACGGCGGTTACAACGCTTTTCTTACAACGTAACGTCTAGTTTTTTGTTTTTTAATATTTTGGTTATTGGCCCGGAACTGACAAGGTTCATCCTGTAAAGAATAATAAAAACAAGAGGCCCTTGGAGCCGAACGAGGCGCTGCCGGTGACGTAATGACGTCACCGAAGCGTGCGCCCTTTAAAAAAGATGGGGGAAAATCAGGGCGAGAGAGATATATTTTCACTGGCAGCCGGGAAATCAGTTTCGGTGGTACAAAATTGAAATGGGTTCTTTAAGACTTTTTACTAGGTTTAAAAACCATCCGTTCTATTCTATGTCTAAATACACGCCTCCTGAATCCCCGGCACCAAAACGGACCCGCCCTTCCCGACCACGTTCTTGGTCTCTACATAAAGGCCTTGACAATAGATTGATCGCCCTTCCTGCCCTAAGTAATGATGGCGATTCTTGAGCCGCCACTTGAGTAAAGAAACAGTAAGCCATTGGCTGCCGCAGAGAACAAAGCGGGCCGTTATTGGACGGGCGGGATCTGGAAGCAGGATCAGGTCGGACCCTTCTTTAGGGCTGATGAGGAAAGGGCTGAGAGGGAGGAGGAAAAACTAGTAACCGGAGGGAGGGGGTGGTCGTCGTGTTTCTCCTCCTCCCTCCTCGTCCTCTGTTTCGCGAACCGACTGCTGCCACTTCCATGCGGGGGCTGGAGGTGAGAGCCCCCGGGGGGCATGGGGGGTGGTGGTGGGGGGTCGCCGGGCGGATGACCCAAGAGGAGTCCTTGGTGGGAACCAAAGGCTCCTGTTGTTTCGCTGGCAGCCGGTCATCCTCGGCTCTCTCCCTTGGTGATCGTCAAGCGTGGGAGCGGTTGCATGGCTTCTTCTATGCCGGGCGAAGGAGGGGTGAGTGGGTGGGTGGGGGTCGCCCGGGCGGAGGAACCTGCAAAAGTGTGTGCGCGCGCGTGTGTGCGTGTGTATGTGTGCCCTCTGACATAATCTTGGGTAGGAGTGGGGGGGGGGGGTGCCCAAAGTTCTGCAAAAAAAAAGGATCTTCGGCTTTGCCGGTCTTTTTTCAAACGTGGATGGATTTCAACTCGCCTACAGCCACGCTGGCTGAGGAATTCTGGGAATCGAAATCCACCCGTGTTTCAAAGTTTAAAAACAAAACCACGACTTTTTCTGTGGGGTGGTTTCCGCTGCGCTTAAGGGAGTCTGTGCTGATAGCCCGAGGTTGAAGCTGCTTCAACCTTAGCCCTGGGTTATGCTTTTTGCAGTGTCCTTCCACCCCCCACTACGCTGCTTAATAAGGAAGATTGGTAAAAACTGGTGCCAAGAGTCACACAAACACAACAACTAAAAGATTCTGGGTGTGTTTCTCCCAGCCGAGTGATGCAGAAAGAGTTTGGGTGGGGGGAAGCACCTGTTAGAGCAGGGGTGGGCAAATGTGGCTCTTTTACAACCTGTGGACTTCAACTCCCAGAATTCCATAGATAACCAAGCTGGCTCAGGAATTCTGGGAGTTGAAGTCCACAGATTGTAAAAGAGCCACATTTGCCCACCCCTCTGTTAGATAGAGAATGGGATGGGAGAGATGTTGGACTGGCTGCTTCCTTGCTAAGTAAAAACTCTCTAGCAAAAAACCACTCACCAGGATGGACATTTCCTTAAATTATCATCTTAGCAAGATTAGCATTCTTGCTGGCCTCGAATTTCAGCCTGGTGGGACTCATCATTGGCATGAGTTATCTTGATTTCTATCCTGTCCCATAATTTGGCCTTTGCTGTTTCTTCTACAAGCACACAACTTTTTAACGCTTGTGATCTTTGCAAAACCCGCTTTTTATCTATAATGGGGAACATGTGGAAAGGTGAAAATTTCCAGCTACGTTAAGAAAAAAAGCAGGGAAAACCAAGGTTGGGGTTGCTACATGTAAGGGAAAAAAAAGGCGGCTCTTTGTAAGTTCTTTTAATTAAGGCCAACTATTTTTAAGGCTTTTTTTTATTAAGGCCAAACTAGGAAAGAGTGTGAAAGCTTTTCACTTCACAGGAATTTGTCATCTGCCAGCTTGGTGGGAAAAAGCTGAGGTGAAAGAAAAGTTGCTTTTTCTGGCATCTTGCCTTGGAAGTCTAAGGAACCTGAAAGCTGCTGTACTGTTTTGTGTTTTTTGAGTCTTGGTGATAAAATTGACATCCAGTTTTGGATTTTGTCATGTCACTTAAATTTTAGCCTGTCATGTATAGCTTTGTTAAAAGATGTGAAGTGATTGGGGGGGGGGATATGGTTTCTGTCTTGGTCTGATTCCTTTAATATAGTACAGTGCCAGTATCCCACTATATAAGACAATCAGTTTTATGTAATAGCTAAGGTAACAGACTACAAGCTACCAGGCTAGAAACCAGGTGATTGTGAGTTCTGGTCCCATTCAGGCACAAAACCAGCTGGATAATTTTGAGCTAGTCACTCTCTCTCAGCTCTGGAAAGTGGGCAGTGCCAAACTATTTCCAAAAATCTTGTCCAAAACACTGCTGGGACAAGTTCAGGAAGTCACCAAGAGTCCAAAACTGACTTGAAAGTACATACATACACAAACACACATGCTGTATATAAATTTATATTTATATAAATATAAAATGGCATTTAATTTCGTTGTACGAATTGCAATGATAATAAACTACACTAAACTGAACTAAACTAGAGAAATTTTCTGATATTTTAACTCAATTTAACTTTTCTTTATCCTGGAAAACTGCTGTGGGAGGAATAATGGGTCTTAGTAGCATATGATTTAGATGATTGCTAATGATTCATAATTAGCTTATCTGAGGCATAATCCCATCTCCTCGCTTACCTCTGTGTATTGTGCAGCACAATTTAGAACATTTTTTTCTCAACCTTGGCAACTCCTAAAATGTGTGGGTTCCAATTCCTAGAATTCTCTAGCCAGTCATACTGATTGAGGAATTCTGAGAGTTGAAGACCACACATCTAATAGTTACCAAGGTAGAGAACACTAGTTTAGAAGAATAACTATTTAAAATACCAAACCTTTCAAAGGTGAGAGCAGGGTTTGCCATCCTTCTTAGAAAAGCACACCCCACCACACACTTGATCTGCTGTTAAAAACAGGAAGTAAATAACTTCCACTAAAGGGCAACTTTGTGTAGAAATAGGCTGTCTCGTTTTTATTTTGTCAATAAAAATGAATTCCTCTTCTTTTTAGGATGCTCAGCTCTGTTAATAGTTTATGAGAATAGAAACTGGTGGGTGGTGGAATATCTTTTAAGTAAATGCATTTTGATTCCAAGATGGAATGATTAAAAATGATTTTTTTAAAAATTAAACATGATTAAAATTCCAAACTGAAGAAGGTGGAGAATAACAGACCTAAAAGGCATAAGAGTTTAATTCATTGTTTCTCATCATTGGCAAATTTGTGATGTGTGAACTTTAATTCGCAGAATTCTGGGGATTGAAATCCACAAGTTTTAAAACCTGCCAAGATTGAAAAACAGTTTTAATTATTTCCTTAAGTAAATCCTTCCTAAAGAGATTCTGTTATGATGGTTTGGGTACCTTGTGAACATTAGTATCAATTAGTAGCACTAATTGTCACTTTGTAGCAAAAAATAGTCACTTTGGGACTATTTCAAGTTCCTCAGTGTTTTGACACTACTAAACTTATTTAGTTTTGTAATGTGACCACTTTTTTCCAGTGTTTTCCTTTTTTTTTTTTAGACTTCTGTAAATTGTTTTATATTTCCTTCAGAAATACTCAGTTCACTACAATAAACCGAGCAGAATCCCTTTGGGGCACACCAACCCTCAAATTTACTATTTTTTAACCATACAAAATCCACCTTTTTAAAAATGTTGTATTTCCCAGCCATTAACTGTGCCATTGTTCTTACCTTGATCTGGGGATATTTTAAAATGAAATTAGCTAATAGTTTTTCTCATTGCCAATTATTTCAAGACACATAGGAAAATCCTTATGTAAATATGCCTGTGTTTTTTAATGAAATAAGTAAACATTTATTCATTTGATTTCTCCCTCACCACAGAGAGGTGAGAAATGAGGTTCCGGTGGAAAAATGGGGGAGCTTCCCAATTCCTGACCCCCAAAAGGTGTTGGGTCTGAGTCTAGCCATGGAATGCAACTTTCCTGAAAGAACCTCTAGAAGGGGTTGTTTGCCATTGTCCGCTTTTGAGAGGATAGCCAGGCAGCAAAAAGTCATATTCAGGTGAGAGATTACCATGTTTTTTGTGCCAGGAATTCAAAGTGGGGAGAAGGGGAGGAGTAATCAGGCTGTTGTTTTGAGAATCTCTCTCTCTCTCTCTCTATCCTTTTGCAGGCCTGAAGCTGAGGAGGAGGGAACCCCTGTACCTCTTCTGGAGCCCCTGGATAGAGGCAGAACCTCACCCTCCTTATGTGAGGATGAAAAGTCACCCAAGAAGAAGCAGCGGCTCCAACAATGCTCCCTGCCGATGGTGGAAGAGGGCAGGGATGCTTGTGGTGGGATGGGAGAGACCCTGTGGCATGTGGCATCTCCCATGGAAAAGAAACAGCGAAAGGTGTTGGCTATTGATGTAGAAGACTTTTCCACAACCCAAGTGCCTGTAAGGATGCTGTAAAACCTGGAATGAATGTTAAAGGGATTTATGGGATAAGCTACCAAACTGAATGGATGATGTATCTCCCAGGCTTTGTGTAGGCAGATGGCAATTCCCTCATTACTAGTTGAGGCTGGGCATTCTGAAGTAATAAGCTGGTGCTGTGCCAGCTAAATCAGTGCTGAGTCTTTTTCTGGGCCCTCTGGCTGAAACAATTCCTTTCCCCAAATCTACCCATTGGGTACACAGAAAATCCACTTGTAAGTCTTGAATATAAATGAGATGCATGATACAAAACATGATATAGCCACCTGGCATCATCTAGGTGTGACTTAGGCGGCTATATGAATTTGCTTAATAAATAAAGAATAAAAACAAAAAAAATATAGATGTCCTTTTACAGATACCTCTTCCATACCAGATGTCCCAAAAAGGTTATCTAGGATTGTTTCAGGCCTGATGCCTGATTTTTTATTTGTTCGTTACTAAGCAGAAACCTTTTGATTTATCCAAGCTTTTTAATGTATAGAATTCTTTTCAAACTTGCAAGTTATTTTTCCTGTTTCTAACCATTTGTGGGATGATGATATTATACCATGACATGCACTTTTGGGTTGAATTACTAACATTTCTCAGGGCTGATCTATGATGGTAGGTCAGAATGAGATAGGAAAAAATAAATTTCTTACAGTTCTTGTCTCTCTAAAACTCTTCACAAAACTTGTGTTCTGACAGTTAGACTTGCACAGAACAAATGGGTAGATTTGATGGTCTATGCCCATCACAGCCGAGAGTTTCTCTGAGTGCAGGAAAACATTCAAGTGCCATGTTTTGTATAACTGAATCAGGAGAGTTAATCATATGATCTGTAGCTCTCTGTGTGATGATCCAGGGCTTGGCACGAAAGCAACCCAGCCAGAGAGCAGGTCTAACTTCCCTTTATTGTTCCACCTGAGCCCCCAAACTTCCCCACGCTTACTACAAGTCCTGGAGCAAAGCTCTCACAAGCACTTCTGGCTGTGAGTAGTCCAGTAAGCAAGGTTAGCACACAGTAGATAAGAAATACAGTCCAGCTGCACAGCAATAAATCCAGCAGGGCAAAGTAAGGAGTACAGGAAGCAAAGAATCCAGGTAATTAGTCTAGAAAACCTGAAGGAATGCAAGGAATCCAAGAAGGTTCAAATGTTGGCACTCGCCACTTCATGAATTCAATGTTTGTTCCTGACAAATGCCCCTCCCCACAGCGTCTCCTTAAATCTCATTCCCCAGGTGTGCCTTCTGAAGGGGGCGGGGCACTCTCCTCCCTCGTAACCGGCTCAATCTATGTTCTCACCTTCTCTCTTCATGCTTTCGGGTCAGGGGGTGGTGGTCCTTGTTCCTCTCCTGAGCTCTGTCTCTCCTGTTCCTGTCTCTCTCTACTTACGAGCTGTTCTACTCCTCAACAGTTCTGGCTGGATTGCTTCTGCCCTTCCGTTTCCTCCCAAGCCAACAGAGCTGCCCCCTCAATCTCTGTCGGCTCATCTTCCCCCAGCTCATCTTCCCCCTCAGATTCAGGCTCTGAGGGGGCATGACATTTTGGCACAGCAGGTGGGAGATTAGTTCATTTTTTTTACTCAAGGAAAAATGTCTGTTTTAAAGCAAATGTATGGCTGGCTGGTGGGATGAAGAAAAGATGCTTCTTATCTGATGTTTAGAGATGTTTGAAAGTTGGATTTTCTCTCCCTCTGTCCAGGAGATTCCAAAAAAAGGCTCCCTTTTACAAAGGCCTGCCTTGTTTCCTTCCCAAAAACCCCTCCAGGTCTCATCTGGGAATGAGACCAAAATTTCCTGGCCAAGAAACAGACAGGATAGCACCGTATGCAGGTGAGCAAGGATCCAGGAGACAAAGGTTGATGGTTTGGTTTGTGAATGTCAGCAGCTACCTGTCTGTCTTGCTCCTTCAGATCCCTTCTGCCTAAGGTAAGTTCTCGGCTCTGCCGGGAACCTCAGGAACAGTTGGCTCACACAAGCCAGAAGTTGGGGAACCAAAAACTCTGCCCCCCTCGCTACCGTGAGTCAGAGCGCCTGCAAGCCAAGAGGCAGCGCCTGCAGAATGGAGTCCCTCTAATAAATGGGAGAGAGGGGACACGGGCCATCCCAGAAGAGGAGGCTCATCAGCCAATCACCGCTTTGGAGGATTGTCAGTTGACCGAAGCCCAGGTGAGTTTTGCTGCGGGAAATCATCCTGGGGAAAGGGCACATGGGCAAACCTTTTGCAGGTTGGGGTCAGAGGGAAGGTCGTGCCATTTTGGTTCAGAACCTCTTTTCTCATCGGCAGGATGCTGGCGTTGGCCAGGATCTTCTAGAGAACTTTTCATCTCCCTGCAGGTGAGTGTTTCCACTTTAGGGTGGAGGAATTACTAAGCCATCCTTTTCCCTTCACCAGGATTATGGTTGTGCTGCAAAAAAGATCTTGAGAGTAGTCTTCCTTAACGGGCCACTCCCCAGGTATGTTAGCCTTCCAGGTACTGGGATTGCCAAATGCCATATTGGTAGGACAGTTGCCAGAATGGAAGTCCACTTTATTTGGAATCTCTGGATTGGGAAGGGATTAACACTTTTTATCCTTTAATGCCAGTAGCTGGGTAAATTTCTAATTGATGCCCGGTTGGAGAAGGCTGTTCCAGAACATCATCAGACCGAAGAGCTAAAATGATTGCCCATCACTTCCCATTGTTTCTGTTCTTGCTCAGGAGTGATCAACAGGAATTGCCTCATAAGTCATCAAGCATGGAAATGCCAGTGCCTTCAGATCTACATGACCAGGAGCATCACACAGGTTTGGTGGTGCTCTGAATTAAATAAAGGGGTCTGGTAGTATGCAAAAAATATGTTTATACCTAAACACTGATAGCAAAAGTGATCAACCTTTCTGCGGTCACGAGTTGCATTTTTGGGAAAGGATCCTCACAGAATTACTAAAATAAGCTGTTTGAGTGAATGGCAAAGGCAGGGAGGAATTCATGTCATGTAACACTGTTCCTGAACTTATTTAGAAAAGATGGGGATTTATGTCGCCAAGCTATTCTGGATTAGGCAGTATTTCTTAACCTTGGTGACTTAAAATTTGTGGATTCCAATTCCCAGAATTCCCATGATTAAGAAACACTAGTGAAAAGGGAAATAATTTTTTTTCTATCTCAATCTGTGATGAGAATGCCTCTTCTTCCCTTTATTTATTAATCTTGACATGTGCTAGCATTACAGACACCACTGTTGAGGACAAAAATGAATGTGAATTACTATACCCTTGCAAATATTTAGCAATATTGCTGTGCATGAGAAAGAGAGCAAGAAAAGAGGAACAGTGAAAAAAGGAAGGAAAAGAGAGGTGACAGATGAGGAAGAGAAAAAGATGATGCTCTAGAGCAGGGGTCTCCAATTTTGGCAACTTTAAACCTGGTGGACTTCAACTCCCAGAATTCCCCAACTAGCTTTGCTGGCTGGGGAATTCTGGGAGTTGAAGTCTTCCACGCTTAAAGTTGCCAAGCTGCTCTAGAGCACTTTTGAATTCAGGCCTTTTCATTGTTTGCAGCACTGTCTCTCCTAGGAAAGGATGTCATGTACAGGTAGTCCTCGACTTGCGACCACAATTGAACCCAAAGTTTCTGTTGCTAGGCGAGACATTTGTTAAGTGAACTTTGCCCCATTTTACGACCTTTCTTGCCATAGTTGTCAAATGAATTACTGCAGTTCATAATACGGTTGTTAAGCGAATCTGGCTTCCTCTATTGACTTTGCTCGTCAGAATGTTGCAAAAGGGGATCGCTCCGGACACTGCAACCGTCATAAATAGAACTCAGTTGCCAAGCATCTGAATTTTGCTCACATGGCCATGGGAATGCTGCAACAGTTGTACGTGTGAACAATAGTCATAAGTCACGCTTTTTCAGTGCCAATATAACTTCCAGTGGCCACTGAGTGAACTATTGTAGGTCAAGGATTACCTGTACAGAAAAACACTGCTTTTTTCAAGGCAAATTGACAATTTGGTGAAAGTCAGACACTTTGTGTTGATGATCCAGGCAGTTTTCTTGGCAAAAACATTATGGCCTGGTCATCAACCCAGGCTACCTGAGGAGCTGTCTCATCCCAATGGGTTTGCCCTGTCCCACGTGCAGAAGGGGCATGCTGTTGATCCCATTGGCTGAGGAATTTTGGTTGACGGGGGGGGGGGGTTGAGGAGAAGAGCCTTTCCTGCTGTGGCTTCCACCCTTTGGAACAAGGGTCCTCAAACTACAGCCCATGGGCTGCATGCGGTCCACCAAAGCTATTAATCCGGCCTCGCAGGACCACAAGGCTGCCCTGCTCACATCACCCCACCCTCCCTTCAGCCAAGTGCAGGACTTACGTTCACGAGCCCCACAGGCTGGAACTGAAACATAAGGCCAACAATTTTGGCCTGCAGAGACATTCTGGAGACGAGGGAGGTGAAAAATGGGGCTTCCCAGGAGGCCAAAAAACGGGCAAAAACGGCCCATTTGATTTTCACCCGTTTTTGGCCTGCAGAATGCTTCTGGAGGCAGGAGAGGAGAAAAACAGGGCACGCAGATACCCCGAGAGACCAAAAATGGGCCCATTTTTTTACCTCCCCCGCCTCCAGAAGATAGATAGGGAAAGAGAAAGAGATAGACAGAGAGAGAGAGAAGGAAAGAGAGATAGAGAAAGAGAGACAAAGAGAGAGAGAGACAGAGAGAGACAGAGAGAGACAGAGAGAGACAGAGATTTCTCAAGCTCCTTGGGGCTGAGAAGAATTGCTGCAAAACTGAGTTTCCTGAAGCGGACCACTAGACTCCTAAACAACTGAAAAAATGATCTAGTAAAAAAGAAAAGTCAACCAAAATAGCACAACATGCAAACAAAAGCAAATAAAACACCCCCAGGAGCAAAACTAATTAAAGCTTGTGTGCATTGTTTAATGGACTGTTAAATTGGCCACGTCCACCTAGTCACATGACCTAGGGACTGTGAATTGGCCCCCTGTTTAAAAAGTTTGATGACCCCTTCTTTGGAACATTGTGCCCTCAAGGTGGGATCCGCCACCACTTTCTTGGCCTTCTGAAAAGGGCTGAAGACTTGGCTCTGCCATCTGCCTTGAGACCCCGATGAGTATTGGTCCCTTTGGCCTAGTGTTTTTGTTAACTTTAACGTTTTAAATTTAATTATTAATATTTTTAATGAACTAATAGTTTTTTATGGTATTTTATGACATTGGAAGCTGCCCAGTATCACATGGTGGCGAGATGCATATAGATTTAATCAATAAACAAATTTAGCAAGTAAATAATATGAAAAAAGCTTACCACTACCTCCTGGCAGGATTTTCTTCAACTTCCAAATCTAGTAACTTCTCTGGTATGTTCTGGGGGACAGGAGTCCCTCCTCTGAGTACTAACCAGGTTTGATCTTGGTTAACTTCTGAAATCAGCCAAAATCAGCCAAGTGCTGCCACCTGCTAAGACAGGCCTTCCCTCTTAATTAACTGGAAGTAAGTTTTCCTGACCAACAACATTCTTTGAAAGATGCCAGCCGGAGAATTATTTCGAACTCTCCCTTTGTTGCTTTGAGATCATCAGTGCCCCTCTCTGGGGTAGATGTGCGGTTAAGAAGTACAGGTAGTCATCTACTTACAACAGTTTGCTTAGTGACCGTTCAAAGTTACAACAGCACTGAAAAAAGTGACTTATGACAATTTTTCCCACTTATGACCATTGCAGCATCCCCCATGGTTATGAGATTTATATTCGGATTCTTGACAACTGGGTTCATATTTCTGACAGGTCACGTGATCATCTTTTGCAACTTAACAAGCACAATCAATGGGGAATCCACATTCAGTTAACAACCGTGTTATTAATTCAACAGCTGCAGTGATTCACTTAATAACTGTGGCAAGAAAGGTCATAAAATGGGGCAAAACTCACTTAACACCTTTCTCATTTAGCAACATAAATTCTGGGCTCAATTGTGGTCGTAAGTCAAGGACTACGTGTAAGAAATATAAATAAATAAATCTTTGCATGGCTGTGTTTGAACATCTCGTGTAAATGGCCCTCAAAATACTTCCTGTGTAACAGCCATATCTTTCCCCTTCCATCAGGTCCGTCCTCTGAAACATCCAGACCTACCTCGGCTTCGACTCTCTTGCGTCCATCCATTGTCCCGCGTTTCAGGCCCTGGGGCTTGGCCCCAGTCTTCCAAAGCATGCGTTCGAAACTGGAAGCCTTTGCCGACATCTTCCTCAGCCCGTCCAAACCATCCCTGCCACCTGCTGAAAGATCTCCGCCCCCATCACTACATCCTCCAGCAAATGTGGACGAAGCGGCAACAACTCTGCCGGCCACCCCTCGTCCGGGGGTCAAAATCGAGGTGAAAATCGCCATTTCTGAACCACGTCCCCGCAAGAGGAGCTCTTGCCATGAAGAAGAGAAAGAAGACGCTGACCACCTGGTGGTGAGTGGGAGGCCCCCCATCCGCCAGTGGCGCTTGAGCCAAGGAGAGCCGGCTCCACAGCCCCACCTTGGACGTAGCTACTCCTGCCCTGATTTTCCTAGAGCCTGTTCTTGGCAAAACGTCTCTTCGGTGCATTCTCCCTTGCCGCAGCTGCGGCAACGCCGACACACCATTTGCAGTCTGGAAGTATCTCGAGAACTGGACCGTCCCACGCTGCCCTGCCTGCGTAAGGAAGTATACCCCTTCAGCAGTCCCCCTGCCCGCCTCTTGCCACAATCCTTGGTTCACACTGCCCACTGCGATTCATCCTCCTACTCTTCCCTGGCACCATCCTGCTGTCATGAACCTGACCCGGCACATTCCAGGTAAAAGCTTTTCCCTCCCTCTTCCCCAGAGATGTATGTTATCCCCTCAAAGAACCTCAGGCCCGCCCCCAACAAGTTAAGGGTGATCCTGAAGGCACAGGCATATGCTTCTTTTCCCGGCTGCTCCTTGATAGAAAAGGAAGGGCAAGAAAGGAACAGGATTTTTGATCCCTGCCTGTCAAAAGGCTGGATCTATTACAGCAGCGATCCCCAATCTTTCCAGCCTTGGGGATTGTTGATGAGGGAATGGTTACGTGTAAGTGGTAGGTGAGCCCACAGGGGGCCATTTGTACGAGTGGTGGGCAAATGCCCCTCTGCTTGCACAAATGGAACTGCTTCTGTGGTCCAGTTCTGAATGGGCCATGGCCCGGGGTTAGGTATCCCTGTTTTACAGCATCTTTTTTATGTTGGGAGATTTTGAGTCATGTGTTCTTGGAGTCCATTCCCAGCCAGCATGACCTGGAATAAAGGGGTTGTTCAGGGGTTGTTGTAGTCTTTGACTTACAGCAGTTCATATACTGAGCGAAGATACAATGGCATTGAAAAAAGCGCCTTCTTCTGACCGTTTTTCACAATTACAGCCATTGTACCATCCCTGTGATCAAAATTCAAATGGTTCACATGACGATTGCAGTGTTCCAGGGTCATGTGGTCTCCTCCTGCAACCTTCCAAAAAGCAAAGTCAGCAGGGAAGCCAGATTCACTTAACAGCTGTGTTACTAACTTAACAACTGCATTAACAAATTTGGCAAGAAAGGTCATAAAATGGGGCAAAACTCGCTTTAACAACTGTCTCGCTTAGCCACAGAAATTTTGCTCTCAATTTTGGTCGTTTGGTCCAAGAATATGTTGGAGGCCGTTGTCTGCTGTTTAAGGCTGAGCAAGAGTATTGGAAAGCAGTTTTTTAAGATCAAGGCTACACCAGGTTATGTTCCCCTGAGGTCCATTTCTCCATAAGGCAGAGTTGCGTTTCCAATTCTTAACTAGTTCTGGAATCTGCAGAGGGAGAGTCATCACTTCTTTGCTTTTTTCCTCGCTCCACCTTTCCTCCAACTCCCGTGGTGTGCTGCATATTTAATAGGTCCTCCTGTTCAGTCAGCTCACTTTCTTTTTCCTACAAGAAGTGTTGGATTACAGACCTCCTGGTTGTACACACAGGGAATGCGGACTTTTGTAATTGTGACACATCTGGAAGTTTAGGAGGAAAAGAATTGGGTGGAGATTGAAGTTCTTTTCCTGTTCTATCCTCTCTGAAGCTGATGACCAGACTTCTCCAACATGGAGAACATCTGGACTCTCTTTGACCTGTACGTGATTTGTTTCCTTTGTACTTTCAGGAATGCCTCCCTCTCCCCAGATGGTGGGCAAAAGGTACCTGCGGTTGGCCTCGGCAGGGTTGCATCAGAACAGTTGATGCTTTCAGAAGATGAGATGAAGGTCAGTCACTGTTTGATGTAGGGCCTAATAGAGGAAGTGCTGCGCAGTGAGGGGGGGGGGGGGGTTTAAGACACACCCTCCCTCTCTACAGAGCTTGGCTTTTCCATCATGTCTATGCTTATCCCCACTTAATTTTCCTAAAACCTGCAGGGATCCCAAGAGAACACAGTAGGGAAGGTGTCCTGCATAAGAATCCGCAAAACGCCAGCCAGGCACCAAGCCAATCTCACTCCCATGGGGCTTCCCCGTCCAGTCAGGTGAGAGCATGCCTTAAACAAATTGGGAGAATGGGCCCGAAATGAAAATGCTTCTGCAGGAAGATGGGAATGGGCTTCTAAATTGTCCAATAGTGGTCAGAAAACCTAGGATCCAGATTCTCCATGAACCCAAGCTGGAAGGGGCAGTAGGTAAGCAGAAAGGGCTGGGCCTTTTCCAGGGTTAAAGTTCTGCTGTGGTTCATTTGCTTTTCAATTGCATTGGAACAAATCTAGGAGCTGCACCTTCTGGTGGAGGGTCAGATATCAACTTTTTTGGAATTCTGAAGAACAGGGGTTAAAGAGAAGGGAATTCTGGAATCTTGCACCTGGAACATTTTCCAAAGATGCTGTGGACAATATGACCCAATGGGCAGTTCTGTCAAGATCTAATGGAATGTCAGGCTAAGAAACATGCCTGAAAAATTGAGCAAAATGTTACCCTATACACTGTTAAAACATGCTTTATTATTCTGCAGAACAATTCTCCCATCTCACAGATATTTTCCCCTACTTCCCCAATTTATTTCAAGGTAATATGTTCCCCTTTTCTCCTTTCTCAGAATGAAGAAGGAGGTGTTCAGTCTGGAGGAGATCTATATGAACAAGAACTATCATACACCTAAGGAGAAGAGGTGAGAAGGCCCCGCTAATGGCTTGTTTGGTCCTTGGTCCAGGTTGGCCAGGCTGATACATGGTGGACTCACAAGGTGGTGGGACCTCACCATCTCTACACACTTTATGGCTCAGCAGCTTTGTGAAACCAATTATGAGTTCTGCAAACCATAGTTAAACAAACCACAATACGAAGTCTGTGTTCAATCTAGGACTCACAATAGTCAAGTAGAGTCAACATGCTTGAAAAAGAAATGCTTTGACAGTTTCTAACCAAAGATCTTCTGGCTATATTGGCTGGGAAAGTTGAGACATGATTTGGAGGGCACTCAGTGGAAGAAAGCTAATGCATATAAAGTACTAGATTAGTGGTTCTCCACCTTTTCTTCATCATGAACCCCCTTAAAATACCGTTTGTGGCCACAGATCCCCAAGACTTAACTCAAGATTCAAATCATAACATTTCTTCAAGCTTTCCTGCACCCTCTGCGATGACATCGTTTCTGCCCCCCTCCCCCCCGGGTCCACAGACCACAGGTTAAGAACAACTGTACTAGACTGGTAGAAGACCATTGCTTTGGAGTAGTAGTGTTGAAAGAGCACAAGTGCAGTATCAACTATGTGTTACTTTAACACAGTGTTTCTCAACCTCAGCCATTTTAAGATGCATGGACTTTGAATTCCCAGAAATCTCCCAGCCAGTATTATTGAAGCCCACATTTCTTTCATTCCAGAATGGTGCCTGTGGAAATTCTGGGAGTTGAAATCCACACATCTTAAAAAGTTGCTGAGTTTGAGAAACACTGCCTTAGCATTTGCTCCCTGTTGTGGAAGCAACATGCAAGTTAACGTTGATTGTGTTGGACTCAAATGCACCAGTAAACCACACCCATCTAACTGATGGACCACAGAGGGCTTACGGAATTCATCATGGAACAACTATTTCAGCCTGGGCTCATTTCATGCTTCCCATTTACTGCAGTCATGCAGAATTTCTGTGCTATTTTCTATAACACCTGTGGTCCCCAGACCCCTGGGGAACCGCGGACCCCTGGGGGACTGTGATGTTGTCACGGGAGTCTGTGAAGGCATGAAGAAATGTTATTTAAATCTGGTGGTGCAGGTAAATACGTATGTATGTATATAGCATGTGTTTATGTGTGTTATGTATGTGTTTGGGTAGATATACACTCTTGAGAACAGGCAATAGAATTCATTTTTCATTTCATTTTTAATGTGGGCTGGTGTGCTTGCAGTAAAAAAATAACAATAAAAGTTATCTTGAGTTAAGTCTTGGCGGTCTGTGGCCACAAAAGGTATTTAAAGGGAGTCCTGGTGGTGAAGAGAATGTGGAGAACCACTGCACTATAATAAATCACCTGTTGCCCCTTTTAGAATTTTCTCATTCTTGGGGTGGGTCAAGCAGTTCTTTAACAAGCAAGCAGTGAATACAAAATGCTCTACATTCAAAAAGGTACAGTAGGTATTTTGCTATAGGTGTTTTACATTTTTCCTTGGGTTCGCATTTTATACTCTTTCCTCTTTCACTCTTGACCTTTTGGGCACCCACTAAGACGATTGCCAAAATTGTTTGATGATATCACAATTCCATGCCTTGCCTACATCCAGAACATGCTCTGCACCTAATGATGGCCTGAACACTGGCATCACTTCCACCCTGCTGCTGAATATTGGGAGTTTTACAGTTAGATCTGTCCTCCTTTTAGCCTGTTTGATAGTTATCACCCTAAAGCTGGTCTCCCTGTTAAGGAACTTCAGAGACAGCTTCTCCTTTTTAAATTTGGTGTCCTTTCTGCTCCTCTTTCTCCTTGCAGATTATTTGAGACCATATTTGAGGTACCACTGGAACGCAAGGGAGTCCTTGTCTTCACCAGCCAACGGAAGCTGAAGAGGGCAATAGAGTTCCGGGAGGTGGGTCTTCCCCACAAGCAACGCAAAACCCGCCTCCGGAAGGGACGTAGGGCAAAGGGAAAACGGGCCCAGCCCCAGTCCTCTAAACTGGATGAGATGCTACAGCAAAAACTGGCTGAACTGGTTGCCCTGTCTGAGGAGGAAGTGTGTTGAGCCGAGTCTACAGAAAAGTATTTACAGGAGCCCTTTCCTTCCCATCTTTTCCCCTTTCCCCAAAGCACCTATTTCTCAAACTACTCATAAATTGTCTAATATTTTTCCCCCAAGCACCAAGTCACCCTGAGCACTCCCTGGACCTCTTTATTCTCCATGTCATCCCGACCTCTTGATCTTCAGTGACAGATGATTCATCATCCAAGGATCCTAGGTTGTCCTCCAAACCACAGACAGTGTTCTTAGAACGTGGGTCTGGATGTCACCCTGCAGCCTCCCTCAGCTAACTTTCCTCCTTGCCTGATGCTTTATTTTGCGGGTCCCCTTTTTCTTTGGCTCATCAGTCTGAAGAACTGGGTGAGGTCCAAAAAATTGGTGGTGTCCATTCTTCAGATTCTGCTTCCAACGCACAATCAGATTCTCAGTGCCTGAGTTAGGAAGAGGATGTGAATCATCTGATCTAGCACAGCAAGGGATGCATCCAACTATGTGGAGATCAAGTTACTCCTCTTCTGTGGCTGCCATCTTGACTAAACCAGAAAACCCATTGACTGTAAAGGGATGATAGAAGAGAAGGAGCAAAACCAGGCTTGTAACGTAGCAGGGGAAAAAATGGAAGGGAAGACGTGTCAAGAAGCTCAGAAAGGATTGTTAAAACATAAATGGCTGTGAATCCTGTTTCAGTATTCCAAATTTGGATAGACTTACTGGGGTTATGTTGAGGTATGACAGGGTGGGATGGGGGAATTATTTGCATTTTTTAATTAATCTATGTTTTTAATAAACTTTTCTGCTTGGGAGGAAAAACATTTTAAGTTTTTGTTTTTCAGTTATTCCTCTTCTGATCCTGTTTATGAGGGTGTCGAAAACAGCTCATAGGTAAATGTCTATGGAGATTCTCAGTCATCCAGGTCATGGTTGCCCTCAAAGATGCTTTTTCAAAAAGGAACTGGAAAATGTTTTTTCTCTTGAGAAAGAAGGAGTAGTTTCACTTCTCATCCACGACGCTTCATCGGTTCTGGCTGGCTGGGTGGTAGTGGTGGTGGAAATGGAAAGATTATTTCTGACAGGATGTGGAGGGTGAATGGATGGATGGAAGGATTATACCTTTTTGCAGTCATCTGGTTGTTAGTACTCTCTCTGAGAGCTGTTGAGGCCACTTGGGGGTTTAATCTGTGCCCTCAGGGTTACCTGAATATAAATGGATGTGGAATCTTCTTGGAACTGCTGAAAAGACTGTTGTAGACAGGGTATGATATAAATTCCTCAAGGGAAAAACATAGTCCAGTTGCCTTTCAAAAAAGCACCTTTGAGACAGCTCATAGGTACATTTCAAGGCTCGTGTTCCCCCAGGTCTAGCAAACTGAAAATGCCATGATGGATGTACTTCATTTGATGCCACAGGGTCAATCCTTGTGACTGACTTTCCCTGAAGCATTGGTTTCAAGACACAAATAGTGAAAACTAACTAGTATTCTTAATCTCTTGTTTCATGCTTGATGCCACAGCTTTCAACTAGTAGCAAGAGACGTCTTTTTTTTTCTGTTGGAAAAAAAATCTTCCCCTAAACACATTTGGTTGCCTTCCCTGTTGCTCTGTGCTTCTATTTACCAGTATTATCAAAATATATTCCTAGAACAAATTATGTGATAGACTTAAATAGTGCCCTATGCTCTATGACACTTTCAATAATAGAAAAACAGGGAACGTGTTGTCAAGTGATCATATTTCCCCAAATTTAAGAATGGTTCATTTTGGATGCCGCCAGTCTGAAGGGATGCATGTCTGATTTCATTGCATGTGCCTGCAATATAGCTTCAAGCTATGTTCCGTCCATTCCTATGGAAGGAAGTCAGTCTGTTAAGAGATAGAAATGGCTTCTCCATTCTCTCCATAAAATTCTGGCCTACTTTATCTGCAAGAGTTAATCTTCCCCAGGTACTTGTGTTGCCCTTTACATTAGTGTTTCTGAACCTCAACAACTTCAAGCTGTGTGTTTTCAATTTCTGTTTCAATTTTATCACTCTGGGCTATGTTGGCATTTGGGGAATCTATTTTTCCTTGTACCTACACAAGAAGCCACATGCTCCAAAACCATAAAAGAGCAACTCACCTGCCTAATAGTACAAAATGATACTTTCTTCACATTTTTCATTCTTTGCTATTCAAAATGCATTTAATGTGGCTGTGGCTGAACAGTTCAATTCTTGTTTCATCAGTTCAAAGTACAATGTTCCAAACTTTCTGAACGTAGCGCGGCCAGACACTGAAACGTTTGAGAGACTGAAAAAAAAGCAAGGCGCAGAGCTCACAACCAACTATTGCTGAAGTTCACCTCTGGAAACAGCTGATTGGGGTGTTCCAGGAGGCAGACCCACCCCCAATCAGTTTTTTTCTTATTTTCCTCCCCAAAAACTAAGGTGCATTTTATACTCCAGTGCATCTTATAGTCTGAAAAATACAGTACCTTCAGTTAGGGTTTATTAACTGTGTTCTCCCTCCAGGAAAGGTAGGCGTCAACAGAAGAAATGAAGGAAGAAGAAAAAGGGGAAACAATAATGAAAATGTGATTGATGAATTAAACCAGGGAGAAAATATATTAAGAAAGTGGGAAGATATGTTTGAAAGGAAGACGGGCCTGGTTAGAAATTTTACAAATTAGGCAGTGAAAGAGGGTAGAGGTGGGAGGAATACCTAGATTGAACATCCAAGAAGCAGACATAGACAGAGACAAAGATTTAAGAGAGGAATTCGGGAGGCAAGTAAAAAAAACACAACATAGCAATTAAAGTATTGAAGCAGACAAGACGATGGATAAATGATTTCTGTTTTTGTTTTGATTTGCTTTTCCTTTTTCCTATCTTTTAAAGCATAGCAATTAAAGTATTGAAGAGGGCAAGAGATAATGGATGATTTCTCTTTGTTGTTCTGAATTGCTTTTCCTTTTCTCTCTCTCTTCCTTTTTTCTTTTTTCAGATAGATGACATGATTAGACGTTAGATAGGAAAGAAAAAGTCTCTTAATTAAGGGTGATATGATTAAAAGCTAGAAAAAGTGATAGAAATAAGAGAAGGGGGAATATTAGTGTATACATTTTTATATCATAAAATGAAAGTAATGAGAAAACATGGAATAATTGAACAATAAGACTATAACTTAATACAAGTGTATATTATTAGAAATACATAAGCAGATTGAATGTAATGATTATGATTAACCTGATTAGTTTTATTTGTATTAGAATGTATGACACCCAGTGCCACACTGTTCACGCATTGATTTGATATTTTTATAAAAAATAAAAAACTTGGGGAAAAATTGTGAAGGCTGATAAATACTAGAACAAATAACACTGAATAACGAACTAGTGGATATTCTTCCAGTGTCAGCTACAGGGGCTCAAGTAACGTGTGAGTTCTATTGTTCAAATCTGAAACCTTGTCTTGACTTCAACTATTCCATATAACTTCTATTTGTTAACAATGTTACTTATAGTTAAAATTGCTGGCAGGAATTACTGAGTTTCATAGCCTTACCCCTGCCTTCCAAGTTTAAATTACAGAAGCTTTGTTTTCAATCTTAACAACTTCTTAGCTGTATGTTGAAAATAACCTGAACTAGCACAATCTGAGAGGTGAAAAGAACTGTAGTATTCGTGAAAATTGTCCTCATATGACTAACTGTACGGTTGATCACTTTCGGGGCTTTATTAACAAACAAGAGAAAAGGAAAAAAAAAACTGGAAAATTAACTGGAAGGATGTCCACATTTCTACACTACTACTTTTCCCTGTTTTCTTACTTAGCATCTGTAAACAACTGAACGTGATGACAGAACTGTTGAGCTAAACTTTGTACAACACAGAGGTTATGTCAGTTTCTTTTACTTAGGGATTAAAGGTGTTTAAAATTTTGTCCGCAACTGGGACTATGTAAGGACATTTGTTGCTAAGTTCCGTTTAAGATGCTACAAGCACAGCTAGAAAATCTCAGCATATACAGCCTTGCACACATGAGCTGGAAGTAATTTCCTTTCACACCAATGAACTGCTGTGAAAAATTAACACTGTAAAATATTGTGTTTGATTCAGTAACCCTAGTATAAGCTTGCTTTGCAGGTCCCTGTTTTAGCTCTCTGATGCAACCTCAGCTTCATTTTAAAAAGTGGACTACAACTCCCAGAAGTCTCCAGTCAGATGGGGAATTCTGGGAATTGCAGTCCACCCACCTTCCAAGATGCCAAGTTTGAAAAAAAAAAGCCCCTGAGGGTGAATCCTGAGTGAAATGAGTCAGCTGATGGTTCTCCTATTAAGAAGAATCGCATGGAATCATTCCATTGTTGGAAGATGGGGATCACATGATCATTTGATGACGTCAACTGGGTTGCCCCTACGCAAGGCGTCAACGGGCCTTCCCTGTCAAACGAGGCGTGATTCCACTTTGAGGCCTCTATGACGTCATTGCGCGCAATTGCGGAGAGGAAGCCATTCACTTCCCCGCCTTACGTTCCCTGCCGTCAGGGCTGTGACGTCACCCTCCCCACAGGACGGAAGTGACTCCGGCGGGGGTTGAAAGACGTTGAGGGAGCGACGTCCCTCCTCCGTCCTCTATGACATGGGAGTCCAATAGGAGGAACTATCCCCCCCTCCCACTCCGCCGCTCTCTTCCGGCGGAGGGATTCCGTCGCTTCCATCCATCCGCTCTGTGGCGGAAGGATATGACGCTGTGGGCGGAGTTGCGTGTCGTGCGCAGAGAGGAAGGAGATCCGGCAGAGACAGCTAGGGAAAGAGGGAGTCTGGGGGCCAGCAGCTGAGACGAAGCGAGGAAAAAAGGGACCTTACCCCCCCCATCTCCCCACCCGCGGGGGGGAAGGGGATGCAACGCGACCAAGGCAGCTGCTCTCCTTCCGCGCCTATAGGCCGCCGCCGCCCCTCCCCCATCCTTACCGCTCCGGCCAGCCAGCTGGGGGGGAGCGCCAGACGAGCGGAGGAAGCCGGCCTCGCTGCCCGTCAGGCGTAGAGGCTCGAGGGACGCTCCCCGAGAGGGGGCGAGACGGGCGGCGGCGACTCGAAACTACCCTCAACAGCCGGCGCTCTTAAAGGTACAGCCCGGGGGTGTGGTGAGGGGGACATCGAGAAGAGGGGACACTTTTCCGCCGGAGGACAAGAAACCCTTCAAGCCTCCAGCTCCTGTCAATGGATTTAAAGGGAACTCGGCCTTCTTAAAGGGGAAGTTTGTCTTCGGGCCTCATTGTGACTTACGAGGCAGGGCCGGCTCTTAAAGGGGCCGCCGGAGGACTTTGGACGCTGGATGCCCAAAGGGGAGCGCGAGCTGAGCCGAGGAAGCGCTTGGAGGCCCTTTAAATGCCGGTGGTGGAAACAAAAAAAAGTGGCTGCCTGACGAGGAGGACTTTAAAAATAATAATAATAATATTAATACAAAAAAATAAATAAATAATAATCAAGGTGCTTAAAGGCGAGGCCGTGCTTCGACAGGAAACGTGTGGCGGACTTTTAATCGGACGCTCTTAAAGGGGATGGAATGAAAGGAAGCAGATTCTCAAGCCTGGACTTTTAAAGGGCAAGGTCATACCTTTTAGGAGGAATCCGGGAGAACTTAATAATTATTAAAAAAAAATTAAAAAAGGATCCCGTAAGATTTTCAAAAGGCAGCGTAGCTTCGGAAGGAAATGCCGCCAGGGGAGTGATCCTGGGAGTCCTCAAAGCGAGGGGGAAGCCAATGCTCTCTGAGAAGGAAGCCATTTGCCATTGTTGGCAGAAAAGCCGCATCTGCAGTCTTAAAGGGGAGGCTCCCGAAGCGCTTATTAGCCCTCTCTGGGTAAATCTAAAAAGCCTCCTTCCAGGCAGAAGCCCTAAGGGTAGATGATGCTCTTTAGAAACACGTAAACATAAACACTATATCTGTTTAAATAAATACAGGCACTTAAATCGGAAGCT
The DNA here is from genome assembly GCA_012654045.1 of Ptyas mucosa. Taxonomy (NCBI): domain Eukaryota; kingdom Metazoa; phylum Chordata; class Lepidosauria; order Squamata; family Colubridae; genus Ptyas; species Ptyas mucosa. Next base: position 559,595 of record WNWU01013601.1, read on the forward strand.
TCCAAAGGAGAAGCAGCGAACTGGCAAGTACCACAAGTTGATTCAAAGGATCCCATCTCTCTATGACGGATTCAAGATCAGAGGGATGTAAAAATTTCGAGTAAAGCAAGGCTTTTTTTTTTTGGTGTTTGATTTTTTTTCTTCTTCTTCTTGACCCAAAGGTGAAGCTGTACCTTAAAAGGGAGCTCTGTTTGCTGGCACAGGCTAATTTCCTACTAAAGGGTTATTAGTTCGCTTTGATCTTAGAATTTTCTTTCAAAAGTATTTAATTATTTTTTGACTGACTGGTCTCTGCCTTGAGGAAGTCAAAAAAGCAGAAGTTGCCATTTGTATTTTCCTTAAGAGAGAATTAAACCTGAGCAAAAGAATTACTTCCTTGACTTTCCAGAGCAAAAAGGAACTTTTTTGGATTTTGAATGGTTGTTTTTTACATGAAAATCAAGAAAAGTTGCCAACAGTTCAGCCAAGGAAGTCTTGTAAAGGAATACAAAAATTTACTTTCTCTCTCTCTCTCTAAAGCAATATAAAGGAGAACTTCTTTTTCACAAGCGTGGTGCTTTTCTCCTTGGCTTCCATGGAAGAGCAGAAAGCCAGCAGGGACAGCTGCAATGCTTCTGTCTGGTGAGGGGTGAAGGGTGTCTTCCTTCTTTTTCACGTGCCTGCAACAGCCATTGGACACAACACATTTATTTTCTGTACCTCAGAGGGAAGCATAATGGAAGGAACAACAGCAGCTCCTACCCCGTGTTGGAGTGGGGGAGGAGGCAGCAGTAGCCGAGCACGGAGACAGCGACGTTGCTCACGGCGGGACCGTGAAAGTCGCTGTGCACGCCGTAGAGGAGGCCGTCTTGGAGACCCTCCCCATCGAGGCTTGTCCTCTTCCTCATCTTCAGCATCCGACAGTGAAGGCCCCTCTCCACTTGCCCCTGTGGCCCCCAGCAAAGGACGCCCCCTACAGCGGCGGCGGCGGCGGCCCCTCCGACGGCGGAAGAGAGTTTCTGGATCCTCTTGCAGTCGTGAGGAGGAAGAGGAAGAGGAGGAGGAAGAGGACCTCATTGATGGCTTTGCCATTGCGAGCTTTGTCAGTTTAGAGGCACTTGAGGTGAGGTGGTCCACAGCCTGATCCAACAGAAGGTCATGTCCTTTCATGCATTATTGCTAAAACAATAGATTGGTTCTTCCCCTTGTCTTTGGGCCTCCCCTGAGATATGATATAGAAAAGATAGTAAATTGGGATCCCACCTGTTTTTGTGGAGCCGTGCAGATAACTAATAATTATAAAAGATTTTGCAGAATGATATTTGCGAGGGTGGGTCATTATGGAAATTAAGGTTTCTTTTTTCTTAATAGCAAGTAATTTTTAATTACTTTGCTACCTTGGATCTTCTAATTAAAGGAAACAAGATGACCTCAATTGTTACCAGATGAAACTGAATTGTTGCTAAGTAGGGCTATACTTATATTCCTCAAAAAGATTGTCAGTGAAAACTCTGTAATAACAAGGCAAAAGGACATTTCCAGCTGTGATTGGTGAAGTTCAGAAATCTGAAATTGTTTTTATATACCCAGAAGATGAAGGGAAGATATAAAAAGAAAACATGGACATTTATTGTCTGTGGTTTCTATATCCTTAGTTATATGACCAAAGGTTAATGCTTTTTGTTTACTATGTTTCTGCTTAAGCAGAGAAACAATAAGATTCTTGAGATGAGATGGAATGAACATATATTTTCTTGGCTAAAATAGCAGTTCAGGTGCAGTCAGACAAGTTTCCATAATAAAAGTTGTAAGATGGTGTTGACTGACTGTGTACACTTAGCACAATATCAGAACCACTTACTTGTTTGCAAGATCCTTGTTAATATTCTTGACAAGGTCCAGCTCACAGTAAGGATGTATCTTAATGTTCTTTCTGAATTTGTATAGTGGGCATAGTCTGTGCCACAGGACACAAAAGTATATTATAAAGCCTGAATTTTTTTTGAGATGAGCTTGTTTCCTCCTTGATTGGTTATGCCTATTAATATACTTGGTGGAGAAGATATATTTTTAGGTGCGAGTTCCAGCTTACCCCTCCCAGGCATTTTTCTAGGGCTGGGACCTGTCTCTGTAAACTGCATATTTCTTGGGAGGGATTAATCAGAGGATTTCAATAAGCAGTGCAGTTATTGGATAATATGTAAGGCCCAGCTATTTTACCTGCTGAAGCAGAGAGAAAGCATTTCTGCTTTACTCAGGAATGTTCAAGGCTGAGCATGTAGACCAGTTTCAGACTGGATTCGCCAGTCTTTCTGGCTAGGCAGGATTGGGTGAGGAGTAGGGTGTGAATCCAGGTGTCTTTACGAAACTCTGAAGCAGTGCAGTACATTGCCAAGAAACATTACTACACCGCACACAGTCAAGCATTCAAAAAGTATGCAATAACCTTTAATGCAATACCTTGCCATTCAGAAATATACCATTGCTTCTATGATTGAACTTTTCTAGAGCTCTTGTCCTCTCTGGCATCCTTCAAACAGCTGGTCTTTTCCTTGAACCAAAGAGGCCTTTCACAAAAATGACTACCTCTCCCAGAGCAGTGTTGATCATTATGGTTTAGGACAGCATTTGTTGTAGTGTTGCCTTACGAGTCTGTTAAATAGTTATTGCCAAGCTAGCTCCTTGATCTACATTGTCTAATTGTGGAATTTGGGACATTACTAACCATATTAAATCTTTTGCATGTATCTGTCCTTTTTGTAAAGGACCTTAGGGCAGTGTACATAGTTTCTTTCCCTTTTTTTGGTTCTGTTTTACCTTCCTAGAATGTTAGACTTGAAAGAAAAGCAACCCCCAGTTTAGTCTGTGGACCTAAAAGCTACATATATATTTAAACCAGGTGTCCTAGGTCTTGCCTTTTAACAACTACTTCTTACTGGATTTCAATATAAAAGTGTTTTTATAATATTTAGGATACTATTATATGAATAACTGGGATTCCAATTTTTTAAGATGTTAGGATAATTCATTTGTTCAATATCTGCAATGCAGTGCAAAAAAATGTAAGTGTTATTTCTGGATCCAAGATAAATAATTGTTAGTATTGATAGTTAAGTAGCCAGGCTAGATATTTCAATATTCCCAGAGTTTTGTATCACATTTTGTAAGGTGCTTTCCAGTTTTTATATTTAAACACACATTTCTATATCCCACAGCAGCAGCTGCGATATCACAGCTTTTATTCAGAGGGTAGAATGTCTGCAGCCATTATAATGCCCACCTTGTCACTCCTGCAGAAGGATGCAACCTTGAAGACTCCAGAGCGATTGGAGCTTCGGCTGAAACATTCGGGAAAGAGGAAACGGGGTGAGGGAAACAATTCTGAGCCTGAAGATGAAGACGAAGGCTCAGAAAAGGATCGTAGCCAGGGCTGTAGAGGGGAGAGAGCACTGAGGAAACGAAGCAAGAGACGGCACAAACAGGTGAGGTTTTGGACTCAGGGAGTGGTGCAAAGGGGAGGAAACTGAAGCAGGCAGGGGGGTGGGTGGGTGATAAAATTTGAAAACAGCTCATTTGAACTGAGGAAACTTGAAGTTTACAGAGACTTCTCCTAGAAATCTTCTTCTGGGGAGCACCTCAGTTTCTCAATACTGTCATGTGGAAAATTGCAGGATGGACAACGGGCCAGTATGACTCGCTGCATTGGAAGGATGTTTCTTAAAGGCTCCGCTTTGCCATTTTTACTGGGCTAGATAAGTGGGAAGGAAAAGCTTTGGGAAACACTACTTCAGGGTATTTGGAAGATCCTGAGGAACAAATAGACAGAGGCAACAGAAGGCCTGTAGTCTTCTGAGCCAGTGGGTACAGCAGCCGTCATGGGAATGAAGCTTTGCCTGTTCATAACATTACATAGCCTGTCACAAATCAGGCTGCAATAACCACTATAATTTTCTGATCAGCCTAGCAGTTCAATGTCCAAAGTATTACATGTGTTAAAACACACAAGTTTGCAATATTATTTTCTATTCACAACAATATTAAGTCACAGCTACCAATTCTTTAGCTAATATTGGCCTACACATGCATCAAGTTCTTCCTAGGATGCCATATCAGAGTAGTATACGTGTGGATCCAAGCAGTGTGGCCTTCTGCAATTGTCAGATGGTAACGTGTCGATCCACAGATTTTTTTGCTATGGCACACAGTGTGCTGATAACTACTGGGACCACCATAGTTGGTTTATGCCATAATCTTTCCATTTCGCTTTTCCAGATCTCGATAGTGACTTTCTCCAATTCTTTGTATTTTGCTATCCCCTGGTGTTGCCACGTCAATTACCCACACCTTCTTCTCCATCAAAGCAGGTGAAAACCCAAATCTAAAGTCCCCCAGGTTTTCCCCATCCGGTTCAAAATCCAAAGTTCTTCCTCCCATCACGGTCAACAGTCACATACCCCACCCAATCAGGTCTCTCTCTCCATCCCGGATGTCCAGAAGAAAGAATGTTATTTTGGCTACGTATACCCCCAGCTTCTACTTCCCCCTCCCTTTCCCATATCTCCAACCAGCCTCGCTGTGGCAACCTTGAAGACGCTCCAGTGACATGTAGACTCAGTGAAGGGAATATTATACAGTTGCAATATTTACATAATTGGGCCATAAACCGCCTCTCAGTGGTGAAGTCTGAACCGGTTTGCTACCGGTTCACTGGCCACGCATGCATGCTGTGTGCCAAATGCACGCTGCATGCGCAGCACACACCAAAAGGAGGTTTGGGAAGGTAAGTAGAACAGCGAGGGGGGGGGGGATCAGCTGTGCTGCATTGTTTAGCTTTGCTAGAAAGCAGGATTTCCTGTTCCTCACGGCACAGCTGATTGTCGCTTTTTTAAACTACCAGTTCGACTGAACCGGTAGCTTTGTTTTACTACCGGTTTGCCCGAAACAGAGCAAACTGGTAGCACTTCACCTTCCCCCTCTGTCTTAATATACATAAAATTTGCTAAGGTTTTATTAGAAATAAAACAAAAAAGCAATTCGTGACAACTCAGCCTGTAGTCTTCTTGAATTTTCTGTTCCTTTGTGTATTTTTTTGTTTATGAACATGTCCAAAACAGCTAGCTAGTTGAAACTATCAGGCCAAGATGAATTGAAATCTCAGATTTTTTGATTATGTAGTTGAAATAAAACCAACAGCAATAGAGTGGGAACAAAGCTCACTTATATTTAGGAGTGTTTTTTATATTTTCTCAAAAAAAATAAAGGACAAATCAGAGAGAGGTATGTAAGAATTAAAAAATGCTTTTATAACTTTGCTTTACAAAGGAAAATTGAAGAGCAAAACCAAAAAAAGACATAATTAAATAAATCTAAAGGACAGCTTTCTGAAACCTATATAATAAAAGACATTAGGGTCCACTGTATCTATATTAGGATGGACATATTTTTCAGCCAGAGGCTGCATTAGCTGTTGGAATGGCATGCCAGATACATTCTTTAAATGTGGGTAGAAAGAAAATTAACTTTAATTCATATTTAGTTTTAAATATTTTAATTTAAATTATTAACAATTATTCTTCATGTATTTAATAACTATTTCCTTGTGGGCAGTTGCAGTTTTGTGGGCCATTTTTGAGGGAGGGAGTTCAGACTATGTTCCTCAAGTCATAAGTCATAACTCTCAACAGTCAACAACAACAACAAATCTCCCATGAAGGGAGATTTGTTGTTGTTTTTATGACTATTGAGAGAGTCACAATTGCAATGTTTTTGGCTTTGTATCTGAATCTGCTAAATTGTTTATACAGGAATAATCTTAGCTCAATCATAAGTATGTCGTCATATGCTATCATATATCCAGCAAAATAGAGCAAAGAGTGGAGCAATTACTTTCCAAACATGCTCTATTGACCTGTTGGCTGACCTATTTTAGAAATACGGATCACACGTTTTGAAAGTAGGCATGGCCTTATTTTCAGTTTAGTTCTAATTTCATTTGCCTCTCAGCAAAATAAAACTTAGTATCTAAAGTTCTGGCCTGTTTGCTCTTTAATTGCAAGCCTCATTATTGTGAGAATAATCAATTTCTTTCTCTCTTTTCTCTCTTTTTAAAATCAAATTCAGCCTTCCCTCCAATCTTACCTGGAAACTGGATATATAGTAAGTGGGTAGTGTATGAATGTTCTTTCCTCAACTCTTTCCCAAAGCATGATTCTGCAAGACTGAGTTTTAATTGCCTAAGCATTTCAGTCAGTGGAATTCTTTTCTTCAGACTAAAGCAGGCTTTAATTGCGTTACAAATGGATTCCCGAGAAGAGCAGAGAAATCAGCTCCTCTTAATGAATATACTTCAGCAAGTGATGGATTGTGTATAGGACAGCTAAAAGGTGCTAAAATGCTCATTCACTCCCTTAGTTATGGTTAATTCTTGCAATGATGCCAATGTGCATACTTCAGTTTTTTAAATGATAGATTCCAATGCATTTTAGGGTCTCTTGGGGTATCCTGACTAATTTCCTGGATTCTGTATACAATAATAGCATACCATTTTTCCTGTGTTCCACAATTTTTTAAGAATGTTTTTGTGCTCTTAATACTCTTCAAAATATATTTTGTATTGGATACAGTATGACCTAGCTTGCTGTCACAATGTAAAAATCTCTACAGTATAGTTTGTAGTGGATATATCTATACCTATCTATCTATCTATCTATCTCCACTACATACATACATACATACATACATACATGTGTGTGTAGTACTGTGTGTGTGTGTGTGTGTATCTGTATGTATCATCAATAAATAAATAAATAAATAAATAAATAAATAAATAAATAAATAAGCAAAGCTCCAAAGAGGCATAGTTTCCATTATATTATTCTTTTTGACATCTGTTTCTTTTTCTTCATTGTACTTTTGACAGTGTGATGCAGAAAGCGACCCAGAGGAGCAGGTAGGCAACCATAATTTTCTGGGCCTAATTTATGACATGTTCCCAGTCCTTGTTGCTTGCTTTTCTAGAAATGACTTGGGGCAATGTTGCTAGAAATTCTATTTTACGAAAAGATAATATTAAGTTTGTTTCTATGTAGGTAAACTGCTTTTCATGATTTCATTTTGCACAAACATTTAGTGTGCGAATACCTTTTTTATACCTTTTTACAGAATTACACCAAAATTCCAGGCATGCACAAAATTATCAGAACTTGAAATGTCTTTTATTAGTGTTCACAGCTTCAAACAAAACACCCCATACTTTGAGGTTTTGTACTGAGCTGGGGACAAAATGTAGGGCTTTATTTTCATTGTTTTACAGTGTGGAGAAGAGAAAGTGATAACAAGTGTTTGCTCCTAATTTCAAAGAAATAATTGGATGGTAGATCAATTGACCAAATTGGTCAGGGATTTTTTTTTTGTTTTTTTGTTTTTAGAAAATGTAGGTGAGTAGAAATAACCACCCTTTCCCCAGCCTGTTGCAAATGTTATCAAAAAAGATTTGTGGCTGATTTTTCTGTAAGTTGGATAGTAAATAATACCAAGTATGACGTGCACTCCATGTGTTTTAGTGGTCTTAGGATGAATAACAAGAGAGCAAGATTCTGGAAACAATTATCTATGCATGCATATGGACACACACACTCATATACAACAGCAGTAAAAAAAAATTGGCCTTTCTCACCTAATCCCAATCGTACAACATAAGTCATTGAGAAAATTGTAAAAGATAAAAACAAGGGATTTAATCAGCATCTGGAAGTTAATAGCAAGATAATGCAGATCAGTAGTAGTGTACAGTGCAGGTAGTCCTCAACTTATGACCCCAATTGAACCCCAAATTTCCCTTGCTAAGTGAGACAATGGTTAACTGGGTTTTGCCCCATTTTACGACCTTTCTTGCCATAGTTGTAACTGTCATAAATACATGCCAGTTGCCAAGTATCTAAATTTTGATTACATGTCCACAGGGATGCTGCAACGGTCATAAGTCACTTTTTTTCAGTGCCGTTGTAACTTTTGAGTGATCACTAAACGAATGATTGTAAGTCAAGGACTACTTGTAACTGTTTTCCAATGGGTATTGTTCTGAATGAAATATTGCCATATTATCTTCCAGTTCTGGTTACCAAATACATCACTGGTGTCCTGGGTCAAAAACACTAGAGTTTTTGTTTTGAAATGCTAAAAAGAGAATGAATTAAGAATAGTTTGACTTAGTTAGCAACCATTCCTAGCCCAATTACCTGTCATAGAAAGCAGCCAATCCCACATTAAAGATACTCAGGAATCCATCCTTCCTTGTAGAAAAAAAAACCTTACTATGCTTCTACTTCCAAAGGAAAAATACCTGGTCCTTGAAAAGCTCCCGGGTAGCTTTCATATGTATTTATTTGTGGACTATAATGAACCCCCTGTGTTTCTTGTCTTTCTGCAGGCCTCCATTGATGACCTCGAACAGTCATTCACTGTCTCAACCAGCAAAGGTTGGGTGTGGACAAATAGCGGGGGTGGGTGGGCGGTGGAGTTGTCTGCTTGAGTTTCTGTGCACTAAAGAAAACATTGCAGCATTTCTCAGTGTGACTTGAATGAGCCCGATTTTTGGTTCTGTGGGGAAATTGGTGCGCTGTGGTTCTGTTTTATCTATACCAAGTACTCGTTCCATCTGATTTAAAGAATCTGTTAGCAAGCAGGGTAGAAAAGCTGCCTCTGCCTTAGATGGTGGAGAACTGTTGTGAGAGAGAGGTACAGCTGGCAAAAGTAGCCCCTTCCATCTATGTGGGTATGGCAGCTTCCAGAATTCCCAACCTACCTGGTTATTTATCATGCCAGCCAAACATCCTTTGTTGTAATCTCCAAGGCAACTTGGAGAAACTGGGCTCGTATGCTTTTAAAAAAAATGTGTTTTCTCTGCTCAGTTTAGAACATAATTCTAACCAGGTTTATAATAACGTTATCTTCTCATCAACAAAGAATAGGAAAAAATGGACTCATTTCAGAGCCTATACTAGATCCTCTGATGCTTGTAATTATTTATTTATACAATTCATATGTTGTCCAACTCCGAACGTCTTTGGACAGCCTACAGATAAAAAGTAAAAAAGACCAAAAAACCCCCACACCTGAATAGTCCCCCCAAATCCATCTAGCAGGGCCTCATCCTGCACTCTGCCTCAAAGCTTAAGAGGGAAACTAGGGCTTTAATAGGTTCCTGAACATCATCAGGCTGGGAGCCAACCGGATCTTTGGATTAGGAGGAACAACTGAACAGAAGACAGAATATACTTATATGGGATTCTGTCAAAAAGGGGGAAGTAAGCAGTTCTGAGTTTCAGAAGAACTTTTTCATAAAAGAAGTAGCATTAAGTAGCCCTGTGCGGATCATTACTGTTTCAACACAGCAAAGAACCTCGTAGATGGAACCACTGTGTCACTACAAAAAATTTGGCCAGAATCGGGAAGGCTGATGTGCTTTGTTTGGTAACTTTGATTGCAGAAATGGCTTCTCTGCATGCATAGACAATATGACTTTTGCTAACCGAGGTGTTCACACTCCCCAATTGCCCTCCCCATGCAGGGCTCTGTGGAACTTCCATAAAGCACTGTGAGGGAGCCTTTGCACAAACCTTCAAAGCAAAGTACTTCATAGAATAAAACAGAACAGAATAGAATAGAATTTTTTTATTGGCCAAGTGTGATTGGACACAAGGAATTTTTTTTGGTGCATATGCTCTCAGTGTATATAAAAGAAAAGATACGTTCATCAAGAATCATAAGGTACAACACTTAATGATAGTCATAGGGTACAAATAAGCAATCAGGAAACACTATCAATATAAATCGTAAGGATACCAGCAACAAAGTTACAGTCATATGATCATAAGTAGAAGGAGATGGGTGGTGGGAACGATGAGAAGATTAATAGTAGTGCAGACTTAGTAAATAGTTAGACAGTGTTGAGGGAATTATTTGTTTAGCAGAGTGATGGCTTTCGGGAAAAAATGTCCTTGTGTCTAATTGTTCTGGTGTGCAGTGCTCTATAGAGTCAGTTTGAGGGTAGGAGTTGAAACAGTTTATGTCCAGGATGCGAGGGGGTCTCTAAATATTTTCATAGCCCTCTTTTTGACTCGTGCAGTATACAGGTCCTCAATGGAAGGCAGGTTGGTAGCAATTGTTTTTTCTGCAGTTCTAATTATCCTCTGAAGTCTGTCTGTCTTGTTGGGTTGCAGAACCAAACCCGACAGTTTTAGAGGTGCTGATGACAGACTCAATAGTGTGGCCATCTGATAGCTAAAGGAGTTCTTTGCTTGAAAGCTACCACAAAAGTGTCCCTCAGATCACTTTACGGAGCTGCCACAGTGTCCTGCTTCTAACTGGGGGTGCAAAGTATCAAATAATGATATTTTTACTGGGTTCTATGACGAGAGTTGCCACTTGTGTTGCTGGAAGTGTTTTGATTCATTGTGCCTCTGCTGTTTTCATGGAATTTTTAAAAACATGCAATGTCAATGGAAACCTAGCCCCCTCCCCCACTCCTTTGTTATTGTGGCTCTTGTTGTGTACATCAGCATTTGTAGCTGACAGATTTGTCCTGCCGGTGAAATGGGGCACAACCCCAAAAGTTTTAAAATCCAACACAATCTGTTGGGCTTTTTCCAATAGCCTGATCCCTGTTTTCTCTGTTTGCATTTTTTTTCTGGCAGCCTCGGGACCCATTGGTGCATTAAACGGGAGCTGTGAAGCCAAACTCTCTGTGATCTCTAAAGTCTCTGGCCTGGAACGGAGCCAGGAGCGTAACTATGAGGCTGACCGGGACTCCCTGCTAGTGCCTTTCCTGCCTAAGGAAACCCCTTCTCAGGCAGCTACTGCCCCTATTCTGGCTCAGGCCTTGCCTCCAAGTCCTCCTGCCCCACCTCCTGTCAAGACTCGGGCTCAGACACCTAACACTGTTCGTGGGACGCCCCAGCCCAAAGGCCAGCTGCCTCCCATGCCTCAGGGTGGAGCAGTTACCCACAGCCTTGCCCAGAGCCAACTGCACATGAAGGTGCCACCCTTTGCCAGCCAGACACAGGCCCCATACTCTGTAGGGCTTGACCTCAGCACTGGAGGGTGAGTCCTGATGCCCTCTGGCTATAGAGCGTTCTCTGGTTGTTGTTTTATTCCCACCCCCCACTTTCTTTATCTATCCGTCTCTTTCAAGCTTGTATTCTGTCCTTTTGTTTTTTGTTTCCTCTACACCTTCATAGTTTTATTTCCTTTAACCACTGCTGCTTCTGTCCCCTTTGAGACATTTCCCTCCCCTTCTTTATGTCATATTAATAACTTGAAAATTTTGAGAGCTCTTTGTATATCCTTACTCCAACCCCCTAGATAGTTGTATATTGTTCTAGCAACATTGAAGATGAGTTAACTATTTAAAAGGGAGAAAATGGCCTGACTTGCTCTTTATAGTGAGGTTATGAGAAGGGTGAGATTGGACTGGGGCTTTCTGGCCACAGTTGAAGTGAATACATGAGTTCAAATCTCACCAGGCCCAAGGTTGACTCAGCCTTCCATCCTTCCAAGGTGGGTAAAATGAGGACCCAGATTGTTGGGGGCAATAGGCTGACTCAGTAAACCGCTTAGAGAAGGCTGTAAAGCTCTGTGAAGCGGTATATAAGTCTAGCAATAGCTATTGCTATCATGTATTTGGACTGCATTTTCTCTCTCAATGTTTTTCTCAACTGTTTCTTTAGAAAGAGGTGTTTTTTTTAAAAAAAAAGTTTATTCAGAGTAGACAGTATCCTGGTTTGTGCTGATAACAATTCCATGAGACCTGCCATCATTGTTCCCTATATGCTGTAACTAAGGTCATGATGCTGGATGAAGCTTCTAATCCAAAACATCCTAGTTGAGTCCATCACAACTGAGATGGAAACCGAAGCCTTTCAGAGCTTAATGAACGGCTTTCTTGAATGTCTCTGTATTCCCATCATTATTGTCTCCTCCTGACCTAGGCATATATTTATTTTTTCTCCCTTTTTCAGGTGCAGCCGCGGTGCAGCTCACCCCAAGCCCATCCTCCCACCCTGCTCCCCCTCTTCTTCTCAACTCCCACACCGGCCTTCCACCCCCTCGCTGGCCCTGCCCCCCCACGCCTTTCCCTCCACCCTTCGCCCCCCTTCCCACCACCACCCAGGCATGTTCACCCCCTCGCCTGGCCTCCCACCGCCACCCCCGTTGCTTCAAGTTGCTGGGCACCCAGCTGCAGCCGCTGCCATATCTGGTAAGAGAGAATTCAATGGAGGGGAACGATAGGGTGTGACAAGTACTTTGGGAAGATTGGCAGGGGCTAAATTGAAGAGAAGAAGGGAGATTGAATAAAACAGATTGAACTGTTTATGGCCTGTGGTTGTCCAACCGTTTGGCTTGCCTCAGCAGTATTGAGTGAAAAGGAATTGTCTTGGCACACATATAGAGTATATAATATAGTTAATGTATATAAATAACATAATAAGGTTAAATGTTTACTCTCTTGTGCGGCTGCATTACTAGCTATCCAGGGCTGCATGTGGCCTGCAGTCCGCTGGTTGGACATGCCTAGTTTAGCCTATGTTGTGTATATATTCAGGATACAGGACAGGCATTTCGGTGAGAACTTTGTTTGTCAAAAAAATCAACATAAAATGTACACTGTACAGGTAGTCCTCAACTTACAACCGTTCGTTTAGTGACTGTTCAAAGTTAGAACAGCACTGAAAAAAGCAATTTATGACTGTTTTTTTTACATGGCCGTTGAAGCATCCCCATGGTCATGTGATTGAAATTTGGGTGCTTGGCAATGTCCCGGGGTCATGTGATTAACTTCTGCAACCATCTGAGAAGCAAAGTCAATGGGGTAGCCCAGATTCATTTAACTACTATGTTACTAACTTAATAACTGCAGTTGATTCACTTAACAGGAGGTAAGAAGGGTCGTAAAATGGGGTAAAACTCGCTTAACAACTGTCTTCACGAGCAATGGAAATTTTGGGCTCAGTTGTGGTCGTAATTTGAGGACTACGTGAATGGATGTAGAATGTTTAATTTCATAACTATGCTTGGCTGAATTGTACATATAGTTTACAGCAGAGGGGTATAAGCAGTTTGGAGACACAAAGCTACATTTGGTTTTTGAATTGCATGCTGAAGATTGAGTTCATGAAATAAGCATGAGAGGACTAAGACAAAAACTTAACTTTAACGTCAGTCAATTTGGGTTCTTTAAAGACAGTTAAGATAACATTTCATTTTGATTTAATAATTGCACTCTTTTACTACATTAAATATTACAATTTAATGGCAACTTTGAGATTTGTTCTAGGAACTAACCTAGTTGTACAACCTGGCTTTAAGACTTCAGTGGGTATCATAAGATTATTTTAAGGAAGCTTAGAGGAATTTCTACCGCCAATTTTGAAAAAAGAGTTTGCATACAAACTGGCAACAGGAAACAAGAAGAAGGGGTGGAAATCTACTTTCAAAGGGAAACTAAAAAAAGAATAATGTTATCAGAGGATATGTGGAGGCTATAAACTAGGAGGACTGTTACTGCCTTGGAAAATATGATAATGAATTATGAGAGAAAGACCCTGACAAAATACAAAATCTGGACTACTGGCAGTTGAATAGTTGTGGAAAAATTAGGAGCTACTGCAGAGTTATCAATAGTCCTCAACTAACAATTGTAATTGAATCTGGAATTACTGTTGCAAGTCATTGCAGTTGTAAGTCTAGGTATCGGGTGACTAGATTTGAAATTATGTCTTTTTTTACAAGGGTTGTTAAGTGAATCCTCCACCTTTGGCCCTGTGACCATTTCTGCCACAAACCAGAAGTAAATGCCAGAAAATTGGGGGGAGGGGGAAAATGCAAATCACGGTCATGTCACCACGGAACATTGCAGACAACTGTAAAGGTGAAAGAGAAGGAAAGTAAGAAATGTTGCAGGAACGAGAAAAAAGGCCTTCTACCTCCCTTTGGAACATCATCCCTGCAGAAATTAAGACTTTGACAGTCTTTCGGGGGGCCCTGAAGATGTAGTTTTACCACCAGGCCTGGAGAACCCAGAGTGTAATTGAGCCCATCAAACGGGATTATTTAATTGTGCACTGTTGCTGGGGTGGGGGGGGGGGGGGGTGTTTTTTTATCTCTTTTTTTTTTCTATTTTGTATTTTTACTATTTGTAAGCTGCCTACCGGCTATACTGGCTATATAAATGTTCTAAAATAAATAAACAAACAAACATGCCAAAAATGTGGTCACATGACCCTGAGGTAGAAGAGTGCAGCCACATAATTCTGAAAATGTTTTCTAAATAGCTTTAGGGTGGTCTGTCCTAACTTGATCATGAAGCGACCGGTCATAAGTCGAGAATTTCCTGTACATGGAGAGTTATGTGTGTGGGGGTATGAGTCAAATCTTTTCTCTCTTTTTCAGCATTGGTTCCTTTTTCTCCTGACAGTTGGCAATTACGGGTTCTTCTTCTGCCTCCTCAGAACAAGAATTAATCCGCCAGGACTTGAGTTCTCGATTCCTCACGACGCAAGGCGGGGCCGACATGGGAGCTGCTGCCATTCGCCCTCTGGCTTTCCAGTTCCACCAACACAACCACCAGCACCAGCACACTCACCAGCACACCCACCAGCACTTCACTCCTTTCCCGTCAAGCATGGTGCCCACACCCAGCCCAGCCATGGTAAGTGCAGTATAGACTTAGTGAGGTGGCAGGCAAGACTTCACAGCTTGTGCGTCTTGCAGCATCTCGAAGGATCAACTTGGTCTATCAGAATTTAGAAGTTAGTTTAAAAGGATTCTTGTGATGCAGTGTGGAGAGGTGGATCGCCAGGAGGAAGGCACGCATCCCAGAGCAATAAGAGGTGGCTCAATCCAGATATTTTGTGTGAGAGAAAGGGGGTGAAGACAGGCTCTCCCTAACAGTCTCAGAGTGTGTGCTTGATGTAGAGAAAAGAGGGCTTTCGTTCGGCAAGATTCTGTCTATAGGGAGGGAACTATAAAGAACTTTGCTTGGGAGAATCACCATGTCTCTTTCTTGGTTTGGGGACCTGACAATTTTCTTTCTTTCCCTCCCTTCTCCTGCGACCTACCTGACCCATTTAAACAAGGGTCTTTTCTGATTTCTTTTCTCTTTCTGCAGTATGAAAAGTACCCTGGGAAAATGGATGGGCTTCTGAGACATAATGTAAGTGCATTCATTTTGGAGGAGGGGGCTGGCCTTTTAAAGGGGCCCCAATGAAATTCATCAAACTGCATACTGAGAAAGGAGCAGAACCCTCTCCTGCCTCAGTTCTCTGGGTGGTGCTTCCATTGCTTTCTCTTCTTCTTCCAGTTTTATCCTGCCTACCCCCCAACCGTGTCGGGGATTTCCCCAGTCCTGCCTCCTGCTGTGAATTTTGGCTCCCTGCAGGGGGCATTCCAACCTAAGGTGAACCCTCTAGACACAGTAGACCAGTGGGGTTTTGTGGAAGTTTGAGCAGAGGGAAAGCTTTAAAATGGACAGCTTCTGGCTTTTCTGCTTACTTTCTGGTAATGGAGGTCTTTTCACATGTTATAGTGGAAGTGGGCGGGTTTGAGGATTGTGACGCTTTAGTTTTCGCATGCAGTGAGTTTGGTGGGATAGATTAGACTGTGGAGAATCGTGGTGATCCAAAAAGAATGCAGATCAATGGTTCTGAGCATGAGATGTGCCAATAAGCTTTGATGTGCCACAGCGTTGAAAAAAGCTGTGGGGTTGCATATGGTTCCATAGAGTGGTGCCATTTCATGTCTGCCAATAATTTGGTAGGTAAGAAAAGGAATTGCAGTTCCTTGGCAACTGGGTGTGAAACTAGAATATTCCAGTGGAAGAGCTGAAAGCTTCATGAACTCTGTGGTTGGAGGGGGACGATTTCAGGACGGTCTATGCTAGGGAATGCTAATCAACTGATCGTACTTATATTTAATGGTTTGTTTTCCTTTCTTTCTTTCTCAGAGCACTAATCCTGACCTGCCTTCCCGGCTGGGTGCTGTCCCGCCCAGCATGTCCCAGAAAGGCACCCAGGTGAGTTTACCTTTTATTCGGGAGAATGGCAGGGACAGCGGGAAGAGGATTACCCACCCCCATGTGGTTTTTCTGTCTCCTTGCAGATCACTGATCCTTTCAGGCAGACCTTGAGAGTGAGTAACATTGGGGAGACCCTTTGATCCCACTGCAAAAGGGTGGATACGTGAGGTGAAAGGACTAGTAGTGGCGGGAGGGGGAGATATACCCTGGAGTGGGGAGAGTGAAGAAGTCAGGGTATAGGGCAACATGTGCCTGGCCCTCAGGGACATAATGTGCAGAGCTGATGGTTCCCCCTTCTCTCGCAGAAGCCGGGGAAGTGGTGCGCCATGCACGTCCGTGTGGCATATATGATCCTGCGGCACCAGGAGAAAATAAAGGTAGGGTGAGCCTGGGCCACCTTTCCCCTCCACCTGCCATGTATGGTGTCGGGGTGTGGCACAGGAGGTCCCTGCAGCCAAATGGAGAGGAAACCTTGCTGGATCCAAGTTGGGCTTTGTGGTGCTGGGTTAGAGGTTGGAGAGCAGAATCACGAGACTGTTGTGAGGCAGAATAGGAGAGATCTCTGCCAAAGTATATAGAGTGAGGCCAGTTGGATTGATTTGTGCCTGACTGGTTGCTGACCAGGACTTCTTGCTCTTCTGTTTCCTCACAGCTGATGCAGGGCGATCCCCATAAATTGGATTTCCGGAATGACCTCCTCACTGGCTTGCCTGAGACCGGAGCCTTTGGCAGTCTGCCCCATGGCCAGGAGCTATCACGCTCTGCCACCCTTTTCACAGCCGCTGGTCAGTGTGTTTTTCGCAAATACCGGAAGGCTTTTCCTTGACGATTAAATAATTGAGACTTCCTAAAGCTCATCCTGCCCATTTTTTGCCACTACTACTACTAATTGTGCCATCTAGCTGCTGTGGCACTTGGTGTTTTGATAATAAGACCCGTAATGCTAGCCTTTATTCTCTCCTCAGTTTTCTGTCTAGAAACCTGAACAGGCAACCCTTACTTTAGTACAGGGGTTATGAGAAAAAACTAATCGAGGCACTTAAAACATGTTGTACTTAACTTACATTTTACCTTGGAAATATTTTTTCTGCTTTGGAAGTCATCATTCTTTTGATGTGAAGTATACTCATCGGTCTCTTCCCCCTCCTCTTTTTATTTTAATCTATTATCCTGTCCTCACTTCCTCTCTTGCAGGTGTCGTCCATCCAGGCAATGCCCCCTCCTTTGGCCCTGCCGCTACTCCTCATGGCTCTTTCCTCAACCCCAGCCCCCACATTGGTAAGACACGATGCCCCAGAGTAACACAGCCAAGAGAACAGGATCCAGAAGCTCTCCTGTACGATTGCTCACTCCTCTATTGATTTCTTTTCCAGATCCCTTTGGCAGGCCTCCTAGCTTTGCCTCTTTGGGCGCCCTCTCCAACGGGGCATTTGGCGGCCTTGGTAACCCATCCTTCAGTGAGTATTTTTAAGTGAAAGGGCACAAGGCAGCTTTCTGTGAGTTATCAAAACAGCTAAGCAAAAAACGGCCTTGTTTGTATACCAGCATTTTAAAAAGTGGGGGAGGAGGAAGCAACCAAGGACTGTAAACTCCCCCATTACTTACTTGAATGTTAATTATTCGTTCTAACTACTGAAGTTCTTGTGTGAAGTCTTAAGAGAACTATAGGCTCTATTGCCATTTCTGTTGTCATCTTTCCCCTATTCTGCAGTGGGTATGTGTGAAAATCGGACAGAAATAAGACCCCTTGACTGCATCTGCAGTAACACTGACCCATATCATATTACTATGATTGTTTCAGCTGTAGTTAAAAAATTAAAATTGCAGACAAGGCTTCCTAGTGTCTTGCAAGCTGTAGGGTTATCTTGGTCAGCTCATGTTGTATGAACACCTCCAGGGTCTCAGTGTCCATAAATGTTTAGGATAAATCTCTTTTGAGATTAGAATATCCTTCATTTTCCCTCCTTTCTCTCAAGCGCTTAGGATATTGTAGCTTTGTGATTTCCTAGTCGGATGTTGCTGAATCTTGGAATTTGGTCATTGATTTCTGAGGCCACGTGTAAGACTGAGAATACCACAAGTTGAACAATTCTTTTTACCAGTCAAGCGAGTGCATAATGAAGGATCAGATGCTAAACACCTTTCTGTTAACAGCTGCCAAGTAACACAGAACCGATGACTGTCTCCTTGACAGCACATTAGCAAGAGGAAATATTTCAGACATTTTAGCTTTTTACTGTTTTCCTTCACCATGGGTTTTGGATTTGCATGCTCAGTTCATAGAATTCCATGATTTCTCCTGCCCATTTGGTAATTTTTGCAAGGTTTATGTAAGGCTTTGAATTTTTCTGTTGCAAACAGCATACGGTAAACTCCATTCAAATCTCTACCCTTTAGAAAAGGTAGAGATGGGCAGGAAAGTCAGATAGCTCTCTGCCTTTATCAAGAATGTGGCTAGAGGTTTCCTCTGTCACATATAAGCAGTCCTCAACCTACAACAGTTCATTTAGTGACCAAAGTTACAACGGCACTGAAAAAAGTGACTTATAACTGTTTTTCATACTTATGACCGTTGCAGCATCCCCTTGGTAATTTGATTTACATTCAGATGCTTGACAACTGGTTCATATTTATGACATAACAACTGCAGGAATTCACTGTGGCAAGAAAAGCCATAAAATGGGGCAAAACTCACTAAACATTTTTTTCACTTAGCAACATAAATTTTGGGCTCAATTGTCATAAGTCGAGCACTACCTGTAATAGCTCCAGTGTGCTGACAATTCTTTTGTGAGTGAGCATTCTCCCCATTCCTCCTTTGAATGAATCATTCCACCAGCATTTAGAAGTAGAACGATTTAAGTCTGCACCATGTGCCTTTCTGAGCATGGATTGCTCTATGCACTAGTGTGATAACTACTATCACTCTTTTAATGAGATAATTCAGTTCCTTCCATATCTACTTGTCCTTGATCCTTGGGTTGTAGGCGCAACATTGCATTTAGCATGGCCAACTGATCTTTCTTCTCTCCTTCCCAGACTCAAGTGCAGTCTTTGGGCAGAAGGACAGTCCTGGAGCTCCTGCCTTCCCTAGTCCACATGAGGCATGGAATCGCTTACACCGTACACCTCCTTCCTTCCCTACTGCTCCAGCCTGGCCCAAAGGTGGCGGCAGTGACGGAATGGAGCGTGGAAGCAGCCAGCTTGACAAGGAAAGCGAGAAGTCTGAAGGGCCAGTGATCAAGGATGAGAAGGACAGGTAAGAGGCAAAGGAGAGAAGGCACACCGATTAATGGCAGAGGTGCGATATGCAGCAGAGTCCCATCCACCAATACAGAGGTAGGTGCCTACAGGTGCCTACATAAGTACGATATATATAAAAAAATTATATGAAGAGTATTCCAAAAGAAAGAAACTAACTGAACCAGCAGGAAGCATCCTGAAGGATTAGAGGTGGATGACCAGGAGCAACCTCACCAATTTATCTTTAAAACAAAACACTTTGCTATGGTCACATCCACCCCAGCAGCCATTTTGTAAACTGGCAAACCTCTCCCCTGCAGCCATTTTGTAAGGGTTGTCAGCGCTACGGTCTTTTCATTTCCATGTGTCTGCCAGCCCCAGATAGCTGCCTACTGCTGTTGGGTTGGATATCGTTGAACTCTTTTTTCAGGGATATGTGGCAAAAATTAAAAAAAAGGGGGGGGGGAAGATAGATAATTTTTCTGATAGGGTGGAGGAGAAAGTGGTCTTTTGATTATTTAAGTACACAGGTACAATAGGGCGACTGCTAGTCAATGATTCAGTACCAGGTTGCACAGGAAATCTTGACCCTCCCATTTTATGTCTCTGTGTGTCATTCAGAGATTCTGGCTTCTTCTCCCGCCATTCACTGCGCTCCTCTCCAGCTACTCCCACCTCAAAGAACCCATCGCTGATCCACGAGGAGCCTCCAAGCCGACCTCATGTACAAGCAGAGCGTGAACACCGCTATGGCAGCCCAGCAAGTTCAGGGCATGCCTCCCGCTCCCCTTACCCAGAGTTGCCTCTCAAGAAAGAAGTGAAGATCAAGGAAGAGCCAGAGTTGCCTGGCTTTGAAGGAGCTCTACGCACAGGTGCTTCCTATCACAGTACCCTGCATGTCTCCCACCCTCTCGGGACCCTGGCCGTGTTTGAGAGACCTCAAGCTGGGACTGGAGGAAGCGTCTCTCCCTACTTGGTGGCCGCTCCGCCCTCAGCTGCCTCCTATGCTGCGCTCGAGGCATGGCGAGAGCCCTACCACCGGGGCTTGGAGTTGCACCCGCTACAGCGCCTGCCCCGCTACCTGGAGACCCCATCGCCTGCTGCTGCTGAGGACTACGAAAGAGCCCGGTTGTATGGTTTGGCTCCCCCGCCGCACCCCAGCCTCATGGCTTATCCCCGCCATCAAAACGGACTGCTGGCCAAAGCCACACCCTCGGCAGCTGTGGGACTGCTAAGCGCCCCACCACCTCTCATCCCAGCTTCCAACACTCGGCCCTGCTCCCCTCGACGAGCCCCCGATATACGAGAACTGGCGGCCTCCTACAAGGACCGGGACTCCAGATAATGGTGCTCTGGTGGCGCTCTGGAATGTGAACACCTCTATCAAGCAGCCTCTCTGATCTCCAGGAACTGATGGGACAGGATCAGGGGAGTCTAGGAGGCCCGTCCAAATTAGTGGGGAGAGGAAGGTGGCTTTTTGGTCACTAGAGCCTGAGTTAGGGATATGCTGCTGTCCTCACCCAGAAGGACTTTGACATCGGAGTTGAATAACGGGGTGCATTTGGGGGAAGAGGTCAGGAAGACAGGTGCCTGTTCTTGTTCCTGATTTCTGCAAAGGCCTCCTCTTCCAGCCTTTGAAGATGTCGGGATTTCTGTACTCCTTCCAGCATTCCTGCTGGGCTAAAAACAGGCTCGGTGCATTCTTCGTCCTCAGTGGACTGAAGGGAAGGCTGCCTTCAGGAGAAGTGGGAGGGCTTGAATCTCGGGGCACCTCCCTCATGAGGCAGTGTAAATATTTATATATTCTTCCCTAGGCAGATGGGGAAAAGGTTTTTGTACATTTATAAAAGGTTTGAGATTGTGATTTAAAAAGTGACTTCTCTTCTTCCTCCCCCCTCCTGCCCTCTTTTGTTCCCCCTTGTTTTTACTGTACTGCTCTTTTCTATACCTGTATTCATTCACTCCTGATCCCTTTCCTTCTCCTGTAATTAATGGGATGGTGCAACACACTTGTCCAGTGCCCTTTTCTTCCCCAGGCTGGTTAATTAAACTCCAAACTGGTGCTTCTCGATTCCTTGCTGTGTGTGTGTTAGTTGAGGAAAAGGGGGGGGGGGGAATACAGGTTCTCACCTTCTTCCAAGACAGCAGAGAGCAAAAAGAGCCTTGGTAGTACAGTGGTTTAAAGCACCCTGTTATTAATACCAGCTGCCTGCAATTATGCAGGTTCGAATCTCACCAGGCTCAAGGTTGACTCAGCCTTCCATCCTTTCTAAGGTAGGTAAATTGAGGACCCAGTTTGTGGGGGGCAATAAGCTGACTTTGTATAAATATACAAAAATATGAAGGCTATTGCTTAACGCATTGTAAGCTGCCCTGAGTCTCCGGAGAAGGGCGGCATATAAATCAATTTTTTTTAAAAAATGAGAAGGTGTGGAGTGGTACAAGGTGAAATTCTTGGATGGGGAAACCGCTCTCTTGGATAGTTTCAATTTTTGAAGTCTCTGAAAAGCATAAATGGCACTAAATACAGAATCTATATAGTGCTTCAATGGAAACGCCCTTGTGGCTCTGAACCTATTCACAGAGCACAGGTAACATGTAAATTTAGAGCTGCTGATTATGGGAGGCAGAAACTCGGCAGAATCAGCAGTGCTTTGGTGAAAGAATCGGAGCCTGTTTTCCTTTCCATTGTTTTAAAGTAGAGCTGCTCAACATGCAGTTCCTTCAGGCACTGTCTGCAGTCCCCAAGTATCACTAAAAGGTGCCCTGGATTGTACTTGTTAATATGGAAAAGGGGCAGAATTATTAAATACATAGGGAATAATCGTATATACTGCTTGTTTGTTTTTTAAAAAATAGTTTTTCCTGCAATACCTACTTTATTATGGCTTGCTTAGCCCAGTTTGAAGAGTGCTCCCCATCTGCATAGATTTGGCCCTTAATCTATAAACTTTTCTGACATCTTGAAGAAATAAATGAAGTTCTCATATGGTCCTACATATAATTGCAGTTAAAAATGGGGGTTTGCATTTTGTTTCCTCCACCCTCATCTTTTTTTGTACTAAACCATAAAATAAGGCCACAAGTTTCACCTAATAAAATCTTGGCTGCAAAGTGGAGTGTTTCCTGCCACAACACATCACTAAATTCAAAAAGGCAAATTGCCTTGGAGTGAAATATAATCATCCAGAATAAATATTTGTTAGGTGAGACCCTAAGCCAATTAGATAAAAATGTTTAGATACTTTGCCAAAATTTGGGGTCTTTATTGGAATGCAAGAAGTATCGTGGGTATCTGTGAGCCTTCCTTGAATATTATGGAGTGCAGTATTCCAGAGTTCCAGCACTTAATGCTTTTATTAAATCATTTGTCATTTTGTTTGAATTATGACTCGGACAGCGCCATGCCCATAATGCCTTTTGATCCAGTTCTCTTATCCACAGGGAACCTTGCTGGTAGTTAAAACAATTTTTCAGTTCAGTTCGCACTCAGTGAGCACACCTCTGTAATTTCATCGGTAATAATATTGACTTTTTTCCCCTTACTGCTGCCTTCCATATTTTTTAATCTTTTCAGTTTAGCTTCAGCTAAATTCCTGATGTTCTAAGGCTGTCCAACCTTCCTCAGTTTTTCTGTGATGAGCCAAGGTCAATTAGATGCTGCGCCTGAGCTTTCAAACTTAGCACAAACACTCCTAACGTTGATAAAGGCGAATCACTCCCCAAAGGAAAGCAGACAGTGTGGAACTATTAATCAGGCATATCTTTCAACCTCCTTTAGCCCCAAATACATTTGGTATCTATATGCACGGTGATGTGTGCCATATCTCTCCAAATCCTCTGTTGTCAATTTAATAGTATAGGTTCATCTCAGATCAGCACAGCAACAATCCAGAAATCAGCCTCACTGGAATTAATTCAAAGAATCCTTTTGTACCATATCCCATGTATTAGATGCAATCTAATCTAACTCACGAGAGCAGGAAAAAATAGAGGTATAAAGCACAAGGGGAAATAAAAGTACTAATTTTCCCCCTCTACCTCTGCCAATCCAGAAATTAAAAGGTCTTAAATATTTAGAATAGACCTAACTAATGGTGGCAAAAGCTTCTATACATCTTTAAATCCTGAAATGACTGGGACCTCAGCATCCATTATTGCTATTTTTTTAAATCTCAATTTTTAAGAATAGACACACACACACACACACAATTTATAAATTTATTTTTAAAAATGAAATGGAAAACAAATGCAAGCACTTCTACTATTGTACAAAATTACTTGGATTAACACATTAAAATAAACTGCAACATTTAATATTCTGAGCCGACTTCCAGTAGTAGACATAAAAAACACTCTTTTAACACACAAATTAATTCTTATTTTCCTATAATCTTCATAATTCTTATGAATTTTTACCAAATGTTTTATAGTCAATCTGAAGTGGGTAATAAAAATAAAAGCTCTAATAAATTTCTTATTGAAAAGCTTCTGGAAGATCGGATCACAATCATCAAAAGTATCAATACCATATTTTGCATCTATCTGAATCAAAACATCCAAAATATCAAGTGTAGCCCTATGCATTTCGATTTAAAAGTGCCATTGGGATCAGTGGATTTAACTATATTTTTTTTAAAAAAGCAGAAATACTTAATACGAAGAACTTCTACACAGAATTCTCATTAAATTAAAAAACTATCCATTTGGTGTAGCTTCTTACAGGTCCAGAATACTACACAAAAAATAGTACTTTTTTGAGATCAGAATAAAAATACATTAAAATATCCTTAAAAAAACCTAGTCACTTTGAATTTAAATAATATTAAACACAGGATTAAGGGTTTATTTCACTTACTTATATCCCGCCTGTATTATTTTTACAAATGACTTAAGGTAGCGAAAATATCCAATGCACTTTCTTCCTCTTTCCCCCACAATTCACTTGGACTAAGTGTGAGGTCACCCAGCCTGTTTCATCGCTGAGACAGGACCAGAACTCACAGTGTTCCACTTTCTAGCCTGATGATTTAACCACTACATTGTCAAGAGTATATTCAGAAAGTGAATCGAATGGAGAAAAACGAGAAAAAAAGAGAAAATGTAGCTTTACTTGATAGATAGCTATCCATTTTCTAATAAATATGTACATGGATGAGGTAGTTCCATTTAGAGCCACGATTACATCCAGTGGTTTCAAACTGACTCATTCAAACTAACAGACTTTTTAGATAATATTCACAATCATGCTAAAATATCAAAGAAAATTAGGTAGTTCAAAATCGAAGGAATTTGTTTTTGCACCAATGGAACAGAAATTGCCTTCTGAAGTCGTGGGAGCTTCATCACTTGAGATTTTCAAGAAAAGACTGGACTGCCACTTGTCAGAAATGGTGTAGGGTCTTCTGCTTGAGTGGGGGGTTGGACCAGATGACCTATAAGGTCCCTTCCAACTCTGTTAATCTGTTAAGTACCAAGCAAAGCAGTTAGGCTGTCCTTTTCTGTTACATCAATATTTTGTCAGGGCTGGAACCCATCTTTTTCATTGGATCTTCAGGCCTGCCACATTTACTACAGTGGAAAACTGGAAGGGGGGATTGTATGGAGCACAGGTGATATATAGTCATAATAACATACCTTTCTCAGAAAGTCAAGGACATCTTGCCCTGCAAGGCTGGAACTGGGAGGCATCTCCAGTTGGGAGTTGGGCAGGGACTTGAACTTTCCTTTGGGTGGGGAAAACCTGGAAACTTTCAGATTCAAATTTTCCCAGATGTGCCAATATGACATCTCTAATAAAACAGAACTTTGAAGAAACTCAAGCAGATTTAACTGCTACAGTTATTGTATATCTGTAGAAAAAGTTTTCACAAGCATTAAGTTCACAATAAAAATTCAGGTAGCCCTTGATTTATGACCACAATTGGGACCAGAATTTCTGTTAAGTGAGTCACGCCTGGTTTTACAACCTTCCCCCCCCCCTCCCAGTTTTAAGTGAATCACGTCTTTGCGTGTGGGAAGCTGAGTGGGAAGATCACATGATCTTGGGACCCTGCAACTCTCGTAAATACATGCCCATTGCCAAGCACCTGACTTTTAATCATGTAACCCCGGGGAATGCTGCAATGACTATAAGTGTTAGGACTGGTCATAAGTTACTTTTTTTCAGCGCCACTGTAACTGAACGGTTGCTAAATGAATGGTTGTAAATTGAGGACTACCAAACTGTCAGGTCCCATAGATTCCTATAGGGATGCTGTCATTCTGATGGGAGAGGGGAGGCTTGGGGGGGATTTCTGTATGGAGTTTCTATTCCTTGCTTTTTTTTGCTGTAACTTCAGGGCTTTGGGAGAGGAAAGGAATGTGTCTGAGCCGGCTGCCTTATCTCGTCTCTGGAGAAGGGCAGCAGTGTTGCCTTGGAGACCGGCGTTTATCACCTTCTCGGCCTGAGTGTCCCATAAAATCTTCACAAATTGGGATTGGCTCAATAATGTATTTGGACTTTAGAAGGGGTTCTATCTGCAATAGTTTAATAATCTAACATTTCAAGCGGGAAAAGTTAATTCCTGCGTAGATCTATTGCTATCATAATCTTTCAAAAAAAGTTTAATTTCAAGACATCTGCTTTCTTGAGAAGACCGGAGAGTCAGGACCTTACACAAACTCACACATTCTGTTGGAATCACATTGCTTTAAATATTTTTTCTCCTTAGAATGTATTTAGGGGAGCTGAATTAAGCAACTTAAATATCCTTTGCATAAAAAGATAGGTTACCAAAGAATGGAATCATATGCAGTCATCCCCAAGGAACCTATGAGGCAGTGCTAGACACAATGCCACTTTTCTAATTCAGAAAATGGCCACAGATACAGGCCTGAAAAATGGAGCAAAAATACTGAATGACTAAAACTATAATGTCTCCCATGTATAACCTATTTTATAAAATAATATTCTAATAAATTGGAAATGTCTTTCAAAATCAGTGAAATACAGTATAACAATGCATAGTATAATTTTTTTAAAATTATAACTACATAACACCATGGAAAGAAACAGCTTAACTGCACGATACTATTTTTTACCTAGACATAAGCCCTTTTGAACCATGTACCTTTGGTTGCAACTTAAAATATTAAAATGATGCTCTATCTATAATGTGAAAATAACGTTTTCTTGATAAAACATGCATCTGTTTTTGCAGAATACAGGTAATCCTTGACTTACGACCACCATTGAGCTAACAATTTGTTAAGTGAGACATTTGTTAAGTGAGTTTTGCCCCCATTTTACAACTGTTCTTTTCACAGTTGTTAAATGAATCATTGCAGTTGGTAAGTTAGTAACCTGGTTGTTAAGTGAATGTGACTTTGCTCATCAGGTGGTGGCAAAAAGGGATCACATGACCTTGAGACACAGCAATAAGTATGAATCAGTTGCCAAGCATCTGAATTTTTATCACATGATCATGAGGCTACTACAAAGGTAACTCTGAAAAATGGTTATGTCACTTTTTTCAGTATTGTTGTTGTAACTTTGAACAGTTACTGAATGAACTGTTATAAGTCAAGGACAACCTGTATATAAAGTCAACCGACACTGAGGATTTGTTGTCAGGCAATATTTCAAGTTATTGGCAGTTTTATAGGACTTCATGCTGATAGCCAGCCCCACTTTTTATTGCTGATTTTTTTTTGTCCTAATGAAACATGTCCCTTGTTGATAGGAAGTTGAGGGGTTGTAACATTTTGTACCGTTTTCACAACCTAAATCAACAATTCCTGTCAAAACAGATGCGCTCTAAAACTTTTGCTACTTGGAAAATGTTTGCCAGTTACCCGTCAAATATATTTTAAAGTAAATCGGATTTTATTTCCCATTGATAATCGTACAGTAAAGGATATGGGTTGCTGGTGCGTGTAGACCTACAACCTCATATACACAAAAATTTGAATGGTCGCGCCAGCCCGCTCAAGAGAGGCGCCCTGGTTCCTGTTTTCATGCTTCCCGGGGGAGGGGGGGCGGACGGAAAGGAGCGACTGCAACTCCCAGCATTCCTGGGGACTTCATTTCCCAACATGCCCTTCGCTCACAACGGCCTTGCCGTTTCCCCGCGGGATGAGCGACCAGCTCCCTGTTCTTGGTATATGATCGCTACAGAAAGCTTCTCAGCCTTTCGCGGAGTCTTCGTTAGTCGTCCATACGCTCTGTATAAATCACCTTCCGGTTGAATCCTTTCCCACCCCCGTACCGCTGCGTCTCCCCCTCGCGTAGCTCGAATTCTCGCGAGACTTCCATGCCGAGGCCGGCGGGCGGAGGGAGCAGTGGGAGGAGGGAGGGGGTTGGCCCTGGCGCTTGGTGGTGGCGGCCGCCATTTTGCCACGGCGGGTCGGGTCTGCATCGGCGGGGCCTGGTTAGGGATTCACAGCCGAGTGGGAGGGGTCAGAGACCTGCCGAGGAATACCGGCGGGAGCCACGCACAGGAAAAAGCCGACCGGCAGCTGCTTAGGAGCCACGGATGGCGGCAGATTCTATCCGACCGAGGCGGCGGCGCTGGGGCTGAGGTGGCGGCAGGAGGAGGCGGGGCAGGAGGCACCTCCCCTCCCTCCTCACTCCTCCCCCCTCCCACCCAGGTAAGATGGCGGACCGGCCGGGTCTCTACTCCTCTTGCTCACACCCACCTCTGTGGAGCAGTGCGAGACTCTCCGTCGAGTCGGGAGGGAAAAGTGAGGAAATTAACAAGAGCGTCCGCGCGCCCCCTTTCCCCCCCCTTTTCCCCCTCCGCATTCCTCACTGGCTGTTTCCCCCCTACCTCTAGAGGGCGTGCTAGCGGAAGGAGCGTGAGGCCAATTAGAGAGCGCACGCGCTTCAGCCAACGGCCGCGGCCGATGCCGATGCCGGCCTATTATTACTTGAGCCGTCGCCGTTCTCTCTGTCGCTCCCCGCGCCCCTCCCCTCCCCCGGCAGCTCGTCGTCTTTGCGCGCGCCGCGGATCCGGACGGCCGGCCAACCAACCAACCAACGGCTGCAGCTTCCTCTGTGCGTGGTAGGGGGGAGGGGCAGGTGGGGAATCTTGTGGGGAAGGGGCTCGGGAGGGTCGGGGGCGCGTGGGAGGGAGGGGTTTGAGGCGTCGGGAGCGGGTGGGGGGGAAAGAGGGCGGGGATAGGGGGGACAAAGGGTTAAAGGGAGGGGGAGGGAGCGAACGGCGGCGAACTTAGGCTGAAGAAAAGAAAGAAAGAAAGAAAAGAAAAAAGTGTCCTCGGGTCATGTACAAAAAACGCGATTACGATCTTGGGTATTCGGGGAATCTGGTCAGAGAGGAAAGTGGGTGCAAGTTTGGAGAGTTTTAGGGTTTTTTTCCCAGGCCAGAGTGATTGCAAAGGTCTCAAGGCGTTGGGCGTGTGCGTTAAAAGGCACTGAAGTCTGAGGTAGCCTGGGATAACAGTTGAATGAAGCTTGGGCTGAAGTGGAGACACTCTCATTTACTGCATGTCATCAATTTGAGTTGGAAAGACTTGCGAGAAGCTGAGTAACTAAAAGGGGGGAAGAGTCCTGGGAACATGGAGCCCGAGAAGGGACCTAAAGAAGATCAAGCTGATAGTGCTGGAAATGAGGGGCTGAATCAAGAGTCCACGGTGGGGAAAAATAATGAAGTGAAAGAGGGGGGAGAACCATTACTTCCAGAGGCAGCTGTGTTAGAGGGGCAGGAGCAGGAAATTTTGGGGGACGAGGGTGAATTAAATCAAGGAAGAGTTAATGTGTCTGAAGGAGAAGCAGTGTCAGGCGAGGATGGAAATCTCGGGGAGCTGAAAAGTAATGCAGAATCTGAGGAATTGGGAGGAGCAGGTCAGAAAGAGATGGGTTTATCTGCAGGAGAAGCAGCAGAAGAAAGTCCAAAGGACATAAATGAGAGGAAGATAAGAGGGATTGTTGAAGAAAGTAGAATTTTAGAAATGGATGAAAAAGTTGATTTGGCAAATCAGGATCAGAGGGAGAAAGAAGTTCATGCAGATACTGAAGGAAAGGCTGATTATCCACACAACTTGGACGTGAAGAGCATTAAAGAGACAGCTGATAGGGAAGGCATGGCATTGGAGAAGGCTGAAAAAGAGATTGTTGAAACCACAGAGATTCAAAAAGAGGATAATGATTTGTCAGGATTGGGTCAGGGAGGCAATTTAGAGATAACTGAAGAGGGAAAGGATGTAAATAAGGTATACATCAAAGCTGAGGTTGAGGAAACAGCTGGAGTAGAGCAGAGTTTAATTGCACGTGAAACAGAGACATCAGTAGAAACCCAGGAAAAACCTAAGGAAGCATTGGAAAATCTCAGGGAACCTGGAGAGATAACTGGAAAGAGAGATGCAACAATGGCTGACAAGAAAGCCAGGTTGTTAGAAACAAATCAAGTACATGTTGAAGAGGCTGGAAAAGCATCAGAGGCAGAGGTTGGAACTGAAAAGAAAGATGCAGCAACAGCACTGCATCAAACAAAGGCTGAGAAGTTACTTCAGGGAGAAAGCGGGCAACCAGTGGGAGAGCAAAAAGTAAGTGCTGTGACATTAACAGTGGTTGAAGCTGAAGCTGTGATTATACCAGCAGTTGAAGTTAAAGTTGAAAATTTGGTGGACACTAGTGAAACACAGATGGGAGAGGAGGACGTGGCACTAAATGTAGAATCAAAGGGAGAAACTATGGAAGAGTTGATTGCAGAGAAAGATGTAGGAGAAGTACCAGAAAGTATAAGTAGAATACAAGAAGAAATCCCTCTGACAGTAATGGAAGAAATACCTGTGCAAATTCAGGTTAAGAGAAGCAAAGAAAAAATTGAATCAGAGATGATTGAAGAGAAAGTTGAAGATTTGACACAACCTGAACAAAAGCCAGGAGAACAAGTAGAAGAGAGGGAAGGCAAACAATTGCCTCCAGCTGGCATGATTGATAAAGTGGAAACTGAGGAATTAGAGATGGCATTATCAATTAATCAGAATGAAATAATGAAAAGCCCAAGGCCATCACAGGAAAAGGTGGAGATTCCTGTCATAGATGCTGTGGGAGAAAAATTACCATCCCAAGAAAAGATTTTAGTCTGGAGTCCAGAATTGGAAAGACCAACTCAAGAGATAGCAGGGGTGGGCTCCAGACAATATCCAGGGATATCCAGATCATATAAGCAAGAGGATAAACTAAGCCGAGAACTTATTGCAGAATTGGTAAGAATTGGCCAGGAAAGAAGAAATTTGGGCTTAAGTCAAGTAGCATTATTAGAAACAAGCATAAAGTTTACTGAAGAATTAGATAAATTGGGTAGTGAAGAACACAAAGTGAAAGGTAAAATAATTGTGGGCTTGGCAGGGCTAAGACAAGGACCAATTCAAGTAACACCGCACAGGACCGTTCGGTCAGCAGGAGGCTATGATGGAGTGTTGGCACATGTAGCTCCGGGATTAATTGTAACTGGTTTAAGGAAGCCTGAGGGAAAGAGACTAAAAAAACAAGATCATATGCAGTTGGACAAGAGGACATTAGAACAAAGGGAGACGCAATCAGCTGAACGGGGGCGTTTTGGAGTAAGCATGAGGTCAAACGAAGCAATGGTCTTCATGGGTTACCGAATTGGGCGGGAAAGAATGTCTTGTTTGTCAGAGGCAGAGAAGAGGATGGTGAAAATTCAGCTGCCTAAGGAAACTGGGAAAAAGCCTGCAATAGAACAGGTAGAGGTACCCAGGCAGGAACAGGAAGTGAGTAAGGAAAAGATACAAGAAATTAATGCCAGTGAAGTAGAATGGCATCAGTTAGAAGAACTGCCAACAGCATGGCTTGGTAGACCATTGACGCGAGATTATAGGGCAGCACAAGAAAGTTCTGGGTGGACTGCAGGCATAGGGCCAGGGCATGGGCGTATTTCAAGGTCACTTCGGGCAGGAATAAAAGAAAGAATTAACTTGATGATCATGGGTGAGAGTGTAACAAAATCAGCAGCACAGAAGCTTGAGCCATTAAATTTTGGAATGAGAAGAAGGATGTTTGAGCTTACAAACAAGTCTGCTAATGTGCATTGGTTAAATGAGATATTGAGGCCAAGACCGCCAGGTTTTCGACTTGGTGTTGCAGATCAGAAGATTCATGAGGAAGGAAGTCCTAGCCTGATGACTGAAAGGCAAAGTCCTGGTTTGTTTACAAGGAAAAAAGAACTAAAAGATTGGAGGGATGGGGTGATGGGAATAGCAGTCAGGAGATACAATGCAATGCGACTCGCTATGTGGGGCGAAGGCCCAATTGGTTTGCACATAAAGGGGAGGAAGTTAGCTGAGGATTCATATGGTCCTGCAAGTCACTCCCATAAGGTGAGTTCCATTTTGGGACATGTTGAAAGGAGAGTGTTAACAATGGCACAGCAGGTAAGAAATGAGAGAGTACCAGGTTTGGAAGTGGGTGGACAAAGTCTGGCTGAGATACTGAAGCAGGAAATGGAGTTAGCAAGGTCAAAGAAAGGTGAGAAATTTTCAAGATAACTGGTGAAAGAAATTATGCCATTTGTTTAGGGATATTGGGTTGTTTAAGAATTAGTGGAAAAGCAGAGAATGTATAGAGAATAGTGCAGTTTAAGAGCAAAGCTTCAGGTTGAGAGGATTTATATATTTGTGAAAGAAATACAGAAAGGTGAAAGGCCAAGACAATGATACAAGTAACAGAGTATTGACACTTCAGGAACAAAGGGGATGAAATGAGGAATTGATCTTGAGAAAATTGGTGATTTTGATCATCTGGGATTTGTGACTATGAGTGGAAGGAAGCTAAAATCTTTCAGAAAGGAAGAAAATTGTCTCTGGAACATTTAGTAGCATCTCAAACAGGTTCTTGTCTTTTCTCATAGGCTTGGATTTGGTAGCTGGTGCTTACATTAAACATCTCCATTGTAACCTGTAGTCAAGCTATTCCTGTGCTGCCTGCATTACAATCTTGGAGAAACAGGATAGCCTTTTACTAGTGCTTCGAAGAGAATTTTTAAAAAAATAGAAAGAGCAAAGCTCAAGCAAAACGAATAAATGTTTGTAAAACATGCCATTCTCTGCCCTGGATTGACCTTTTCTTTTCAGGAGTAGTCTTCCCCTGGAAAGCGAAACCCTGGAAGTACAGTCTGAAAAGCAAGTGGAATTCTCAGCTGAAACAGGTACAGCTGAATGTTTGTGTTTGTGTATAAAATTTATATTTGCTGATAAAGTAATAAAAGTCTCCCTTTATTTCTTTATCAGCAAATATAAATTTGATACAAAATAGTTTGTCGTGAAAGCGACTGCCTGAGGGCTCCTGGATTGGAGCTGAAAAGCGAAAGGGAAGCAGTATGCTCCCTTCCATATTGGGGTAGACCAGGTGCTTCAACGTATATATGTGTGTATACGCATGCACGCACACACACACACACACACACACACACACACACACACACACCATATCTCCCTAAATGTAAAATTAGATGCAGTTTGTTTCTATATCTCATACAGGGTAAGTCTTCAATTTACAACTGATCACTTAGTGACCATTCAAAGTTATGACACCCCCCCCCCCCCCCCCAAAAAGTATGACCCAGATTCGAATTTCTGATGGCCAACGTACCTCTTCCTATTGTCACATGATTGCAGTTTGGGTGCCTGGTAACGAGCCCACATTTACAACTCTTTGCAATGTCTTGCAGTCATGTGATTGCTAGTTCCAACATTTTTCCGGGAAATCAGTATTTACTTACAATTTCTGACAAAAAGATGCCCTTTGCAGACAATGGGATTGCTTTACAACCACTGAGTTCGCCTAACAAACCTTCCAAAAAATGTTATGAAATCAAGGTGCTCATGTGGGTGCCACACAACCGTCATACGACATATGTCAGAAATTCAGAACTCCATTACAGTTGTAAATTGAGGGCTACGTGTATTAGATTTTGCTTGCTGTGATATGCAGGAGAGTATACAAGAACTATTGCAGTCAAAAGGTAAGAAATATATTTGATAAATCTTAACTAGCACACACATTGACATATTGTTAGCACCTTCAAGTTTGGAGCTTCACATTTCCTCATAATGGGGAAACAGACATTTTCTTGGGAAATCTATTGGAAAAGGATGGTGTGGTATCAAAATTCTTTTTGTGTTTCATTATATTGCAGTTATATTTCAAATCATAACATATAGGTAATTCTGATGACCATTCATTTAACTAGTATTCGAAGTTATGGCAGTGGTGAAAAAAGTGATTTATGACCAGTCCTCACTCTTACAACCAGGTCATCTGATTGTCATTTACAACCATCTTCCCAGGGGGCTTCCAACAAGCAAAGTCAATGAGGAAAACTGGATTTGCTTAACAATTGGATGATTTGCTTAACAATTGTGGCCAAAAAGGTTGTAAAATCAAAAAGGTTCACTTAATGATTATATTGCTTAGCAACAGGAGTTCTGGTCCCAATTGTCACAAGTCGAGGACTACATATATTTAGCTATTTTTTGCAAAGATACAAAGATGAGAAAATGGTGAGCTATGAAACAAAACTGTTATTACAATTTTCATGATAATGGAACAGCACAGTAATAATAAGCATTGATTTTTAAAGCAGTCATATGTTCAGAGAGCTATGCAGGCATCCAAATTAAAAGAGAGATTTCTTAGAGGTGCAGCTATAAAAACTGAAAAGAGAAGTAAAAATGTATTTTGGGAGAGAAACTTTCTCAAATTTTAGAATAATCCCTAAACAATGAAATTGGCTTTACAGAGAGAGTGCATTCCCTTTTCAAGACCTTTTCCTACACTTTTTTTCCAATTACATTAAATGCTATTGGCAGAAGTCAAATTGTTTTGTCTTGACTGGTTAATTGTACTTTTTTCAAAAAAAAGCTTTTTGGTATGTGCATCAGTTTTGAAAGATTTTCAGTTTGGCTGCAGTCATTAATTGCTGATTTCTGTTCATGAATTTCTTCAGCTAATTCTGAGTCAGGCAGTCCCGAGCGCAGGCTGGGCTGCCAAGGAACCCAGGAGCTGGACGGCTCGTCCCACTGGCTGGCTGACCAGAATGAGGCCGGTTTGCAGCATGCACTGGAACAGGATACCAGCACTACAACTGCAACTGAAACTATTGGGGCGAGAGGCAAAGACCAAGAGCGAATTAAAATGCAGACCAGTCCTCCCCGACAACACCACATGCTGCACGCACAGGTAGAGTTGGAGGTGAGAAGCACCCATGTGCAAATCACTCAGGATTAGTGAAGTCTATCTGTGGATTTTCGGTGATGGTTAAAATAATGTGAGACACATTGTAGGGAGCAGCTTTGTGGCAAACCAAAGGAAGTTCTTCTCTGGGACTTCACCTAGACTTATTTCTGGAGTTAACTATATTTTAATGATTGAGGGCACTGTGATAATCCTTGCTGTTGATTTCTCCTTCCTTCCATATTACATTGCGTGCTTCAGACTACATCGGACAAAATGACAGGCAGCAATCCAGTATCACCAGCCTCTTCAGGCTCACCTGCCTCAAGTAGGAGCATCTCACCATCACATCTCACCCACGACTCCTCTTTGGACAGTCACCTAAGTTTTGATGGTCCCAAGTTGCAGAACAGAGCCCTGGTATCATCTGGGATGTACATCTCCCCTGATCCTGCGAGCATGTGGGACAAGACACACGCAGAGATTGCTGAGCAGGCAAAGCATGTAAGCTCTTGTTTAAATCATTGAGCCATTTTAGCCATCTTTCTGTTGGGCATAAGCACCTGAAATCTAAGATAGTAGGGTAGCCCTGAGCATGTGAACGAACTATCTGACTTGGATACTCTGTTATAGGAAGCAGAAATTGAGAATCGCATTGCAGAAATGAAGAAGGAAGGATTCTGGTCTTTGAAAAGGCTTTCAAAGGTGCCTGAGCCAATTCGGCCCAAAGTGCACTGGGATTATCTTTGTGAGGAAATGCAATGGCTCTCTGCTGACTTCGCTCAAGAACGTCGCTGGAAGAGGGGTGTTGCCAGGAAGGTGGGTTCTGGCATCTTTAAATGGTCTCTTCTCCAGACTTTTTCAGTTTGCATCCATCCCTATCTTTATAATTTTTAGAAGCAAATACCATGTAATGGAATGCTTCTTAACTGTTTCATGGCTGCTGTGGGATTTCTGGCATTTGTATAACCTAGCAGCTAAGTGATGTAGCTGGTGCTATTTCAACCAGCTAGTGCACAGTATGGCTATAAGATTTCCCTCCACGAAACCTCCAGCGAACTAATCTTTCCTAAAATATGGTCCAGGATAAGGTGGAAAACATGGCCACGTGGTAGATTTTGGTCACTGGGACCTGCCGTCTTTCTCCTCTGTGGCATACAGGTTGTGCGCATGGTGATCAGGCACCACGAGGAACAGAAGCAGAAAGAAGAACGAGCCAAACGCGAGGAGCAAGCCAAGTTGCGCCGCATTGCTTCTTCCATTGCCAAAGAGGTCAAGCAGTTCTGGAGCAACGTTGAGAAGGTGTGTGAAACCCTTGTCCAGAGTCAGGAAAAGTGTGTGTACATCTTGATAGCCTAAATACATAGGCAAATACATGTCAGCCCATTTTCCATGTCATATTGAATTTATTCTTATTTTATGTGTCTAATCAAAAGTGTTAAACATATATGCATGAAATACCTGGTCCTTTATGCCATTGTGTTACTTTTGCTTATTACTATAGCTATATTGCTCCAAAAACTCAATGCAGTGCATATAGGAATTTCTCCTCATTTTTATCCCCTGACCAACTCCATATGAGACAGGCTGAATTGGGGTACAGCCACTCAGTAAGTTCCCATTGTCCAATAGGTTTATAGTCTCAGTTCAAGTTCAAAACCACACTGATGTAGCTTTTAAAATTTGCACTGGAGCTATTGTCCTAAGGAAATTGGATTCATTTTTATTTTTTAAAATCTGATTTACAGAATAACAGAATTGGAAGGGACCTTGGAGGTCTTCTAGTCCAATCCCCTGCTCAAGCAGGACCTTATAACATTCCGGACAAATGGCTATCTCTTATTAGCAAAATGCTTTTTGAACTGTGAGAAGTCAAACCTGTTTTTGTATTCTCATGGTTGCAGAGGAAAGGATGGATGCAATTATGCCCAATAATATTCTGCTGAAGATGCAGTTTTGTATTTCTTAACTCAAGCCATGCGGTTTCAAGCTGCAAGATGGGGAGCATATAAACTTAATAAATAAACTTCTTCAGGTTGTGCAATTCAAGCAGCAGTCACGTCTGGAGGAAAAACGGAAAAAAGCACTGGATCTGCAGCTGGATTTCATAGTGGGCCAGACAGAGAAATATTCCGACTTGCTAACCCAAAGCCTCAATGAGACTCTTCCAGTTCCCAGCAAGACCAGTGGCTCCCATGCTGGCTCTA
This sequence comes from Ptyas mucosa, assembly GCA_012654045.1. Classification (NCBI taxonomy): domain Eukaryota; kingdom Metazoa; phylum Chordata; class Lepidosauria; order Squamata; family Colubridae; genus Ptyas; species Ptyas mucosa. The sequence goes on from WNWU01013601.1 coordinate 596,295, forward strand.
CTGCTTCTAGTCCACCTCCCCCTGCTCAGCTCATGGAAGATGGTCAGTTTCCTCAACTCTGTTCTTCGAGCTTGCCAATTCTTGATCCATTTAATATGGCTTCTATCTCAAATTACACCTTCCCATTTAAAGACATTTGCTTTGTTATAAATGGTATTCGCTTCCCAGGGATGGGATGTGGGATTTCAATGTCCATTCCCGACCCCCAAATCTAGTGTTGGTTTTGTGATTTGAAAGGTGTGCAGCTGATCCTTTTTCTCTGGCAGACGGAGATTTCCAACCCCATGAAGAGTCAGATGATGAGGAGACAATTGAAGTTGAGGAACAACAGGAAGGGAATGATTCAGAAACACAGCTGCGGGAGATTGAGCTGCTAAAGCAGGAAAGTGAGCTGCCCTTAGAGGAGCTACTCCAGACGTTGCCACCCCAAATCTTAGAAAATTCCTTCAGTGTATCTCCTTGTGCCTCCAGCTCTGACAATGATGAAGAAGAAGAGGGTGAGAGTGAAGAGGAAGCTGAGCATGCGGAAAGTCAGACCTCTGAGACATTAAAGGTATCCTTCAAGTCAAATCTTGAAGCTGGGTAGGTAGGGCGCTTCGTATTTATAAACTGGGATTAAAAGAATCCAGCCTCTCAGTTTTTAAAATCATACTGCACCAGCAGTTCGATTCTTACTAGTTCAAGGTTGACTCAGCCTTCTATCCTTCCGAGGTTGGTAAAATAAGGACCCAGATTGTTGGGGGCAATATACTGACTCAATAAACCCTTTAGAAAGGGTTACAAAGCAGTAAGTAAGTGTTATTGCTATTTAACTGGTATCCACAGTTGATATTTGCCAAGAAGCTTCCCTCAATTACATATGCAACTTAAAATAAAAGTTTTTTTTTTAAAATCAAGGGGATCTCTTTTTAATTTTCAATATTCTGTCCTACTGTCATATGCCTATGTGAAAGGGAGAGGCTCCTGTTGCTGTCTGTTCCTTGAAGCCTCCCCCCCCCCCTTCTCTACTCAGCAGGAGAAACCCAAACCTGCCACTCAGAGGAATAAGAAACCTGATGAAGAAGATGAGGAGTTTACAGCCAATGAAGAAGAAGGTAAGTATGCTATTTGGGGTCATGGGTTTGACTGAACGTAATGAGAATTGGGATGAGGTTAGGATTGTAATCCAGTAACATAGGTAATCCTTTCTCTCCCAGCCGAAGATGAAGAGGAAACGATAGATGCTGAAGAAAGGCTGGAAGGAAATGTGGATCACAGCAAAGAACTGGATGATCTGGCCAAGGAAGGTTCGAACTGAGATTGTAGCTTGAGATAGCAAATGGGGATTAGGAGTTGGATTCCACGATCCTTCAGAACAATAATTATTGAATTGTGTTTCTGAATGTTTGCTGGACCTATGAACCATAATACCTAGAATTTGTTGAAGCAACGAGGGCCAGATTACACGCCAATATAGTACTGTATGTCTTGGAGTACTACTATTTCTTCAAAAAAGTGTTGTCACAAACCTTTTTATTAACTTTATTGAGCTGGCTTTCCTCCCCCCACCCCATCCCCGCTTTAATCTCTTCAGAAGCAAGGGGGAAATGACTTCACTGACTAAAGTTTAGAAATTGGCTAACTTAACGCATGGTGGAGTATCAAAAGGGACAGGAAGCATCTGAATCTACTAAGTTAGAGTTTGGTAGGGTTAAGACATAGCCTCTAGTTGCAGTTGATAAGTCATTTCAAAGCTTTCCCACTTCAGAAAGGGAAGATGACTTCAACATAAGTAAAGCAGCAGACATGGTCGGAGAAATCAAACTCCTTTAGGTTCCGTTGGCCCCAACACAAGTTTTCTTTTGGACTTCATAGGTGAACTGCCCATGGAGGAGTTGCTGCAGAAATACACTGGTGCTTATGCTTCAGACTTTGACGTGGAAGCCTCAGACACTTCATCAGAGGCATTGGAGCCTACCACTTCAGAGTATGAGGAGGAATCAGAGGAGGAGAACAGCACTAGTCACTCAGGTATGGAAGGGAGAGTGAGCGGCCCCTGTAAATACATGGCTATAGTTATTCCTGTATTTTGGGGTTGAACAATTGAAAATGCGGATTGCACCTTAACTATAATCAATGCGGCTTAGAACTGTTGAAAGTTGAGGTTTCAAGTTTTGCGGGGGGTGGAATATTTTGCCATCCTGTAAATGAATGTTTTTGCATGATATCAAAGCTGAATGGATTTTTGAACTGTTTAGACATTTCCATCTAGTTCTCCAAATTGATATCTTGCAAAACTGCTGGCCTAAAAATAATACGTTGGATTTGTCTTAAAGGAAACCAGAGACTGCAATGAGTGATTTCTTACGTAGAAAAGCAATATATAGTTCTAAGCCATTGTAAATAATTGAATGAAAGCAGCCAGTTGGACCATATTTGGTCCAATAATTAACAGGATTATGCAGCACAACTTTGTCCCGATTCTGCCAAAATTGCTGATTTTGCCTCCAGATTCCACAGAAGAGGACGAAGAAAGTGAGCAAGAGGAAAGTGAAGTAGAGGATGCCATTGAGGAGGAAAGGAGGGAAGCTTCAGTAACCCAGGAGGAAGATTTTGGTGTTGAGTACCTGTTGAAGCAGGATGATGATAAGGTTGGCGAGGGAGATAACGATTCAGCTCCAGCCCCAGGGCCAAAAAAAGAGATCACAGACATAGCAGCAGCAGCCGAGAGCTTGCAGCCAAAAGGCTATACCTTGGCAACCACACAAGTGAGTCATTTCTGGGGTCAGCCAATTAGGGAGGGAGCGAAATAAAGCAGACAAGTTATATTACCATTCTCCCTTGCAGGTTAAGACACCAATCCCCTATTTGTTGCGTGGAACGCTGCGAGAATACCAGCACATTGGCCTCGATTGGCTGGTCACCATGTATGAGAAGAAGCTCAACGGTATCCTGGCTGATGAAATGGGTCTTGGTAAAACCATCCAGACAATTTCCTTGCTGGCGCATCTGGCCTGTGAAAAAGGTAGGCAAATAGCTCAGAGAGAGCCCTGATTATTTGGGCAGGAAGGAGATTAGGGAGTGGAGATGGATTCCACATAAGAAAAAAGCCACAACTATTGTTATGCTAAGTCATATTGGATACTAATGTCTACTGGCACCTTCAATAGAGTAGCTAAGCTAGTTGCTCTGTATCTGCAATTGATCCTTCCCAGTGGCTCATAATATATTAAATAACATAATTACAAGGACAGATCTGTAGAATCTAGTGGGACAATCCCTGTAGGTCAAAGAATCCCAGTATCACTTGGTGGTAGTACTTGGTGAAATATAAGCAAACTACTGCAAAGCAGTAAAGGAAATCAGACTACAGCTCCCTCAGTTACTACAACAAAATGCTATGGTTGATGATACCAAAAACTGCCAAGAGATACTAGTTCCAAGTAACACCCCCAACGAATGAAAACTCCGAGGCTTGAGTTTCCTCAAAGTTACATTTTATTAGAGATGTCATATTGACACATATGGGAAAACCCAAATCTGAGAGTTTCCAGATTTCCCCACCCCAACCAACACCCACAAAGTTCAAGTCCCTGCCCAACACCCACAAGTCCATCACATGGCCCAATCAAACATCGTACCCACTGAAGATGCCTCCCAGTTCCAGCCTTCCAGGTGCAGAGCTAGTCGGCCTTGACATCTTGAGAAAGGAATGTTGTTATGACTATATATCACCCTGGTTCCATACAATCCCCCCTCCCAGTTTCCCACAGTAGTAAACGTGGCAGATCTGAAGACCTAATACTTTAAGCTTCCAGGCCTGACATACCATACACTAACAGTTGCCCTTAGCCCCCCTCCCCATCTTTCTCAGTATACATCCATCCATCAGGGGTGATCAGAGTGAGTGGTTCTCCGTGCCAAATCCAAATCGAAAAGGTCAAGACATTTAATTTAATCCAATAATTCTTGGAGCAACCAGGCATGTGTAATCGGGAGGCCTGCAGGTCTCAGTAGTCCAGTGAGATCTTGAGATGGCTCTCTTGCTGATCTCTTGAGTGTGGTATTCTTTTTAAAAATGTTTTACCGTGACTTATTTTGATATATTTATGGTATACAGATAGTCCCCAACTTTACAACAGTTTTGTTTAGTGACTGTTCAAAGTTACAATGGCACTGAAAAGTGATTTACGACCGTTTCTCACATGTCTGCTACAGCATCCTCATGTTCACATGACCAAAATTCAGACACTTGGCAACTGACTCTTATTTATGATGGTTGCAGTGTCCCAGGATCATTTAATAACCTTTTGTGACCTTCTGACAACAAAGTCAATTGGGAAGCCCGATTCACTTAACAGCTGTGTTACTAAATTTACAACTGCTTTGATTCTAACTTCACAACTGGCAAAATGCAGTTATCTCACTGAGCAACAGAAATTTTGAGCTCAGTAATGGTCCTAAGTCGAGGACTGTGTGTGTGTGTTTTGTATACCACCTAGGGTCATTTCTTGTGAGATGGATGGCCATAAGACTTTAATTAATAAATAAATTGTTCAATTGATCTAGCCCAAATGTGTTTTCTTAGGTAGGTCTTCCTCATTAGCTCTTTTTTAGTGGATGGGGAATTCCCTCTATAAAATAGGATTAATGACTCCAGTGATAACTTAGCATGCCGGAGTCTTTAGTGGTCCTTAAAAATCAAGGTGGGAAATGAGCCTGTGTTGAAATAGTTCCCATAACCTTACTGGCTTTTTTTGGAGACAATATATGGGATGAATTTCAAAGAACATTGCTAGGTGGTGTTATGGTCATCCCATATATTATATGGTATGCTTTGAATTCATTCAGAGCCCAGCATGAGTCAAAGTGACCTTAAAATGCCATAAAATTGCTCATAAGGTTCTGAAATGGAACCTGGCACTGATCAGCCCCGGTGCAGGATTATTCATCCGGCAGCCTGAAAGAGCCCACTTGGACAACCCTTGATAAATACAGATAGGAAGATGATTTGATTACACACACACACACCATATGATCTGCTTGTGATGGTATTGCCATCTTTGGCAATATAACTGAATGTATCCAGGGGACATGTATGGCTGGGGAATAAGGTGAAGAAGTGACCTTTGTCTTTAGAGACCTAAACATTGCTGGGTGTAATGTTTGTTTACTCGTGCAGGCAGTTGGGGTCCTCATTTGATCATCGTTCCTACCAGTGTGATGCTCAACTGGGAGATGGAAATCAAGCGCTGGTGCCCCAGTTTCAAGATTTTAACATATTATGGGGCACAGAAGGAGCGTAAACTGAAGCGACAGGTGAGAGTTTTCAAGCACTTACAGCTGTTTTTGGACTTTCTTCTTCTTCAGTTATGGATAAGAAGATTCCTTTTTGCTTTGTCATCTTGTGTGCCTTGTATCTGGTATTCGTAGGTATGCTAAATGTAGGGTAAATAGGAAATGTTCACATTAAAGCTGTTTCCTAGCAGTTAAAGCTAAAAAAATTACTTGCAAAGGATTGGGCATTGACTTCTGTGCCATTTCAGAACTGTGTATCACAGTTCTAGAAACAGCAAGCAGGCTTGACCTTGTGGGTAAGGCATGCAGAGAAAGTTGAATTACGGTGGTAGACTTAGGAACGCAGATCCTACTTTATAGATCATTGACTTGAGAAGCAATTTTGCTTAAATGTTTCTACTAGAAAAAGGGTAGCAGGCAGTTAATAAGAGATCTCTCTTACTAGCCCTGTTGTAATTCCTTCACTGCCTCCATTTAGGGTTGGACCAAGCCCAATGCCTTCCATATCTGCATCACCTCCTACAAGTTGGTGTTGCAGGATCACCAGGCCTTTCGACGCAAGAATTGGAAATACCTGATCTTGGATGAAGCTCAGAACATCAAGAACTTCAAATCCCAACGCTGGCAGTCTTTGCTCAACTTCAACAGGTGAGGAGAGATACAGTGTTTTCGTCAGCATTAAATAGAAACAGCTTTTGTTTCAGAAGTTTTCAAGTTTGTGTCTTGCTTGTGTTCTAGCCAGAGGCGGCTACTGCTGACTGGGACGCCTCTCCAGAACAGCTTAATGGAGTTGTGGTCTCTCATGCACTTTCTGATGCCACACGTTTTCCAGTCACACCGTGAGTTCAAGGAGTGGTTTTCCAACCCGCTGACGGGCATGATCGAAGGCAGCCAGGAGTACAATGAGAATTTAGTCAAAAGACTGCACAAGGTGAACATCGTGGAAGGAGAGGAGGGCCCTTTGCAAGGGACTGTTGAAAGTGGACAGAGATTGATTTAACCGGATAGGAAAAGATCCAGAACAGACATGTTCTTCTTTGTCATTGTCCCAACAGGTGCTGCGTCCCTTCCTCTTGCGAAGGGTAAAAGTGGATGTAGAGAAGCAAATGCCAAAGAAATATGAGCATGTCATCAAGTGCCGTCTTTCCAAGCGCCAGCGTTATCTTTATGATGACTTCATGGCCCAGGCTACGTGAGTATAGAAAGCTAGTTGAGAAATGATAGAGAAAATACTTCTTTATACTGGCTTCTTGGATTTTGTGAGGAAGTGTGGTCCTCACAAAGCAGTAGGTTGGTCGTTGAAGGACTATAGACCATGGTGGTTTCTCTAGCTTTTGTTCTTCCAGCTCCAAGCCACAGCAGTGTTTATGACTTTTGAAATTGATTATTTTGTTCCTTGGGTTCTGCGGGTATAGCTGACTATATGCGGCTGTCACCCTTTCAGCACCAAGGAGACGTTGGCCACAGGGCACTTCATGAGTGTCATCAACATCCTGATGCAACTCCGGAAGGTCTGCAATCACCCCAATCTTTTCGACCCACGGCCGATCCACTCACCATTTATCACGGAGGGCATCTGCTTCAACACTGCCTCCCTTGTATTGCATACACTTGATTATGACCCTTTCAAGGCAGGTGCCTCCTCTTCTGATCTTTTGGAAGGGCGGAATTGCTCCATTTGGGGGGAGATCTGGGTGGACAGGCGACAGCGGCTTTTGAGACAAGGGGAGGGGGGATGCAAAACTAGAATAAAGCATCCTGATTTTGTTGCATGTGAATCTTAACCTCTTACAGAATGTGGACTTGGGCATTTTTGATTTGATCAACTTGGAGGGTTCTGTGTCCCGTTATGAAACAGACACATTCCTGCCTAAATGGAAGGTGACAAGGAAAATGATTGAAGAGATTGCTGAGTCCCCAGACCCTCCTCCCAGACCCAAGCCAGTCAAAATGAAAGTGAACAGGTACTTGTAATTCTCTCTTTTCAAGAGGCTTCATTGCATCATAGCCAGACTTTTCCCTTCAGACATAAACTTGCCAGCTCTGAAGGATTTGGGTTTTCTGACCTAAAGGAAATGTTAATATTGGGATTATTCTAATGGGAATTATGCAACAGAATATGTGCTATTAGTTAAGGTGCTGTGCATTCATTATCCTGACTTTGAGTTCTGAGTATTACCTTGGCTAGAATAAATGTTATGCAATAATCTTGGCTGAGAACTGTCTGGTGGGAACTATTACATCTCTCCATCTCTGGAAATATCTCCATCAGACAGTTCTTAGCCAAGATTTTTTTTAATTGCATAGCAGAAGCAAGGGAATATCCATCGCTCTGTGTCATCTCTTTCAGGATGTTGCAGCCAATGCCCAAGCCAGAAAACAGAACAGTAGTTCTGGTGAACAGCCCTCGACCTACAACCCCTCTACAGAGACCGATAACTCCTGTGCTTCCAGAACCACTGACACCTGCTCTAGCTCCTGTACCACACACAGGCCCAGTATTGCCAGGGCCTTTGCAGCCCACCACACTCCCTGCCTCGGTGTCTCTCCCTGTGCCTATCCCGATGCCTCCTTCACCTGTGACCATGTCAGTACCAGTGCCTCCTCCTGCCAGACCACAGACCCCAACTCTAGTGCCTCCTTTGAGCCAGAACAACCCAGCTGCTGCTCTGCTGCAGAGCCAGGCCTCTGTTCCTCAGGGTGAGGTTTGGAATTTTTGGGGGAATGGGGATGGGGTGGGAGGTTGAGCTCTGCTGCTTCTTACCTTCACATTTACTTTTAAAGTTGTTTGCATGAAATGTATCTGCACCTCTTGAGCTTATTTTGAAGTAGAAATAATAGATTTCTTGTTTGACTTTTAAACAGCAAGTAGCCCTTTTGGTTGCAAAACTATTTTGGTCGCTTTAGGTAATATCTTAATATTTTAAAAGGATAGAGTTGCTGCAGGTCTCTAATCTTGTTCTCTTTTTCCTCCCACAGTGCTGCCCATGGCAATGACTGCAGCTCAGCTGGTCCCAAATACTCCCCGGCCTCTCCTCCCACCACCTCCTGTTTCTTCTACAACCACCGCCTCCTCCCTTAAGGCTGCACCAGCCCCGGTTCCAATGGGGCATCAGCCCCCAGTTAGCAGCTTGAGTGCCACCCCAGTGCGACAGCAACCACCCATTAATACATTGAGTATCGCTTCTGTCCAACAGCAGCCCCCCATCAGCACCCTGGGCATTAGTCCTATGGCTCAGCAACCACCCACCAACACCCAATCCATTAATACAGTTAGCATATCCCCCATTAACACTCTGGGGGTGTCCCCTGTAGGGGGGCAGCAGCCTCCACCGACCAACACTTTGGGCCCAGGACCTGCAGGCGCTACCGCTCAACAATCCACCAGCTCCATTGGGGGCATGGTGAAACCCATGAACATCCATTCTGCTGTACCTACCTTGCCTGGATACAACTTCGCAGCAGCAGCCGGAGGTGTGCAGCAAAGGCTTTTGCTGTCCCCGGATATGCAGGCACGATTGCCTTGTAAGTATTAAGGAGTCAGCAAAACACAGGCATCACCATACCATGATGGTTTGAAAATCTAACCCTCATTTTTTCCCCCCACTGCAGCAGGTGAAGTAGTCAGCATTGGGCAGCTTGCCTCGTTGGCTAATCGGCCTCTTCAAGGTGCCCCAGGCAGTAAACCTCTCACATTCCAGATCCAAGGCAACAAGCTTACCTTGACGGGTACCCAGGTTCGCCAGGTCACTATGCCTCAGCCAGCCCGACAGCTGCCAAGTAGGTAAACCCCAGTCCTTAGCAACGCCAATGACTCCCTTGTCCTCTGTCTTGAATAAGACAGATTTGGGTAATCTTTGTTTATGGTGGAGCAGAGCAGAGTACAATAATAGGGAATGGGAATAGAATTCTTTATTGGCCAAGTGGTATTGAACACAGAAGGAACTTATCTCAGGTGCAGAAGTTCTCAGTGTACATACAAGCAATAAGTGATAAACCATGATCATCATCATAAATTATAAGATACAGCATTTGGTGATAGTCATAGAATACTAAACATGCAATCAACCTAACTCATGGGATACTGAATAAAAACAGTCAACCTAAACCATAGGATACAAACAACAAAATTATAATCATAAGCTAGGGCAGGGGTCAGCAACCTGCGGCTCTGGACCTGCAGATGGCTCTTTCACCCCTCTGCTGCGGCTCCATCACTCAAAATATGCATCACAACTGCCAATGTGTGATACCCACCAACACACGATTTATTAAGCTTTTCAACCCCCGGTAGGCCAACCATGAATAAATCCAAGAAAAGAAAAGTTTCAGAAGAAAACAGAACGTTTAGTTCAACTACATATGCTAGTTTTGTGGCCGCTCAAGTAGTCAGGCATGGGAAGGGTTTTGTGGGTCCCGGTGTTTTCTGTGGGAAACGGGTCCAAATGGCTCTTTGAGTGTTCAAGGTTGCAGACCCCTGAGCTAGGGAAATGGGTAATAGGAAAGATGAGAAGGATAATAGTAATACTATCCTCATCTTATTAAGCTAAACATTATTAACATGAGAAGGATAGTAGTAGTACTATTCTCTTTCCAATGTTTTCTTATTAAGCTAAACATAATTTTTTATTAGACTGAGATCCAGCAACCTGTGCCCTAATACAAAATAGTGGCTTGGGAACCAGGTACTTCTGAGCATTTAGTTCAGGGATTTGTTTGTGCTTTAATACATCTGCCATAGATATCAGAATTTTTGCTAGGGGCAGGAGGGTTCTTTGTTGTCCCTTGAAAACAGAAGGCTTATTTTATTCAAAATTAGGAAGATGATGTCGGGTCTTCATGTACTTCCTAGTCATTTTCTGCTTAGGATCTTTTCAGCATTAGAAATAGTCCTGCATAATGTGTGTCTTATACATCCTATGAGACAGCATTAAACTTCGCACTTGCCATTTAAAATGAATTGCTCTACACAGGAATACAGGTAGTCCTCGACTTAGAACAGTTCATTTAGTGACCAAAGTTAAAACAGCACTGAAAATAGTGACTTATGACCGTTTTTCATGCTTATTACTGTTGCAATATCCCCATTATCATGTGATTTACATTCAGAAGCTTGACAATTGGTTCATATTTATGATGGCTGCAGTGTCTCGGCATCATGCAATCCCCTTTTGCAACCTTCTGACAAGCGAAATCAATGGGGAAGCCAGGTTAATTTAACAACCGTGTTACCGAATTAACATCTGTGGTGGTTCACTTAACAAATGTGGCAAGAAAAGTCGTAAAATGAGGCAAAACTCATTTAACAAATTTCTCACTTAGCAATATAAATTTTGGGCTTAATTGTGGTTGTAGGTTGAGGGCTACCTGTACTTTCTTCCTATTATTTAACGCCATTTATGGAAGAGAATGAAATCATCTGAATTAATAGATCCACAGACAAGATAAAATGCTTACAAGATGAAATACCTCCTGTTAAGGGAAAATAATAGTGGCAGGCAATCATGAAGAAAATGTTGAAAGGGAAATGAAGGGGTAGATAGCTTTTTTTATTGGAGCAGTCCCTCTTAGCTCCTGGTGTCTCTTTGTGAGTCATCCGGTGACCAGAGGGATAGAACAAAACTAGAGCCTTGACTCAAGAGGGCTCTCTCTCTCGAGGAGGGCTTACAGATTTATTTAAAACATTACTGCTACTACTACTACTACTACTACTCATTGCAGATAGAAAAGACAACAAAACGGGCAAGAATTCTCCTTCCCTTCTTTCTCTCCAGGGAATGTGGTTCACTTGGTGTCCGCAGGGGGGCAGCACCACATAATCAGCCAGCCAGCTCAAGTGGCTTTGATCCAGGCTATGGCCCAGCAGGCAGGGCAGAACCCAGTTGGTATGCAGACTGTTCCGGGCCAGCAGCCTCCCACCATCCTGCCAGTCCCAGCTACCAGCACAACTGTTCCACCTGTCGCTTCCACAGCAACAATCAGCGTCCCTATTGCCGTTACTCAAGGTCAGTAGAGTTCTGCATCCTAGATTTTTCTTTCTGGCTTGTGAGGAAAAGGTCATTTAGGAAATGGATTTGGGGACTTTAAGCCTCTTTCTGCAACTGGTTGTCCTCCACCAGCTTTCCTTTCCTGTGACTGTTTGAGGCATGCTTTGTCTTGAATTACATCACCAGTCGTCTTCCTTGTTATTTGGCAGCCTTTTTCTTTCTATACCTTCTTTAGGTTCCAGTTTTCTCCCTATTCCAACGAATAAAATATAGGTAGTCCTTGACTTACGACCACAATTGATCTTATAATTTATGTTGTCTAAGTGAGAAATGTATTGAGTTTTGCCCCGTTTCACGACTTTTCTTGTCATGTTTGTTAAGTGGATCCCTGCAGTTGTTAAGTTAGTAACATAGAGGTTAAGTGAATCTGGTCTCCCCATTGACTTTGCTTGTCAGAAGATCATAAAAGGGGATCACATGACCCCGGGACACGGCACACGTTGTAAATGTGAATCAGTTGCCAAGCATCTTAATTTTGATCATGTGACCATGGGGATGCTGCAATGGTCGTCAGTCACTTTTTTTCAGTGTCATAACTTGGTCACTAAATGAACTGTTGTAAATCAAGGACTACCTGTAGTAAACAGTAATAACCAGAAATAATTGTGCTTCACAATCAAGCCACAGTCCACCCTCTCTCCTCTGCCTTTGTTTCTTACAGTGCCATCCTCAGCAGTGAACAGTTCTGGTGTAGTGAAGATTGTCGTGCGACAGGCTCCTCGAGATGGCTTGGTGTCCCCATCACCTGGGCCGCAGCATCCGCCCATGCGTCCTGTGACACCAACAACTGCCAGTACTTTACCTGGCCTTCCAACAGCCCTCTTGGCCCAGCGAGCCCCACTTCCTATGAATCCAGCCTCATCAGTTAGGCTGCCCAACCAGCCACTGGGCCCAGGGAGGCCACCTGCACCAGCTCCCCTCCAGACCCTGGTGAGACCCATGCTGCGAATGATACAAACCTCAAACCCCAACCTGGAACAACAGCTGGGTAAGCATGTCTTTAAATCACCAGGTGGGATTGCAGGTATCTAAGAAAATTTGGGAGTTGGATCCTGGTGCCAGCTTCAAATTGATTTTTTTAAAAATGATGTTATATCAAAAATAAAAATCAAGGAACATGTTTATCTGCTAAAATATTCTTCTAATTTTATGCAGATAAATGGCTGATAGTAGCTCATATAATTAAAAAAATTAACCAGATAAATTAGAATATTTAATGTTCCAATATATGAATTGGAATAGTTTGGCTGATCTATGAAACATACCACCTGCATATAGCCAAAACATACACTTTCATCAGAAATAATGAAAGAGGGCATCCTTGATGAGTTGCATAACATAATATTACCCTCTGAAAATACCCCAAATTAATTAATTTAAACTCTTTACATCAGTGTAGGCTATAAATTGTAGGGAATCTAAAATAAATCCGTGCATGTTTCAGAAACTTCCAGGAAATCTTATCAAAAGCATTCTCAGCATTCAGAATAATAATTGCTAAATTCGGTTTTGAATTGTACCAAAAATATATTCTCTAAATGCTGACAGTCCTGCATAGATTCAGGTTTCCTCATAGCCCTCTAAACAGTGGTAAAATGATAGTTCAAACATAGCAAAAACATGCATTCTTTACAACATTTTGCAGTTGATGGAGAACTGGTAACTTTCCAGCTGTGATACAACATATTTTGAAGTCATTAAAGGTGTGTGGTATTCATTTTCGTTGTCATCCTTTCAAAATGTATTTCCAAAGAAAACAAGCACCTACAGAAGCCAATGAGTCTTCTAAACACCATTTAACATGTACAGTAACTCCAGTCCAAAGAGGGAGCCAAGTGACACGTTGCCATACTCTAGAAAACATGAAAGAGATTGTAGATTTGTCAGCAATCCTCATGATTGCTCTTCTGTTTCCTTCACAGTTCCTCCTTCCCCGCCTCCCACAGTTGCTTCATTTGCTATCAGCCCAGCTGCCACTGTTACTGTTTCTGCCAACACTTCTCCTACAATGGTGTCCCAAATTGCCTCAAGCCCCATGCCCAAGGAGGAACCGGAGATGTTAACTCTGCGTTCTACTACACCTACACCACCACCACCCCTTTCCATCCTGGCCCCAAGGCCGAGACGGCAACCTCCTCCCCCACCCCGTTCCCCTTTCTTTCTGGTGAGTTCCTTGGCACAGGGGCATGGTTTTCGGTGGCGGGGGGGAGGGGAGGGCTGGAACAGGATAGTTGACAGGTTGCGGCAGGAAAGTGGTAAGAAGTTGAATACAATTCTATCTGCTTGCTCTGGCCTCCAGGAAGCACTTGAGGATAAGAGGAAGAAGCAGAAGGAGGAGCGTCTTGACCGGCTTTTCCGCCTCAATGAACAGCATTGCAACCTTGCGCCAATCTACGGTACCGAAGTGCTCCGCTTTTGCACCCTCTTTCCCCCTGCTCCGCCACCTGCGCAGGAAAAGGAAGAGGAGGTGGTGGTGGAGGCGAGTGAAGAACAAGCCATGGTAACCCAGGAAGTGGAACCAAAGGGCTCGAGAGGATCTGGATACACCCATTGCTACGCAGCACAAGTCCAAAGGGGCGCTCAGCATCTTGGAGCCTATTGGCAGCGGTCAGAAACCTTGGCCCAAGCAGTCCTGACACCCCAGCAACGGATTGAGGAGCTGATGGACATTATAGAGAGGTAACATTTTCCTGCAGACATTTGGCTGTTTTGAAATGGTGGTCCTAAAGGGAAGAAGCATGAAGAAATCCTTGAGTTTTTTCAAAATATTCCTGTGAGTTCCAGGTTTAGTCAAATCTTCCTCTCTATTTTCTTGAGGTATTTATGTGTCTATTAGAGTTTTAACCCACATTGATTACTTTATAAGTAATTCAAGGTGGCATACCTAGAGTCTCCTTCCTCTTCCTATTTTCCCCGCAACAGCAACTCTGTGAAGTGAGTTGGGCTGAGAGAGAGGAAGTGGCTCAAGGTCACGCAACCAGTTTTCATGCCTAAGGTGGGAATAGAACTCACGGTCTCCTGCTTTCTAGGCCAGCACCTTAACCACTACACGAAACTGGTTATTGAATATGTGTTCTTACGTCTCCTTTACTGTCTGTTCATCTTTGCAGGTTCATTTTCGTTATGCCTCCTGTGGAGGCTCCGGCTATCACAATGCACACCTCTCATCCTCCCCCAACACTCCTGCTTCAGCAGTCAGTCTTCAAGGAGACCTTGCGGCAAGAGCTCTCGCCCCATGCAAGTTGCCTGCATCGTATCATTTGCAACATGAGGACTCAGTTCCCAGACCTTCGCCTCATCCAGTACGACTGTGGTAGGTGATGAAGAGTTTAGGGTCCATTTGACGCCAGTTGGAAAATAAGGACCATGCGTCGGCCTGCTTGTAAGATCAAGCAAATTATTTCTGGGTTGGCAGATATATAAATTACCCATTGTCCAATTATTCTCTCTTTTTGTTTGTCTTCAGGGAAATTGCAGACTTTGGATGTTCTACTACGGCAGCTCAAGGCTGGAGCCCACAGGGTCCTGATTTTCACCCAGATGACCCGTATGTTGGATGTGTTGGAACAATTCCTCAATTATCACGGGCACATCTATCTGCGATTGGATGGTAGCACTCGGGTAGAGCAGCGGCAGGTAAATGATAGCAGCTTGTGCCCTTCTTGAAATGCTAAGCAAATCCCTGCCCTTCTCCCAGAAGTGATTCATGTTGCTTTCTTCCTACCTCATATATTCATATAAACAATGTATAAACACTACCCATCTCACAGAAGTGTTTCTGACTTGCATGCAAAGGTTAAGAAGAAGCACAGTTTAACAAAAAACAAATGTCCAAAACCATAAACAGAGTCCAATTCACAGTGAGTAACATTAACCAGCCCAGCTTGATTAACCACACAGCCCAAACACCTAGGGGAACAGTGAGAGGCTCTAAGGATTGAGGCCATCCTAATCTCTGGAGTAATGCAGATTCACAGGGCAGACATTGCCATAGAGAGTGAATGACTCTGGGATCCAACAATGTGACGTTGTTTAATTGAAGGGACCAGGAGCTGTCCTCTCTGTTGTCAGCATTCCAAATAATACACCCATAGAAAGCAGAACTACGAGGCAGGTAATTCCTCAAAGAATAATTTATTGGATACATCATATTGGCACAACTGGTGAAAACCGACTCTGAAAGTTCCCTCGGTTTTCACCTAATTAAAAAGTGAAAGTTCCCCCTTTTCCTCAAGTCATCAGTCACATTGTCTAATAGAGGTGCTGGCTGGTTGCTTGGTTATTCCATTCCTCTCCCCAGCACCTGTTGGAATGTCCTTGCTCCCACAGGAAAACTTTTTGTTTTGACTACAAACCCCAGCTATCTATTTCCCCCTCCCTCCCTCCCTCCCTCCCTCCCTCCCTGTCCCTTCTGCCTTGTGGCAACTTTGAAGCTCAAAGATGGCTTTAGCCAGGTTCTCTTCAGAGTTGACCTCTGGTGAGGTAAAGGCAGAATCCCAGTCCAGGATTTTCTTTCTTTCTTTGATTTTGGCAGGCACTGATGGAGCGTTTCAATGCAGACAAGCGCATCTTCTGCTTCATCTTGTCAACGCGCAGCGGTGGGGTGGGAGTGAACCTGACCGGTGCTGACACTGTAGTGTTCTATGACAGTGACTGGAACCCCACCATGGATGCCCAGGCGCAAGATCGCTGCCACCGTATCGGGCAGACACGGGATGTCCACATCTACAGGTTAACTGAGCTTTCTACTCCATGTGTAACAAAACATTGGTTATGACAGCGGTTCCCAAACTGTGCGCCGCGGCTCCCTGGGGAGCCGCGCTATCGTCATAAGGGCGCCGCGAAATATTCCGCCCGCTGGGTCTAACGTCTAATGCGCATGCGCAGTTGCAAGTCGGATTGCTTATGGGAGCCGCGCAGTTGCAAGTCGGATTGCTATGGGAGCCGCGAACCCAAAACGATTGGGAACCTCTGGGTTATGATGATGATGTTACCTAATCTGGTAATGAAACGCTCAGAAACTAAATTGAAACAAGCTTGAAGAGCAAACCACGTCCAAAATCTAAAACCCAAGCTATAAGTATTTTCTATTATATCAGAGCATCGGTTAGTCGTAATTTAGCCATGTTTACACTGACTGGCAGTTACTCTCCAGGGTTTCAGTCTGCACACTTGCAAATGAGATTGGAGAAGAGGTACAAAGCATGGGATCTAATTGGTTACGTGTCTGTCAAATGGCGTGGAAATCAGAAGATTCAGGCAGTTCAAATGAGAACAGGTAGCCCTCAATTTACAGCAATTCATTTAGTGACCGTTTGAAGTTACCACCGCCCTGAAAAAAGTGACTGACCATTTTTCACACTTGCAATCATTGCAGCATCACCGTGGCCAGGTGATCAAAATTCAGATGCTTGGCAACTGACGCATAATTATGACGTTTGCAGTACCTTGAGGTCATGTATCAGCTTCTGCAATCTTCTGACAAGCAACGTCAGTGGGGAAACCAGATTCATTTAACAGCACTGTTACTAACTTAACTGCAGTGATTCACTTAACAAGTGTGGCAAGAAAGGTCGTAAAACGGGGCAAAAGACACTTAACAAATATTTCGCTTAGCAACAGAAATTTTGGTCTCCGTTGTGGTTGTAAGTCAAGGACTACTTGTATAAAGCTTTATTGCAAGCTTAAACTCTTTACAAGAATCTGAGTATCTGGCAGCTAAGGGAAATGAGCGGGAGATAAGAGAGGTATTCAAGATGGGTTGGACTTAGATCTCTTGCTGGACTCATGATTTATAATGCATTTGACCCCTCCTTTGGGCCCAGCCTGATCTCCTACAGGGTCATTTTAACAAATAGCCACACTGCCATTTTTCAGCACCAGCAATTAGAAGAAGCTCTGGTAGCCGCAGAAAATGATCTAGATGGTTAATAATTGTATTATAGCACTAACCTTTTTTTAAAAAAACAAAAAACCCAAACTGTTCATTAGTTTCATAGGCTTTTCCTGATGTAGACACAGTTCCTAGCAGAAACTTACAGATTAACTCTCTGATGCCTTCTTTAGATTGATCAGCGAAAGGACTGTGGAGGAAAATATTCTGAAGAAAGCTAATCAGAAAAGGATGCTAGGAGATATGGCTATTGAGGGGGGCAACTTCACTACAGCCTACTTCAAGCAGGTAACCATAAACATCTGTAATTGATCCTGAATCTTGGTGCTGAATTGTGATGTGCTCGGTGTAACGGTGTATGGGACGCACAGTTTCAATCGTAAAGAAGCTTCTTAACTCTGCCCTGTTACTCTTGAGACATCCTTAGTTATGTTAATCTACTACAAAAAAGGCAACAAAAGAATCATAAGATGTGTAGGCCAACAGTTCCTATTTTGAGGTTATTTTGTAACTTAATTTCTCTGTTCTCAGCAAACAATCCGTGAGTTGTTTGAGATGCCACTAGATGAACCCACTAAGAAGGAAGGAGAGGCCCCAGTCCCAGTGCAGGAGGAGGAAGAGGATCCCATGGCCACCAAGCAGACACAGATTCTGGAACAAGTACGTTATTTTGTTCATTACGCTGAACATAAGAGAGCTGCCTCCCCTTGGACCAGGACTGTTGTGATTTCTGTCTGGAAATGTCTTCCCACACAGGCACTGTGCAAGGCCGAGGACCCTGAAGATATCCGGGCAGCTACTCAGGCCAAGGCAGAGCAAGTGGCTGAGCTGGCAGAATTCAATGAGAACATTCCTTTGGATGCAGAAGACCGGTCCACCAAAGAGGAAGAGGAAGAATTTTCTAAAGCAGAGCAGGAAATTGCTTCGCTTGTAGAACAGGTACATAAAATCCTTCCTTTTAACCTGAGATGGAAGTGGAAAGCTGCCCCTTTGTTCCATGATGTAGACCTGCTGCAGTCGTACAAAAATGCTGTTTCCTTTAGATCAGGATTGTTCAATCTTTACAACTTCAAGATTTGTGGACTTCCAGCTCCCCAAATTCTGGGAGTTGAAGTCCACAGGTCTTAACAGCTGCCAAGGTCAGACACCCCTGCTTTAGATTCAGGTAGAGGATTTTTTCTTCAGCTGGTTTGTTTAAGTGTATATGGTTCCCCATCTCATCATGACTCTGGGAGGCCAACCATAACTAAAAGAATACAACCAACAGCAGCATAACAAGTAAATCCATAATTGGCAGTAGGAATAAAATGTAAACAAACATTCAAAATTCAACACAAATAGAAACATCTCACAAGCACTGCCCTGCATTCCAACCCCCATGTCCAAAATAATTTTAAAATGTGATCAATTCTTTTCAATAATCCCTTGTGAATTTTTTCCTCCCCCATTTTCTAGCTCACTCCTATTGAACGCTATGCCATGAACTTTTTGGAAGCATCCCTGGAGGACATCAGTCGGGAGGAGTTGAAGCAAGCAGAGGTAAATTTCCACTCCCTGGTTGGTGAAATTCTTTTAAATAATACCTGGTCAGAAAAATGGGAATTAAGGATCATGTAACTTTTCTTTAAAAAAAAAAAGCCGGCTAAATCTTATGTTAAATGTTGATCAGCTCCTCAATCTGATTCAACTTCTTTAAAATAGCCGCAAAGCAATCCTCTTCCAGGCTGTTGAGAATCCCATTTCTCTGGTCTCTCAACCTTTCATGGAGAGGACAATCGGCACATCCTGTATATTAAGGACCTTCTGCCATTTTGAAATATGATGAGGATGTTTAGCATTTGGTCTTATGGAGAAGGGGAAGAAAAGGTTATGTCTCTATGATCTTACTTTTCCTGATGCCTTTGAGTAACTAAAATCCTTGCCAACTTAGTGGTGATTCCTCCTTATCTGATTTCTCTGTTGTTCCAGGAACAGGTGGAAGCTGCCCGCAAAGATATTGACCAGGCTAAGGATGAGGTGGTCTTTAAACTGCCAGAGGATGAAGATGAGAGTTACCTCCATGAGGAAGGCTCCAGCAAGAAAAGCAAGAAGTCCAAAATGTCTAGCCGGACACTGTCAGAAAGGACCGGCACCCGCATGAGCGAACGGCTCCGTAGCACTCGTCTTCCACCAAAGGATGGGGATAGCGGACATGTGGAATCCATCCAGACGAGACTGCCCAATCTCCGGCATTCCCGAATGGTGACAGATGAGGAAGATGACAACGTGCCCCGAGTAGCCCTGCACACCAGAAGTGCTTCGATACGTAGAGTGGTGGTGGTGCGGGAAGAAAAGCGGGCTCACATAGTCCCGAATACTCGAAGAACTTTAACCCGTCGGGAAGAGCTATGGAATAAAGGCCCAACTAGTGGGGAGAAGGTGCAGAAAATGCCCCTCCACAGAAGTGATGCTTCTGCTGACAGGGTTTTGAGAACTAATCTCCATAGAACAGACACCCCATCTGCTGGGGATAAGCTGCTACAAGCTATTCCACAAAAATCAGATCCTGGAGCTGCTGGGGACAGAATTCTAAGAGGTACCACATCAAAGACCGAGACCCTGCCTGTTGATGAAAGTGCACCACAGGCATCAGATACCAACTTGGATAAAGGGCCGAAGCAGAAGCCTGAAAAACCTTCCAGCCCAGATAAACTTAAATGTAGCTCACCTAAGCCTGAGGTATCACCTAAGCCAGAGGTAAAGGCTCCCGAATTTCACTTGCAAGGACTTGATGGAGAGCCATTTAAATTGAAAGCGGATGTAGAAGAGCAGAAAACAGAAACAGAAATTTCCCAGTTCAGTCCACCAACCCTGGATTTCCATCCTGCTGAGTCTGCTACAGATAAGGAAGTTCCAGCATTCCAAGAACAAGACACTGGGAAGTTATCAGGTACACAGGCATTACCTGATGCCGGGAAGCTGAATATCCCAGGTAGTAAAATAGAAACGACAACTCCAGTGCCACTTGGCTCTGTGGAACTAACTTCTGAGAGCAAACCTGAGGTGACAGGTGAAATAAATTTACCTGTGATTGAGCAAAAGATGAGTGTGGAGAAGTCAACGGAAGGAGCAGATGTGAGCACCAGCTGCAATGCTGCAGAAGGAGAACCAGTCAATTCTGCGGATGAGGCAACCAAGCAGATCTCTACTCGAGAGACCACAGCACCTCTTGATGACCCTGCTAAGGTAGTAACCGAGCCTCTTTCTTCTAAAAGCACAAAAGACGCCATTTGGGAAGCTACAGACAGTGCAGCATCATTTGTGTTGGACAGTGAAGCCCCCAAGATGGACGCTCCTGTATTTCCTTCCTTGGATCACTCTCCAGCTACCAGCTCTCTCCTTCAACTGGAAACTTTGGCCTGTATCAAAGAACAAAATGGCATGAAGGAATCTCTGAGAAGTGGAGACCTCCCTTCTCCTCTTTCAAGTTTGCTAACTGGGCCCCAGCTTGAAATCGTGCCCTTGGGGGGTACATCGCCAAAATCAGAGACAGCTGACAACAAAGTCAATAGTCTTGGTGAAGCAACAGCTCAGAATCAAGGAGCGGTAGGGAAAAACAATCACGGGGAGGGGCCCCAGGAGGCTAAGCTTGCAGCAGTCTGCCCTGGCTCTGCCTCTTCGCAGGAAAGTTCATCGCTTCCAGGAAATTTGTCTTCAGATGACAGCCTTTCACCGAACAAACCTCCCCGTCGCCGAACCAGCGCTGATGTGCAAATCCAGCAAAGCTGTCAAACGCCAGATGGCCCTGCCGCCAAAGTGTTACGCAAGTTGCCAGGGCGCCTGGTCACGGTGGTGGAGGAAAAAGAGCTCGTTCGTCGACGTCGCAATCGTTTATGCAAGCAGGATTTGGCTCCCAGGGCTGTGATGAATCTGGGCAGCAGCCTGACGCAAAGCCTGTCGGAGCCAGAAATTCTGCCTTCTATGAAAGCCTTGCCTCTGCTGCGGGATTTGCCTGCCCGGCGAAGAATTGAACTGGAGAGCCGGGCAGCAGCCAAAGAAAAGGACGATGGTTTGAAAGGGGAGCTGCTAGGTAATATGTCCTCTGAGCCCGTCAAGCGCAAACGAGGACGTCCCCCCAAGAACAAGTCACCGGATCAGCAGAGTCCAGGGTTGCTCCAGCCCTTCCCTGAGCCAGCTCTGGAGATCAGCCCCCAAAGAAAAGTGCCAGTGAGGAAAACGCCTGAGGGCCATCCACAGACTCAGTCCCCAGAACAGAAGGGGCCTGAGAGCTCCTCTCCCAAGAGCAAAACAGACAGCAGTGAGAATGGTGACTCCCCTGTGGAAAAGCGAAGACGTGGCCGGCCCCCTAAGACTCGGCAATCCCCCGTCATACCTAACAAATCTCCTGCTTCGGAAGCGCTGCTATCCCCATCCACAAAACCTCAGACTGTGCAAAAGAAGCTGCCGAAATCTGAGGCAGTCTCTGTAACAGAGGCCACCTCAAAGCTTTCTGAGCCTCTAGACTTACATCCCAAAACGGCCATCTCAAAAACCTCACCTAAAGCACGGAATCGAACTTCACTGCATTCTCAACCCAGGTCGGATTCTAAATCCACCTTGAAGGCGCGAGAATTGTTGACTGCTTTCCCTAAAGCGCTTTCCAAACCATCCACTGAAGTGTGTGAACCCCAAGCATCTTCCCCTCAAGGGGCCTCTGCCACAGAAACTTCACCAGAGATACAAGATCCACCTTATCTGTCCCCCGTGTCACATTCACTACCCAAAGGTGCCCCCAGCTCCCCAGCAGCAAATTCTCCACCTAAGCGGAAAAGGGGTCGTCCCCCAAAGAACCCATCTTCGCCTCGGGTGGAGGTGGCACAACCTCCCGCCTCCAACTCTGACCAGGAGACCTCTTTGGAGAAGCACACCCCGGCTCCTCCTGGCCGCAAACGACGAAGGCGTAGGAGAAAATATAACCTTGGTCCATCGTTGCCCAGCGCCAACCAGAGCTCTTCGGACGGTGAGGAGACCCGACCGCTCACCAGACTCGCCCTGCTGAAGAGGGAAGAAAAGCCAGAGTCTTGCAGTGGGGCATTAGTTCCACCCTCTCCAAAGCACGCAGGCACTGAGAGGGCTTCATCCGCAGAGAGTAGTACTTGGGAACAGCCTTCCAGTGACACCCCTGCCCGCTCGACTCGCCTGCGGCCTGGCTACCTTGTTCCACCCCTGGAGCGGGAAACCCAGCGAAGGAAACGGCGCTGCTCCATAGAGGGCAAGCGGGTGAGGAACAGCAGTAAGTCACCTGCTTCCCAAGGCATCTCTGAACAGGAGGGTGGAGAGTCAGAGTCTTCTCTGAAATCCTCCTCGGAATCCAACAGTTATAAGTGTATCCAGCAGCCGAAGCGCAAGTGTTATGACTCAGCCAGGCGGCGCAGTCGAAAAAGGGGCCAGGGTCACCAGAGTGGGACAGCTGACCGCATCCTCCGTAGCGCAGCGAAGCCTGCCGACAGTACCGGATCAGGGTCCTGCCCGATTCCTCCCAAGAAAATGGGCCCTGCTTTTGCTTCTCCGGCTGTGGGGGTCACTGGAGCCCTCTCTTCCCCAACAACCCCTTCCTCCACTGCCCCGGTTACCTCTTCGCAAAGTAACAGAGGCCGCAAGCCCAAGACGTGACCACAGCGCGAGAGGTCCCGCCGGTCTTTCTCTGCGGGGATGGCTCGACCGCCACCTTTTCCCGCACATAACAGTAAGCAGATCTAGTCCCTCCCCTCCCTTTGCTCTTATTCCTCCCGTTAATGTGGGGGTGGCTACTGGAGCTCCCTGCATTCCAGTCTTGACTGTTGGAGTACTACTTGAAAGGAGGCGGAGGAGGAGGAGGACAGTGAGCGTGGCTCTTCATTCCCAGGTGCTTTTTCTGGGAGAAGGCAAAGGGCATTCCTGCTGAAGTCGCTCGCTGGGGCTGGGGAGCTCAGTTGCCCCGCTGCAAGTTATAGTGGCAGGGCCAGCACTTTGCAATGAATTCTGCTACTTCCTAACCGTGAGCAGAGAGTTGGGGGGGGAGTAGCTTCAGAGTTGTTGCCCCTAGAATAACACTACAGGGCACCTGCTATCCTTAAATGCCCCCCAGCGCTTTGGGAAGTCCAGCCCAGGCTTTTGATAGGCACGTGTCACATTTTGGGCCCAGGTGTTCCTCTAACCTCTTCCCTCTCACCCACCCCTGAATCCTGCAGAGGATGCCCTCCTGATTTATAAACACGATTAGCTCTTACTTTTTTACTGGCTTTGGGATGGTTTTTAAATGACAGAGACCAAATGCTAGGTCCCCTTTCTTGGCTACCCCTTTTGATTGTCTCCCTGCTTATTCCGTTCACCACGTCGGGCCCTTTTGAGGCATGAAGAGGTGGGACAGTTATTTCCCCAACCAACCTAGAGGGCAAGGGAGAGGAGACACACCACCCAACCCAGTAAGATTATGTGCTCCTTTTCTGCATCACAACCCAGAGAAAAATGTCTTCTTTTAATGATGTCGATCACAGCCTCACTGCTCCAAGGACTATTTTTGTGGGTTCATGAGTTGGGTCAACTCCTCCCCCTCTCCCCTTCCACTCCTCTTGTGTACAGCTCTCATTGTAAAATAGGTTCTTTTGAACATAAACTATGCAAAGGTTATTTTGTATAGGGGAGCACAATTTTCCCTCCCCTCCCTCACTGCAGTGGGTTTTAGGGGTCGGCAGCAGTTCTCTGGATTTGGGGATGGGCTGCAGTTGGGGTGGAGGGGGAGGTGTTCCCGTGGAGCTGTCTTTCCTACTGAAGCATGTTCAGAACTTGTACAGAAGACCGATGTAATCTTTCTTCAGAATAATGCTATGAATAAAGTGTTAAAAGGGGGAAAAAACGCACACCACATGGATTTGTGGAATTTTTTTTAAAGGTTGTTTTACTTTCTGTGTCTCTATCTCTCTGGAAAACAGGTTGCTTAAGCACGGTGGGTTGGATTGTATAAGGGAGCTGGGTGTTGGTGTTACTCCACACATTGCGCTCAAATTCAGCAAATTTACTTGGTCTATAGCACAAGGTGTCATTTGCTGTCATACTCAGTTGGACTAACGGGAATCTATTTGCCCTTGTTCCCATTTGCCCATTTCAAACCAAAGACCTAATTTATTGTCATTTCACCTTGTACAATGAAATTAAATGCCATCTTCAGTGTACATCATACATAAGAAAACTATAAAAATAAAACAAAAACACATCCTTCACATTCTATACAATTGAATTGAAAATCCCTGATATTGCATTAATATTGCACTATACAGTAGAATTCAATATAGTTAGTGCTCTGGGATAGCAGCTGTTTTTCAGCCTATTTGTCCTTGTTTTTATTGTTCTGTACCATCTGCCAGATGGTAATAGTTCAAAAAAGGGTGCCCAGGATGAGATGGATCTTTTAAGAATGTTTTGAACTATCTTAAGCAAAATAGGCAGTTTGCTTTGGTGGCCAAGCCTATTATTTTAGCATACCTGCAGTTTAAAAGTAAAGGTTGTGCTTAGAATGGTAGCAAATTATATCAAGAGTTTATTAGGAAACAGCCAAATAGGTAATCCTCAATTTAACAACAGTTTGTTTTAGTGACCATTACAGTTACAACAAGTTACAACAGCACTGAAAAAAGAGACTTGTGATCATCTTTCACACTTATGAAGTTGCAGCATCCCTGTGGTTAGGTGATTTATACTCAGATGCTAGCCAAGAGGTTCATATTTATGACAGTTGCAGTGTGATTCCCCTTTTACGACCTTCTGACAAGCAAAGTCAACAAGGAAGCCACATTCACTTAAGAATTTTGTTAGTAAGTTAAGATGTGGCAAGAAATGTCGTAAAATGGAACAAAACTCACTTAACTAATTTCTCACATAGCAACATAAATTTTGGGTTCAGTTGTTGAGAACTACCGGTATCATTTGGGAATAGAAGTGGACGATGTGTCACATTCAGATACCACATTTTGTATGACAGTACTTTCCTTGTACTCTAACTGATTTATTTACTCCTTTATCTCCTGCTACCAGGATTATGTAAAAGATCATAATAGAATATAAATGTACTAAATAAATAATTGGGAGACAGAAAAGCCAGACGCAACACCAACCGATCTGCCTGTTGTAATTGTACATTCACATCCTTTGTCCACACAATTCATTTAGAAGCATTCTCAGGAAGATGCTACCGTGTTTTCCCCAAAATAAGACCCTGTCTTACATTTTTTTGAATCCTGAAATAAGCACTTGGCCTTATTGCCATGCACTCAAAATCCCGATTGGGTTTATTATCAGGGGATGTCTTATTTTGGGAGAAACGGTATTTTTAAGTAAAACATTATTCCTTGCACTGGATTAGTTCTTGTAGGGAGGCAGGAAACTGTTCAGAGAAGAAAAATTCTGACCATCTACCCTTAACTGACTACATTACCCCCCTACACTATAGCTGACTTCCCTCTGCTGGCAAGCATGACTGAGATGGGGCACTTTCGTCTTTTAGGTAAAAGGATATCAATTCTAAACCGGGCAGGAAGTCGTATGTCTCACCTGCAGAAGAGACAACCATGGGGAGAGATGATTACAGTCTTGACCTCCCAAGGTTTGGCACGTAAGAGAAAGAACAGATTTCCTCTCATGTCCCACAAGTCGAGACCAGAACCCAGCTGAGTTAAAATCATGTGAAGTCCTCTCACGATAGATGTTGGGAAGAATTTCCTGACCTCACAAGTTGTCACCCAGTGGAACAAGCTACCATGAAAAATGAATTCTTTATTGAGGTCTTTAAACAGCCTGGATGGTTGTTTCTCAGAGATGCTCTGCTGAGTCTTAACCTGAGAGCAGGAGCCTGTCTCCATCCTTGTGATTCTGTGATGCTAGAAGGACCGTGGGTGGTGATCATAGGAGTTGTCCATTATTTGAACACTGCAGGTTCCCATCACTATAAACCAAAACAGGAAATATTTAGGTATCGGTCAAGAAAATGGTGATTGTAGGGGGTGATAGTTCCAGCCCACATGAGGGCAGCACATTGGAAAAAGCTGGCCTACACTGGAAGGAATGGGTGGGGGGAATTTGTGTTATGTTAGCAACCAAATCGGCCAGGAACAAATAAAATCAAACTACCAAACTTGTAATATCCTCTAAAAGGAAGCAATAAATTATTCGGCACATAGCTTTGTTGCAAGCTTTGTAATAGCTAGTTTAGGAATGTAGGCAAACTTGTTCCTCAGTCTGCAGGCATTACTTGACAGAACCTGGTGTGATTCTTCAGGGTTGCAGTTGAGGAGTGTCCTTGGAGCTCTTTCTAAGCTGCAGTTTAGTTTCCCTTTTCATCTCATTGACCTTGCTACTTGTCTGAAAAGAAGGGTCTAACAAGGGATTGCTGAATGGAATTGAGTATGTTCGTGGCACTGTCCAAAGAGGAGGAAGTCTGAGGCTAAGAAGAAAGGAAGGAAAAAAAAGTATCCTGCCTCAGTTTTCTTTGTTCTTCAACCTGAACTTGAATTTGAGCATATCTTCAGTAGGGTAAGTACTTCATGAAGCAAATCGAAACTCCATTGATAAACACTGAAAGATGAGAAATAATAAAGGGAACATCCATTAATAGCACTATGACATATACTGGCTCATATAGTGCGTTATAATACACTGGGCAGTTGACAATATTGGTATCGGTATATTGCCCCCCACCCACCAATCTGGTTCCTCGTTTTACCTTTCCATTTTGGAAGAATGGAAGGCTCAGTCAATCTTGAGCCCCTTCAGGATTGAACTCCAGGCTGTGCAGCAGAATTATTCTGCAATATTGCATTCTACCCATAGTGGTGCAGTGCTTAGAATGTAGTATTGCAGGCTACACTGCCAGGAGTTCAATCCTCACCAGCTCAAGCCTCCCATCCTTCCAAGGATGGTAAAACAAGAACCGAAATTGTTGGAGGGCAATATGCTGACCAGGGGTGAAATGCTACTGGTTCGCCTGAACTGGTAGTAAAAAATGCAACCAGTTCAGGCGAACCAGTAGTAAAAAAAATGCTACCAGTTTGGGAAAACCGGTATTTCCAACGATCAGCTGTGCCGTGCAATTTATATTCACTAGAAAGCAGGAAATCCTGCTTTCTAGCGAATCTAAATTGCGCGCCACAGATTTTCTCCCCCCCCCCTTGCTTTTCTACTTATCTTTGCAGACTTACCTTTGTAAAAAGTTTGGTGCGCATGCAAAGCAAACTGGTAGCAGACTTCAGAGCATTTCACCCCGATGCTGACTATATAAACCACTTAAAGAGGGCTGTAAAGTACAATGAAGCGGTATATAACCAGCCAGCTGTTGTTCCTTAAGTCACCTGATTTTCTCTGACCCACCCTGCCTAGGAGGTATTTCTCAGAATATTCCCTATCTTATCTACCAGGCTCCATCAATCATCTTCATCACTTGGGAGGCAGCCTAGAAGTCTTTCTCACGCAGCCTTCTGCGTAGCCTAGCAAAGATTTCCAGTTGGACCATTTCCTATCAAAACGGCAGCACCCAGAAGACGGAGGCTACAAGCTCAACTGGAATGATTCAAACATGACTTCATGGAGAAAGCAGCAGGAACCCAACCCAAGATAGGCGAAACTGGTGGGCGTGTAAGTACATAATAGTCAGAGAAAACCAGGAAAAAGGTGTTCAGAAGAACAGTAAACATCAAGAGAGGTGCGAGCCCTGCCGGATGTGAGTCTTTTCTTAAAGCTTACTTTCTTCTGTTCCTCTCTTCCCTATCTTCACCAAAAGAGCAAAATGAAGGATCCAGTCAAAAAGCTCTCTTAATCTTGATCTCGTATATTCCGTTTGTGGAAAAAGTTGTCTGTCTGGCGGTGTTCTGCCTTGTCTGGTTTTGTGACAATTTGGCCAGGCTCAAGTCAAGACACAAGAGCTTGGATCAAAGAAGACTGACGCCGAGATGATATGGTTCTTCTCCATGCCACACCAAGACCCAGAGTTGGAAATCGGGTCTCCCAAATGAAATGAAGACATTCACACTTCCAGCCTCTGTAATTAGACTCACAACCTCAGACTACCATAATATCCTGATGCCTCAAATAATTAATGTGAATCACTGAAGCAGCAAAACAGTCTAGCTGTTTGACTTTTTATGAATGAAGGTGAATATACGCGTCCCAGGATAATGTTGCCAAATCCTTTCTGGATCAGTCACCGGGACCAAAGGTTTAGTCTTCCAAGATTTTGGATTCGTGCTGGAGCCCATCTTCAGGGAACTTCTCTCTAGCCTTTTTGTTTTTTCTTCAGCAACTTGGTGGTGTGTCCCTTAGTCATGGATGAAGAAATGGGGGTCCTCAATGAAGGGGAGAGCAGAGGGATGGTAGGACCAGACACCTTGGAGAGTGACAACCCTGGCAAGCCCCCTGCTTTGAATGTGCACAGATTGCGCAACCTGGCCATTGCTAGCATCATCTGTGGCTGTTCGTGCATTGGGGTCCTGGCTCTGATCTATGCAGTTAAGGTGAGTGATTTCCCATATGGGAAAAGCTGGCTGGGAAGGTGGTGATAAAATTAATCTCTCTGTTCGATGTTCCCTGAACGAGAAAGAGAACAACATCAAGTCCAGTTTTCTTTGGGAAAATAATTCCTGGAGATTTAAGAAAAGTAATATATACCTCTCTTATTTAATAAAGGTATGATCTTCTTTCCTTCCCAAATATATGTACTGATCCAAAAAAGATGTATCATATTTTTCAGAGTATAAGACACACTTCCCTCCCCTTAAAAGAGGCTGAAAATTTGGGTGCGTCTTATACTCCGAATGTAGCTTTTTCGAAGCTTCTTTTCAGCCCTAACGAGGTACTAGCAAGTGAAGCGATCTTCTGCGCTTTGCCTGCTCCCTCTGACTCTCAGCTGTGCTTTAGAAGTTATTTTTTATCCCCAGGCAGGGGATAAAAAGGGCATGCACGTACTCAAAATCAGCAAACTAATGTGCTGAAGCTGACCAGATTAAGGAAGCTAGTCAAATGAATACCTGGTAGGCAGATTTTTTTTTCCTATTTCCCTCCCCAAAAACTAAGCTGTGTCTTATACTCCAGTGCATCTTATATTCTGAAAAATACGGTATTTAAAATCCACGCCAATAAAATCATCTTATCCTCATCACTTTTGCCCCTAGTTGCCATCATCACCAGAGAGAAGAAAAGCCCACATGCCATAAAATCACCTATGATGTGTCTCTAGTGGCATGTAGAGAAAAGGGGTATTTTGTTTTCAAGGGCTTCTTGCTAAAACTGATGGCTAATCACTTTATCTAATAGACTTTTTTACATACAAAGGAGAAAGGAGTGAATTGTGTTCCATTTCCCAAAGCCGAAAACCGAGATTTTCACAAGATACCTACCATATTTTTTTGAGTATAAGACGCACCTTTTTACCCCCAAAAAGAGGGTGAAAATCTGGGTGTGTCTTATAGTCCGAACGTAGCCCCGCCCAGCCTCTGAAATGGACGTTTCAGAGGCTGAAAAAAAAGCAAGGCGTAGAGCTCACAACCAACAAACCTGTTGCTAAAGTTCACCTCTGGGAACAGCTGATGGGGGTATTCCAGATGGCCGACCCACCCCCAATCAGCTTTTTTCTTATTTTCCTCCTCAAAAACTAAGGTGCTTCTTATAACTCCAGCGTGTCTTATAGTCTGAAAAATATGGTAGTATGGCTTATAGAATTCTCGACAACTGAGGATAATAGGGTGGGATTTGAATGGTGGGAGAAGGTATTTCTCAAGCAGATGTGGACAATAACTACCCCGGAGCTGATGTTCATTAAAATTCCCAGGCTACCTTCAGGCGGCAAAGCCTGATCAATATTTTGCAAAAGTGTCAAATTCCAGAATTGAGGAAAACTGTTGCATTCCATGGGCTGTAAGGTTTAAAAAAGCATGGATCCACATTTCTCTAAAGAAGGTACTTGAGGCCTCTCATGAAGTGGGCTATAAAAAGCTAATGCTAGAAGAAACAAATTAATTTTTAAGACTCTTGTTTTTGTCCTAAGATCGCTTAAAGGCTTATCCAGGATTACTCAATGGACAAACAGAACTAATTGAGGGGGACAAGATTTCCTATAAAACTAGAAGGAAGTTTATAATCCTGGTAAAAGATTTGGGCCACCACTGATCCTGCCCAGACAATATGCAGCATCAGGGGTTTTTAAGGGAGAACATTCAATCACATTGTAGTTTCACAAGAGTTGACAATGGAACCAAACAGCTTCATTTTTCATTTCAAACAGCCTCTAGTCCCTTCCAACCCTATTATTCTATGTTTCTATTTGACCGGTAGTGTTATTTTCTTTAAAAATAATTTTAACTTTTAATTAAAAGGGGTTTTTTTTGGCATGAAATCTGTCTCACATTTAACTTGCACCTGGGTAACCAACCTATTTGCCCCGCCTTGCCCAACCCTATTGAAATCCTGCATTAGTTTAGCCTCAAGATGAATAAATTACCCCAAACTGGGTAAAACTGAATTTTCTGAATTTTCATTGGAAAACGTTACCCAATCAAAATTCAACTTGACTTAAAATGTATGACCTACACGTTTTATTTGAGCAGCTTGCAAAAACTTAGGACTTTTAATCAACTTTGTGAGTACAAGAAGGTGGCTACTTGGATCTTTCTGGTTTTTTTCCCCCACCTTAGACCAACACTGCTCTTCTGCAACACCTGCGGAAAAGGACTGTTCTGGTTGAGCTCAGGTGGTTGGAAATTCCCCACCAGCCTCTTTGCCAGGTGGAAAGCGTTGGAGGCATTGACTTATACAGTGTGGGTAGAATGCAAATCTTTAGAACTGGTCTTGTAAACATTTCCAAGCTACTAACAAGATAGGAACATATTTCAATGTCTTACCTGAGGGAAAAAAGGAGCTCCTTCCTTGCCCTGTCTAGGTTTGTCTGCCCATCTGGAATCTAGATTTAGGATCAATAAGCCTGAGTGGTGTAGCAGGCTAATGCCTCCTATTAAGGCAGCATTTAACATCCAGCTGCCTGCAATTACTGCGAGTTCTAATCTCACCAGGCTCAAGGTTGACTCAGCCTTCCATCCTTTCTAAGGTGGGTAAAATGAGGACCCGGTTTGTGGGGGAAATAAGCTGACTTTGTATAAAATATACAAAAAGTATGAAGGCTATTCCTTAACGCATTGTAAGCCGCCCTGAGTCTCCGGAGAAGGGCGGCATATAAATATAAATATAAATAAAATTAAAAAAATAAAATATGCAGAAATACAGGCCAAGGACATTTGTGTAACATGTTACCTATAGTTAGCTGAGTGAAAATTCCCTGACCGAATCCAGTGTTTTGATTTTAATGATACAATGAGCTCTAACCCAGCATGCTCAACTGACATGTGAATGAACTATTGTGATTCAGTGTGTTGTACAAACATGGCAATTCCCTAGGGAAGAGACAAGAATTCTGAGGCCTGTATCGAGCATTTCAGCAGGCAATGTATATAATGTATGAAAAGTCAGGCTAAGAAGAATTTTTTCCTTAAAATGAATGATTTCTGGTGTTTTTAATCTACATCCAGAGTGAATAACAAAGCTGTTTTTTTGCTCCTTTAGGCTAATGAAAAGCAAAAGACCCATTGCCAGAAAGCAGCACTACATTGGGCTCGGAAATCTCGGCTTATGTCTTGCCTGAGTATTATTGTCTGGGTTTCCCTTCTTATTCTGATCCCCATGTTACTAGTCCTCCTGTCTTACCTCATATCTAAAGCAGAATGATGAGCCACATCATTTGGTGATTTTGGGCTTCCAGAATCCATGTTGACAATTGCGGTTTCTTCAGTTGGATTAAGCTAAGCGAGCACTGAAGTATTTCTTGTGGTGGCACTTCCTTCGTTGAGTTGGCTCCATGGACGGGAAAAATGGCGGACATCATTTTTTTTTCTCCTGCAGACAATGTAGAAGGATTTGTTCTGCTCGACGTAAGACGCCTAGCTGATTCAATGAGGGGTTATTTCAGCAATCTTCTTTTTAATTCTTGTGGGTGTCACAAATAACTTAGAATAACTTTATTGTCACTTTGAATATACACTAATCGGCATACATTAAAATGAAATTTCATTGCATACAGCTCTCAAAGGGTCACCCCCTCCAATATATACTACATAAGTACGACAAAATAAATAAGTACAAAATTATGCATATACCTACATGTATTATATGACACGGTGAAACAACACAGTCTAGTTTGGATATATACATGTACATGGCGAGAAAAACGAATCTTGCGAGTTTATTAGATGGATGGCATAGGGAACGAAGCTGTTACAGAATCTGGTAGTCCTGCTAGAAATACTTCGAAACCTCCTCCCAGAGGGGAGAGGAGCAACAGAAACAGA
Source organism: Ptyas mucosa (assembly GCA_012654045.1). NCBI lineage: Eukaryota > Metazoa > Chordata > Lepidosauria > Squamata > Colubridae > Ptyas > Ptyas mucosa. The sequence continues at coordinate 628,907 of WNWU01013601.1, forward strand.
CCATGAAGTAGGTGTGTGGGGTCTCTAACAATGCTTTGAGCTCTAAATACATAGCGCTTATAAGCAGTATCCTGAAGCGAGCTTCCTATAATCTTCTTGGTTGTCCTTACTACTCTCTGTATGGACTTTCTATCTGAGGCACTGCTGCCAGCTAACCAAACAGTGATACAGTTTGTTAAAACACTCTCAATTGTGCCTCTGTAAAAAGTAGCCAAGACCAGGAGAAAGATGTACTCTCCTCATCCGACGCAGGAAATGCAGATAACATAGCTGGGCACAGAAGGCAGCATGGACATCAAGGTGGAATTAAAGCACAGAATGGGCGGGGGGAGAGTTGGATTGAAATCCTGCCCCATCTATAAAGATCCCTCGGGTGACCTCAGACCAATCCTTCAATCTTAGTCCTGGTCCACCTTGGAGGGTTGTTGTACAGATAAAGCCAGAAAGCGGAAGTCCCTTTTGGATGAAAAATGATTAAAAATAGCTACATAGCTTTCTTAAGGAGTCAGGCTGCATCATGGCGTAGTGGTTAGAGCACTCTTCTCACCCTGATGCCCTCTCAGGATTCCAATTCCCATAATTCCCATGCAGAACCGCTCCCACACATTTGCATAGTATAAGGTGGAGGAAAATTGGCCCGATCAATAGGAAGGCCAGATTTAGATTGCTGCAGATCCGAGGCAAACGTGGATGACCTTGAGCTGCCCATCTTAATCTACTTCAGAAGGTCATGAGGTCCATGACCTTCTGAAGTAGATTAAGTGGAGGGTCCAGCTAGGGTGGATTGCATGCAGTGGTGGGATTCAGCCGGTTTGTACCAGTTTGTCCGAATCATTAATTGCTTATACAGTTCAGAGAACCAGCTGAAAATAAAGTGCAAGAGATTTTTTTCTTCTCTCCCTTCAGTTAATAGCTCCAGGCAGACAGCCAAGAACCACTTGACAGTTGTAGCTGGAATGCAGCTGACACACACCTTGAATAAAGTCAATAAACAACAGAAATTGACAGGATTAGGGCAGAGAAGAGGAAACCCATCAGTCACCCATCTAGGGATGGGATAACCTCTTCCCTTCAGGAAGGACAAGATTACAAACATTTTCATTATAAAAGGTATTAAGCAACACTTCTGTGATCAGCTCATACTCCCTGGAGTTCCTCAAGACCTTTTATAGCTGCTGCAGTGTTGGCTTCTTGTTTCTTCCTGGAGAAAAAGATACCAGAGGGGACAATGTTGCAGCTTGACCATACAGGCCGTGAATTTAATGTACCTGCGGTCCAGCCAGCTGTATTGCTTCTACTGTAAAGCACCCAATTTAGAACATTGAGAACATAGAATAATAGAGTTGGAAAGATTAATGGCTGTTGGCAGCATGCCCAGGCTTTCAATTAGCATGAGCAGCTGGTCTTAGTTTCATTCTCAGCTGGTGAGTTTGCTTTGGGGTTTTGACTTTATTTTTTTTAAAAGGAGGAATGTCTGTTTTAAGTTTTCTACATTGGTTTAGTGGTTCCTGGCACTTTTGGGGTGTACTTCCCTTACTCTTTTTGAAAACCTCTAGTGATGGAGCACCCACAACTTCTGAAGGCAAGCTATTCCATTGGTTGATTGGTCTCACCCTTAGGAAATTTCTCCTTAGTCCTAGGTTGCTTCTCTCTTTGGTTTGTTTCCATCCATTGTTTCTCGTTGTGCCTTTTGGTGCTTTGGAAAATAGATTTGACTCCCTCATTTTTGTAGGAGCCCCTCAAATTTCCTGACAGTTAGAACAATTAATCAGTGGAATCACTTGCCTCCAGAAGTTGCGAATGCTCCAACTCTGGAAGTTTTTAAAGAAGAGATTGGACAACCATTTGTCTGAAATGATAGAGGGTTTCCTGCCTAAGCAGGAGGTTGGACTAGAAGGCCTCCAAGGTCCTTTCCAACTCTGTTATTCTATTGCCGTGATGGTGAACCTATGGCACGTGTGCCACAGGTGGCACACGGTGCCATATCTGTGGGCACGCGAGCATTGCTCTAGCTCAGCTCCATCACGCATGTGCATGCCGGCCAGCTGATTTTCGGGCCTTCTGGGCTCATCAGAAGTCAGGAAATGGGCTGTTTCTGGCCTCCGGGGGTGCGGGGAGGCTGTTTTCGCCTTCCCCAGGCTCCAAGAAAGCCTCTGGAGCCTGGGAAGGGCGAAAAACAGGCCTACTGGGCCCACTAGTAACCTATTTGCCGTCGCGTGCCAAAAGTGTGGGGAGCGCAGGGGGGTTGCACACACATGCGGGGGGGGGGGTAGGGCCCGAGCGGGGGAAGCATTGAATTATGGGTGTGGGCGCGCACACGCATGACCCCCCTGTGCTGCCCCCTCTTTTGGCACGTGACAGCAAAAAGGTTAGCCATCACTGTTCTATTGTATTCTCAATATTGGAACACTGCTAGTTTATTGTGCGTTGGACTACGGAGAAATTTCCTAAAGGTGAGACCAATCAAGTTGGCCATGCCCACCCAGTCGGTCATTAGGGCAGAAAACCGGTTGTTAAATTATTTGAATCCCACTACTGGGTTGTGTGCCTTTGTGTGTGTGTATGTGTAATAACACAACCCTGTGCGATCACGTGACCAAGCCTTGAAGAAAGGCGTGGGAAAATTCAACACCCCCCCCCCCCACGCGCCTCTTGACCTTTCCTTTGGCGACCGTGAAACCTAGAATAACCCTTTCGCCCAGCACCCGCCCCTTCCCTTTTCCCATTGGCTAAGGCTTTCACCCGAAGTTTTGTTTATCGAGCCGCACCGCCTCTCGAGCCTTTATCCAAATCCGTCAAGTCGATTGGTTCACCCTCCTGACACTTTAAAACAGCCTTCCTTTTTGATTGGCTGAACTTTCTCCTGTCGGTGGCTGCGGGTAGGGAAAGCTTCCTCTCTTTTTATCCTTCCCTTGCTTCTTCTTTCTTCTTCAGATTTGGCTTCCGCTTTTAGAAAAGCCCTCCCTCCCTTCTCTTTCTCTCTCTCTGTTCGTCTGGCCATTGGGCGCCGCTCACGCCAGTCCGGACGGGATCCCTTTGGTCGCCACCCCTCGGCATTTGAAGGAGCCCGGACCAATCCGATCGAAGGGGCGGGGCCCGGGAGTCGCCGGGTGCCGTCGTGGGTGGAGTTGTGTAGGGAGGGGGGTCGTTAACTCAATCAAAGCGGAGGGCCGCCAGGTGAGCGTCTGGGGGCGTCTCTTCCTGCGGGAATCCATTGCATAACGCGAGACCCCTCCCCCCCCCACCTGCAAAAGGAGGAGGTGAGCGGACGGGGCTTATGGGCCTCGGGAGAGGCGGATAATGGTTGGTGGCATCGTGGGATTCATAAGAAACACTCAACCCCGGAATCTCTTGTCTGTCGCTGATAGGCCACGGAACTGAAATGCAAAACGAGGGTTTTCTGAGAACGCGCAGAGTGCATTTCTAATGGCTTAGCGAATCTTGGGTGGGCAGTGGGAGAGGTGGGAGGTGGGGGAGGGATGGAGCTTTCGCCGCAGAGCAGCCTCTGCCCGCTTTGTAACATAACCCCGCGCTTTCTGTGCTATTATGTCTTTAGGTGCTCCGACCGATGGCTTCGCGAGTGATATCTTGATTTCTGAGTAAGTTTTGCAACAACCTTGTTGGAAGGTAGGCCGTATGCTTAGAAAGCAAGGACCAAGTGCAGGGAAAAGCGGCAGATATCCATCTCTCCCTCTCCTTTCCTCCTCCCTCCCTCTCTCCCCCTCTCTCCCTCCCTCCTCCCTTACCCCCACTCTCTCCCTCCCTCTCTCTTTCTGTGATAAGGCATAGATAAAATGGAAATGATGCCATAGTCTAGATAAAATCCTGTAGATTTTATTTACTTTCATGTACCGAATCCAGATCCGTAAAGCAGGTTTCTTGCTATCATTCATTTTTAAATCAAACTCATCAATAGTGCTTAGAGATAGGAGATGCCCTTCTAATACCCTTTAA
>WNWU01013601.1:665674-710700 GCA_012654045.1 Ptyas mucosa
TGATATCTAAACAAATTTTCATTTAACCTCCAGGACCGTTTGGGTCCTTTCCCATACTCCATTTCTACCCAGACTGGACTATGATCAGTTAGCGTTCTTGGAAAAATCTTCGTGGTCTTCACCCTGGGGAAAGATCGGTCGTTATTAAAATAAAATCAATCCTGGAAAAGGACTGATGTCGATCTGAAAAAAAAGTAAAGTCTTTTTCTGTTGGATTTCTCTCCCGCCAAATATCCTTCAATTCCCAATCCTCCATCAATTCAAAAAAGGATTTTGGCAGTTTTGCTCTTGTAAAAAGATTTTGTTTAGGTCCCGTCTTATCTTCTTTAACATCAATAACTCCATTCCAGTCACCGAGCAAAATACATGATTTATAATTCCATTGCGTCAGCTTTGCATGTAAAAGTCTATAAAAAGTTTCCTGTTGTTGATTTGGTGCATAAACTCCCACTAAAAGTAATTTCACCCCTTTTATTAGGACTTCTATTGCTAAAAATCTTCCTTGATCATCTGCTTCAATTAATTTTGCAATTAAGTCCTTCAAGTAAATAACTATGCCATTTATCTTATCTGGTGCTGCTGCAACATAGTGTACACCCAATCTTGTATTTATTAAATATTTTTGATCTTGTAATCTAATATGAGTTTCTTGTAGACAAATTACATCATTTTTAAATTGTTTAAGATAACAAAATATTTTTCTTCTTTTCTGTGGTGAATTCAAACTGTTAACATTCCAGGTTAGGAACCTAGTTCCCATCCTTAAATCTCTGAAGCCTTTGGAGCATTTGCTGATTTTCACGCCTTAATTGACCTTTAGGTCTAGCTCCTCCCTCAGCTTCTGTTTTAGTAGTTTCTCATGATACCATCTGTAATTGTTGCAGTTTTAGCTCTTATTTGCGTTTAGCTGTTGTGGCTCTGGTCTGTCTTTGATCCTTTGGTTCTTCTGGTATATCAATCAACTGTATCTGAAGAAGATCTGGTCGAAATTGAAAATCCCCCCTGTGCTATTGCCAGCAAGTCTTCTCTCTCCTGTGGTCTCTCCTCAATTAGTTGTTTCTTGCCTTTGATTTCAAGTGATTTTGGCTTCCCAGCCTTTAATACATTTAGATAAAAATTTCTTGCTTTCTCCACTGTGTTAAGCCTGTATCTTTCTCCAGAATAGTTGACCACTATACCGGCTGGAACATCCCATCTGTATTGTATCTGGCGATTTCTCAACTCATCCACCAGGAAAGAGTACTCTCTTCTAGCTCTTAACATTTTCGGAGGGATCTCCTTCATTGTCATCACTTCTTGCCCATCCACTTGAAGCTTGTTTTTAAAAGTGGCCTGTAAAATTTCATTGCGTATACGTCTTGTAGTAAAATACATTACAATGTCTCTGGGTAAATGTTTCTGCCTGGCCACCCATGAGTTGACTCTATCTAGCTTATCGATTTGCCAATCCACCTCGGGCTTCTGGTCCCCAATCAACTGTGCCAGTGCTGCTATCATCTTTTCTCTCAGGTTTTCTTGTTTATTTTCCTTCACCCCTCTTATTCTTAAAGCAAACTCCATTTCTCTGTATTGAATCATGGTCACATCAGCCTCAGATCTCTCAATTTTTCCTTTAGCCTCCTCGAGTTTACTATCCAGAATTTGGTTGGCTTCCTTTACTTCTTCAATTTTATCTTCCAACATTTCAGCATGAGCTGCCAACCCTTGAAATGCATAAAGTATATCTTCCCTAATTTCATTATTTCGTATTAGAATGTCATCTGAAACTGCTTTAATTTTTTGCTCAATCACTGCTGTGAGCCCTTCTGTCCTCTCATCAATCACAGCTGTAAGCTTCTTCTCTATGGCTTTTAAAACATCTTTTAAAGTATCTTGTAGCAATTCAAGTGTTAAAACCTGTGGTTCTGTTTGAGGGGTAGGGGCTTTTGAAGTATGAGCAGGGGAACTGCCCGCACTGCCTGGCCCCTTTGTGGGGATAGTCTTTATTACTGGAGGTCTCGTAGCCATTTTAAAGTTTAGAAGAGAAAAAAAAATTACCCCCCTTCCTTCTTTCTTCTTTCTTCCCTTTTCTCTTTTTTATTTAAAAGCAGCCAAATAAAAGAAACACTTTTTTCATTTTGCTCAAAACAGTCTTTAAAGAAATCCTCCTTCTAGCACAAAAACAGTCACTTCTTAACAACAAATAGAGGCTCTATCAGCACTTCAAAATCACTTTCACTTTCAGACCCTTTCAAGCCTCAATCGGCATTTTATGTCCTATTTCTTTAAGAGCTCCGAAGGAGGCAATACACAAAAAAGTTGGAGCTAAGTTAAATACTTGCAATTTTGGTTCTCCTGGCTGGTCTCACCTGCGTGTTGAAAAAAATTCTTTAAAAAATCCTAAAAAACCCCGCAGATGCGGTCGCGGCGTTTAGCTCTGCCAATGCAGAGTCATTTCTGGTCCGGAGCTGCTTGGCTGGTTTTTGGGGAGTCCACACCCTTCGCACCCCAGCGCTTCCTCTGGGGGCTCTTGGGGAACTCTACCCCCACCAGCCTGCTCTTCACTCTCCCCTTTGCCCGGGGAGAGACTTTTCAAGCCTTCGGACAGCGTTGGCCAGCTGATCGGAGGCTTTTACAGAGCCACCGAAGGGGTGCTCATGTCGGAGCGTCCTCAACATGGTTGCGGCGCCGCCGGAAGTTCAATTCAAAAATATATTGATGCTGAATTTTTATTATATCTTCGTATGTTGAAAGCCTCTGCGAGTCTTGGAATTTTTTAGACAGTTTCATTTTTTCAGTTTCGAGTACAAAATCCAGAAGGAGTTCCCAAATGGAAACAAAACTAGACAAATTCTTCTCTTTAGTTAAAACTCTTCTAATTAACATGAGTCTTGAAATTTGATGGCGTGTACATTTGATATATAAAATCAATAGATCTCTACTATTGCAGGCAGAACCTATTGAAATCCAGAACTGTGACTAGCTATGCAGAGGTCTGTTTAAATATATAAACAAGTCAGAAAATGCAGTTCTGTGCACACCAAATTAATCTTTCAGTGTTATGCAAGTCTAGATGTTCATACCGAGTGAGTGTGTGTGTGTGTGTGTGTGTGTGTGTGTGTATTTATTTATCTATACATTTGCTGTTTGGTTTTAAAGATCATTGATTTTTCACCTTTTTTTGGCAGCTCAATTCGGGTTACTACGCCTCAGGCAGTTCTGGTGGGTTCCAGGGTGGCCAGATCACCCTTAGCATGCAGAAGGTAAGCCGGAGAACATGACTGGAAAGTAAATTGTAGCCCTGCATCTTGCAAGACTTGGGTCTTGCAACACACTTCCTGGGCTACACTTTCTGCTGACTTAATTTGGGCTTGCTTTGCAGTTTGAGATGTTGAATGCAGAGCTGGAAGAGAATCAAGAACTTGCCAACAGTCGCATGGCAGAGCTGGAGAAACTGCAGCAGGAAATGCAGCAGGCTGTTAGAACTAATGAGAAGCTGAAGGTATTTGGATAGGTGTGAAATACAGCTACCCTGTGGTGATAAGCTGGAAAGAACTAATGCAGCCCTTAACAGCCGGCACTTTTGAATACGTTCTACCAAGAGTGGCAGGAAGCATTTGGTGACATCAAAGGCTTGAATTCAGATTTTTTGTATTGCTGTTCATGCAATATTTAAAATTGGGTCAGCTTTTTTTCTTTTCATTAAAACCAGTAGATTAACCCATCAGACACAATTTTACTGTGCATGTTTTAAGTACAGGTAGTCCTCAACTTACGACCACTTGTTTTAACAGCCATTCGAAATTACGATGATGCTGAAAAGGTGACTTATACTCGGTCCTCATAGTGACGACTGTCACACTACCCCCACAATCACATGATCTCAATTCAGGCACTTGACAACAAGCATGTTTTTATATGGTTGCGGCATTGACATGATCACCATTTGCGGTCTTCCCAGGAAGCTTCCAACAAGCAAAGTTAATGGGGAAAGCGGGATTCACTGAATGACTGTATGATTCACTTAACAACTATGGCAGAAAATCATAAAAAAACATGACTCACTTAACAGTCATATTGCTTAGCAACATAAGTTCCCATCACAATTGTGGTCATAAGATGAGGACTACCTGTAGCAGTGGATCACGCGGCTCTAAATGCCACCAGCATTTATCTATATGATTTAGGGGACCTACAGGAGTTGCAGAAAGTTAGTTTGCGTTGCAGTTTACCCAATCTTACTTTAAATATAAAAGTGGAAATCTCAAAATCCATCCTTTTAGTCTTATTAATTCAGGTGCACTTAGTCCTTGTTACATTTCTGTCACTGATAAAAACACTTCTGAATGAGGCCTTCCTTTTCTGGGAGTCTATACCACCATATGTCTATACCACCATTTGTCTGCCATGGGATTCTGGAATCTTAAAGCAGCCAAGGTTGAGAAACACTGCTTTAGTTTGTAAGCAACGTCTCAAAGATCAAGCAGCTAGCTTCAGGTCTTAGATTGATTCTATTACTTGATATTAATATATTATTGAAGATATTGCTGTTTGGGCCAGGGTAAAGGAACACTACCTTTCTCCCCCACCCCCTCCACTTTTCCTGTTTGTTCTAAGGATAACATGTCCAAAGATATCTTTGAAAAAGAAATCATCTGGCTTTCTTCTCCTTCTACAACCCTGGCTTGTAGGTGGCGCTTCGGAGTCTTCCGGAAGAGGCTGTAAAGGAGACTCTGGAGTACAAAGTGTTGCAGTCCCAGTTCTCACTGCTGTACAACGAAAGCCTGCAGGTGAAAACACAGCTGGATGAGGCCCGGGCCCTGCTTCTCACCACCAAGAACAGCCACTTGCGCCATATCGAGCACATGGAGGTGAGCTCTCCAGCCCCTCTCCTCCTGCCAGGGGTACTGGGGTCTCAGCCATGGGTCATCGTCATCATGGTCAGACCGTTTGTTCTGGCTTCGATGGACTGCTGAGTGGGGCCTCTTGGCGGTGTCCTTTGACTCCTGGGGGCTGATGTGGCTTCCTTCTCCTTGATGACAGAGTGACGAGCTGAATGTGCAGAAGAAGCTGAGGACAGAGGTGATCCAGCTGGAGGACACTCTGGCTCAGGTGCGCAAAGAGTATGAGATGCTGCGCATTGAATTTGAGCAAAACCTGGCAGCTAATGAGCAAGCAGGTGAGCCTACATTTCCTCTTTGGGGAGCCCAATATGCCTGCCCTGGGAACCAGTCATGCGGCAGCCCATTACCAGGAGATGGTCTGTCCCTCTTACTTCAAGGTCTTCGTTTCTTGGCCACAAGGAGAGGGCACCAACTGGTGTCCCTGGTGTTGCTAGTTACTTTCTGAATTCTACTTCCTGGTCTTTTTTTTTTTTTAATTTGATTTATATGCCGCCCTTCTCCGGAGACTCAGGGCGGCTTACAATGCGTTAAGCAATAGCCTTCATACTTTTGTATATTTTTACAAAGTCAGCTTATTGCCCCCACAAACTGGGTCCTCATTTAACCTACCTTAGAAAGGATGGAAGGCTGAGTCGACCTTGAGCCTGGTGAGATTCGAACTAATTGCAGACAGCTGGTGTTGATCACTATGCTTTTAGTCTGCTGAGCTAAACCAGGCTCCTCCCCCCAAGAAAGCTAATCTCTCCCTGCCCTGTTCAGGTTGGTGGAAAGGCTCCAGTTATCTTCTGCATGGACTCACGTTTAAATCATTCCTCCATTTTGTTGGGTTTTTAAAAATGACTTTAGTCTTTTTTAATTGTTTAAATTCTGAAAGCTCTCTCCAGTTATTCTACACATCTCTGAGATTCTTTCTAAGAAGAAGTGGTATAGATATTCTTTCAATTAAGAAATATTGGGCTGGAACTCCCAATAGTAATTATTTTTTTGTTTAACTTTGGAAATTTGCGGTTTCCAAATCCAGCTTCTTCGGTGTAGTGGTTCAGATGTTGGACCTGAAGGCAGAAACGGGATCTAGGCCTGCCTCATCCCTAGAAGCTCCCTGGGAGACTTTGGGTCCAGTCTACCTTACAGGGTAGTTGTTGTGGGAAAAGATAGAGGAGGGAGCATCATGTATGCTGCCTTGAGCTCCTGAATGAAAGATTATCTGAATAACAGATGAGGAGAAATGCTGAGCATTCTGTGGAGAGCTGGGATGGTGAAAGTAGCTCAAACATTTGTTCTTTCTCCCTTTGTCTCCCCTCTTGAATCCGAGGTCCCATCAATCGGGAGATGCGCCATCTCATCAGCAGCCTCCAGAATCACAACCACCAGCTGAAGGGAGACGTGCAGCGGTACAAGCGCAAACTGCGGGAGGTGCAGGCCGAGATCAACAAGGTGGGTCTTGTTGGGAGAATGGCTGAAGGGAAGCTGGGCATCTGGTCAATGGGGTTTCACTCCTTCTCTCCTGCCTGGTTTGGATTTGGGTGTCAGCACTGGAGTGAATGTAGCTTGGAGTGTTTGGAAATGCAATTTATTTGAGACGACATCGAAACCTGACATTGGGAAGGACACAGTTCTGCTTCAGAGCTGGGGACCTGAGGACTTGTAGGTCATCTTGATATTCTTTTATTTTCATTGAAAAAGAAATTGGTGCTCAAAAGTGGCTTTTCACTATGAATCTAAAATCTAGAAGGCCTTACCATGGGCCTAACTTGTGTTATAGCAATTTGCTGTCAATTTGTGGTTTCCTCAGCTCGTGCTTCTTGTTCATCTCATGTCGGCCCTATACTCTGGAAAATTGAATCAGGTTTTTTTTGTGTTTAGCAGACCTGGGCATTTGATGATCTGTGGGACACATCTGGCCCTTTGGATGTCCCTGTCCAGGCAGGGATGGGCAGCAGGGTGATGACGGCAGGGACGGCAGCCCTCCACAACAATCCCAGTTTTTCATGTGCCCCCTTGGGAAAATGTATTGCCCACTCCTGGTGTATAGGCTTGGCTGCCACCTTGTTCTAAAGTGCCTGTTGGCTTGTTCTTTCTTCAGGTCCGCATGCAACAGAGTGGGTTTCCTTCTGGTTTGGCCACTGCACCCCCAGCCCCGGGGAACGAAGACTCTGGCCACCCTGGGGTAGCTCCTGTTAAAGAGGAGGAAGAAACATCATCCTCCGAAATAAAGAAAGAATTCAAGGAGGTGCAAGTAAAGAAAGAGCCCAAGGAAGAGGTGGTGTCTCCTCAGCTGCTCGGGAGCACGGAGGGAGTGAAAAAAGAAGAGGAGGAGACCTCTGCCCCCCAGCCTCCTGCTCCCCATCCTCCGCCACCACCCCGCACCAAAGAGTCTGAGCGGTCCAAGGGACGTGGTGGAGACCGGGGCGTTGACCGCGAGAGGTCCCGGGATCGTGACAAAGAGGCCTCTTCTTCCTCCTCCTCCTCCTCTTCCTCTTCACGGGATCGGGAGAAGCAGAAAGGTGGTGGAGGTAGTGAAGATGCTAAGAAGAAAGACTCAGATTTGCTCAAGCAGCTGCGAACTGAGCTCAAGTGAGCCTTTGGAAAAGGGAGGAATGGGCCTGATGGGTGGAGGTGTTGAGTAGGGTTGGGTTTTTCCCCCCCGTTTTTGAAACCAGGCTGTGAATAGTACATAGAACATAGATGGGGTGAGAGTGTGCTATGTTTGTTCTGTTCTATCTGGAAAGCACTTTAGATGGAGAAGGGGAAAAGTCTTACTTACCTGGGAAGAATCTCTGGCAATCCTATGACTCGGTGGAGCTGCTGTGTATTCACCCAAACTAGGGGAGAATTGGGGTGCTGGGGTAGCAGAGGCAGGCCTGCTGCTTTGCAGGAACAAGCCATCTGGCTAGTGTGAATGTTGTGAGTGGAAGCCTAGAGACTCAACTAACATTCTTTGAAGGTTGGCCCAGAAAGAAGACTAATTGCAAGGGAGAAAAAAAATCTGTCAGGAAGTGTTGCCTCCACTAGGTAGACCAAACCAGGAAATCATGCCCACAGGAAGGCTGCTGGAACTCTTTCTATTGAGGTTGGCTTTAAGTGGCAGAGTCCTGCATATAAGCACAAGCCTTCTTCAGAAGTGAGCTTGTGCTCATTGGAAGTTTTTAAGAAGCAATTGGACAGCCGTTTGTCTGACATGGTGTAGAGCAGAGGGTTGGACTAGAACAGGGGCCTCTTCTTCATGTGGATTCTGTTTCCTTTCTCAGAAAGGCTCAGGAGAGCCAGAAGGAGATGAAGCTTCTCTTGGACATGTACAAGTCGGCCCCCAAGGAGCAGCGGGACAAAGTGCAGCTGATGGCAGCGGAGAAGAAGACCAAAGCCGAGGTGAGATGAGAGTGGGGCCTATCCGGAGAGATGAGTCTTCCCAAAGTTCCAGTTCTTCTGTCTACTCTTTGTCATAGGAGACCTGGACCTGTGTATCACTCCAGTGCCTGGGTCTGCTAAACTCAGCCCCATTAGAGGCTGCCAGGTTTCATGCACTTCAGTTCCATTGTATGTTTCAGGATCTGGTACTGGGCAAGACATTTTGACTTCATGAAGAAAATGGCCATAGCTTCCTCATATAGGGAAGAACCTGCTCCCGAGAGAAGGGTTGGCTGTGCTTTAGATAAATAACTTTATGGCATTTGTAATTGGGCTTGTTAGTTTGACCTGCGGGTATACTTGAAAAAGGATTCTTTCTTGAGGGGTCCCAAGCGAAAGAGTTGCCCCTGCTTTCTTTGACTCATTTCTTTGGGCAGGTGGAAGAGCTGCGGGTGAGGATCCGTGAACTGGAGGAGAAAGAGAAGAAAGAGAGTAAGAAAATGGCCGATGAGGATGCCTTACGCAAGATCAAGATGGCCGAGGAACAAATTGAGCATCTGCAGAAAAAACTGGCAGCAACCAAGCAGGTATTTCTTTCCGGGAGGAATTTGTGCTGCTAGAATGCCCCAGAGCAGGAGGAGCCTAGAGAGCCTCTGAGGGCGGTTGCAACTTTTCCATAACCATAAACTCACTGTTGACTTGGCCTACTGGTTGCTATGAAGGACCACCTTGATAGAGATGAGGTTCAGGGTCTGATGGTTAGCATCTGTAAGAAGCAGATCAGTCCAGAAGTCCCTCTAGACCCGTGATGGCAAACCTATGGCACAGGTGCCACAGGTGGCACACGGAGCCATATCATTGGGCACGCGAGCGTTGCCGTAGCTCAGCTCCAGCGCGCATGTGTGCGTCGGCCGCCTGATTTTTGGGCCTTTCAGTCCTACCAGAAGTTGGGGAATGGGCTGTTTCTGGCCTCCAGAGGGCCTCCGGGGGAGTGGGGAAGGCCGTTTTCGCCCTCTCCAGGCTCCTAGAAAGCCTCTGGAGCCTGGGGAGGGTGAAAAACAGGCCTACCGGACTCACTGTGCCATCATATGCTAAAAGTGGGGGGGGGGCGGGGCGGCGCATTGAGTTATGGGTGTGCGCACACATGTGGGCGACCTCACCACGCTCCGCCCACTTTTGGCACGCAATGTCAAAAAGGTTAGCCATCACTGCTCTAGACATTCTAGCATGAGAAAGACAAAATGTGGTTATTAGTAAGGGCTGGGCTGGGTAAATTCCAGTTCATTCCAGTATTTTTTTTTCTGTGGATCAGGAGGAAGAGGCTCTTCTGTCAGAGATGGATGTGACAGGCCAAGCTTTTGAGGACATGCAAGAGCAGAACATGCGTCTAAACCAGCAGCTGCGTGAGAAGGATGACGCCAACTTCAAGCTGATGTCGGAGCGCATCAAATCCAACCAGATTCACAAGCTCCTGCGGGAGGAGAAGGAAGAACTGGCCGAGCAGGTGTTGGCCCTCAAGTCTCAGGTAGGCAGTCACCCCACCACCAGCAGGCTGAGCGGATCAGAGCTTTGAAGGAAGAGGCCACTAAATGCGGGTGGCTCCTGGAACATGTGCTGACCCTTGAGGATCTGGTTGCTTTCCTCAGGTGGACACCCAGCTCTTAGTCGTGCAGAAGCTGGAGGAGAAGGAACGAGTCCTGCAGGGCAATCTGGGCACCGTGGAGAAAGAGCTCACTTTACGCAGCCAGGCCCTGGAGCTCAACAAGAGGAAGGTGAGGAGCCAATATGGGGACTGCCAAGTTAGGAAGTGAGTGTGGGCCTTGGAGGCACCCATTACACCCAATAAAAAACCCCAATTAATTTTTAGGAAGTAGGAAAGAGGACAGCCCTGGAAATCAGATTCTGATTGATGGGATCTCACGGGGAGCCTTCACAGCCAGGGCTGATGGGGGAGCAGCCTTTAGATGTTGGTGCGGATGGGGTTTGGACGTCATATTCTGCTTGCAGGCGGTGGAGGCAGCTCAGCTGGCAGAAGACCTGAAGGTGCAGCTGGAGCATGTGCAGGCTAAACTGAAGGAGATCCAGACCTTCATGGCAGAGAACAGGGCAGCCAAGGAGAAGGAGTCTTTCAACCTCAAGAGAGCTCAGGTAGAAGGGGAAAATGGGGGAATGCTGGAGCTTATCCATTCATCTTCAGGTTCCTAGTTTACCCAGGTTCCCAATTTCTTGTTAGTCTTTATGCTTTTAATGTTTTTCTAATGTTGTAATGTTTGTTTATCCTTGTTTTATATGCCACTCAGTCACTTGATTGAGATGGCCACTGTATAAATTTAATAAACAAACGAGCAAACAAACCTCTCTCCCCCCGTCCCTCTCCGGACTCATTGATGTGCCTGCTGTTCTTCCCAGGAGGATATATCTCGCCTTCGGCGCAAACTGGAAAAACAGCGCAAAGTGGAGGTATATGCAGATGCCGATGAGATCCTACAGGAGGAGATCAAGGAGTACAAGGTGAGAAGAGCAGGAGGAGGGGGAGGCTTGTAAAGGAAGGGCAGCTCTTCCCAATAATGCCTCAGCCCCTCACCCCTCTGCTCTGTGCACATCCCCAGGCCAAGCTCACTTGTCCGTGCTGCAACACGCGCAAGAAGGATGCCGTCCTTACCAAATGCTTCCACGTCTTCTGCTTTGACTGCGTCAAGACCCGCTATGACACCCGCCAGCGGAAATGCCCCAAGTGCAATGCTGCCTTTGGTGCCAATGACTTCCACCGGATCTACATCAGCTGAGCGGCTGGCCCCATTTTCCCTAATTTGCCCTCCCATCTATGGACTCCCCGGGGTGGAGTGAGGGTGGGGGGGCGTCTCGTGACTTACCTTTTCAAGACCAGCCTTAGATCCACCAGGACTTGTTCCAGCTTTTTTGTTGGCTCCAGTCTGGGGATCCCTTGATAGCCATCTAAGGTACTCCTGAGGTCCTTTGTTCAAGTGGATCCCTTACCTTCAAAGTATCCCCCCTCTCTTCTCCCTGCTGGGTGCCCTTCCTGAGGCGGCTCATGGGTTTTCTTTTGGATAACATTGGATCCTTTCCCTCGGATCCTGAAGAACTTGGCTCCGTTGCTCTTTCCTTTCTGGTAGCCTTTCCTGAAGAGGCTCTCCAACTTGCCTTGGGATTTGGTGGTTTCTCTTCTAGCGTTTTGCAAATTTAACCCAGGATCCTCCATCGCTGGCTGCTGGCAGCAGCCATGCAGTTCTAATGCCCCGTCTTGGAAATGGCATTATATTTTTTAAGAATTTCAAGAACTGCTTGAGTGTTTTGAAAATAAACGCAGAGGTGGTCTGCTCCTACAAGATTCCTCTCTGTTCATCTAAACCCAAGTGTCTGTGTTTTATTTGTGCACCGTGTTCTGCTCATTGGAGAATTAATTATTTACAGAACTATTAAGAGCTTTAGCTAAGGCAATTCTATGTGGAGCTGAAGAGCAGTATTTGCAGCCAATACAGTAATTTATTAATGTGCAATGACATGACATTCAATACAAAAATTGCAATTAATATTCCTGGCACAAGAAGTTCTACAGCATACAATCCCCAAATCCTTCTAGGACTAAATTTTTATCAAACCCAGAAGCTCAGGAACTATCTTTGCCTCAGAAGTGGGGAGAGGGGGCGTCCTGTTCTGGAAGAACATTTAGGGGCATGGGTATCTTTGGTTGCAATTTCTGGGGACAAGAGCCCCTCCTAAACACACGCTAGCTGTTTGGGTGAGAGAAAGATGCGGGAGAGGGTGGAATTCAAAGGGAGCCATTCCTGAAGACCAAGGAGAGGGATAGTGATTGGAAGGATTTTGTGTGTGTGTGTGTGTGTGTGCGTGCGCGTGTAGGTGTTTTGTTTAGAAAACCAATGCAAAACATGAGATAGGGAAGAACAGGGTCTACTAGCACTGTGTTATAAGATGACTGCTTTTATTTATTTTATATATGGCTTATATTTGTTCAGGAGCTTCATGCTGCATACACAGCACTCCAATTTTTGCAGGATCCAATCAGGATCAGTTCCCAGGATCACAGGTTTAGTTTTCGGATTCATGCTAGAGCCCGTCCTCGGGGAATTTCTTTATGTTAGACATTCTGTTAAAAGTTCCCTGAGCATGGTCTCCAGCACAAGTCCTCAAGCTCAGAAGACTAAACCTCTAGCCCCCGTGACTGACCCAGATTGGATACTGCAACATGAGCCTGGGACACACATATTTGCCTTCGCTTCCTATTTTTCCCTGCCACAATAACCCTGTGAGATAGATCTGGTTACAAAAAACAAAAACACAAATTTTGTCAATGTCGCCCAGTGAATTTTCATAGATGAAGGGGGATTTGAGCAGGGTCTTCTCCAACTCCAGCACTATTACTACAGCAGCCTCATAGCTTAAATGTTAGAGATGATACAATTTGGAGCTGGTAAAAAAAAAAATCACCAGAAAAAGGTGCCTGAATAGCAGGATCAACATTTTTTAAAAAAATGAGCATATGATTTCAAGCTCATTTTTATAGGACTTCAATTTGTTTCATATCAGATCTGAGCTCACTTAATTGATGTTTGTTAGATTTTTTTATATTTATTTTTTCTGAGACCCTTAAAAGCAGTCTCAAATATTTTAAATGTGAAGTGGCAATGCTTTTCTTTACTGTGTAAGCATCTATTGGGGATGTTTAATGCATACACTTTAACAGAGTTTTCTTCCTTTACTCTCAATCCTGATCCATCAGACACATCTGTAGCTATGAAAAAAAAAAGAATTATATATAGAGATGTGAAGTTATAATTCAAGTTTTTCAACGGAACTAAGCAAAACTAAACCAAACGGATAGGCAGACGACTACATTTCCCAGAGATCTCTAAAAGAAGAAGGGGCGACAGTTAAATGAAGCCGGGTTTGCAATTTGGCCGTTTTCTCTGGTTCCCCCCGCTGGACGAAAGCAGCGTCTACAGCCAGCTAGAGACGCTTTTACGGTTACATTTCTGCATTAAAGACGTGGCTAAATGTCTCCTTAGGGGAAGGGAACTGGATTGCTTGGCTATATTTTCACTTCTTCTGGGTTCCCAACTCAAATCCAGACAGGAAAGACGCGGCCTGTCGTCTTCATCACTTCTGCAAAGGTGTTTTGTTTTGGTTTTTTTGCTTCTTGTCTCACGATTCTTTGGGAAACCGACATTTAACGTGTAAAGCTCTCACGGTCTTTAGGGGGCGGAGGAAGCTGTTGCATGCAATGCATCTGAATGCATTTTATTGTGCATTTCTTTATATTTTTCCTTCCAAGACAGTCTTATTGAAGTCAGTGGGTCTTCAAGGTAAATAGACTTAGAATGGCTGGATGAAACCTTTAAAGACCCGTCATTAATATGTTTTTATTTAAATGCAGTTCTCAAGATAGCAGCAGCACTTAAGACTTATGTATCGCTTTATAGTGCTTTACAACCCTCTCTAAGCAGATTACAGAGTCAGCATATTTGAAAGATGAGGCATCTTCCCACCACATTGGAGTTGGGGAGGATAGTTAAAGCCTGAGTTTTCACAAAAGTGTGCTTGTTGGCAGAGGCTGTATGTGTTCAAAAACCAGATGCTGGAAAAGCCTGTTGGGGTTGAATATTGTAATTGTCGCATTGCCCCCTTGTTTGCACACTGCCAAAAGATTAAATGTGTTCTTTTAGGGGGTGGCTAAAGTGCAACTTCTAGCAGTTTTCTGACAGTATGACCAGTGGTGAAGGATGCAGCAACATAAGCACATGCTGTTCATCTTCAGCAACTTTAAAATATGTGGACTTCAACTCCCAGAATTCTCCAGCCAGGTTAGGGAATTCTGGGAGTTGAAGTCCACACATCTTAAGATTGCCGAGCTTTAGAAACACTGTTCTACTTACTTTCCACTTCTCCTTCCCTGTTGTAAAAAAAAAATTGGTGCAACCACCAACATACCGTTTATATAATTAAATAGGTAGAAACTTATCCAATTAAAGGCTTTTGGGTGGATTGACCATAAGTGGGAAGATTTTAACTTTTATTTCTTTATTTGATTTATATGGCCACCCATCTCTGACTCTGTATGCCTAACCAATATTAGTAAATAAAAACAAATACATAGACACATGCACACTATATATGTGGGTATGTAGATATGTAGATGTACATTTATGCAAACTTTCCAGATTGCTTGAGAGGTTAGCCTCCTTTTTGGAGAGCATTTTGAAAACTATTGTCTTGCATCATCTAGTTAGACAATGATCACATTTTTTTCTGAGTTGTAGTGGCACTTGATTAATGTTGCATATTTTAAAAAGTTCAGGCCCAGTCATGGCTGACTTGGAAATTCAGACACTTTGCACGGAAAGTTACGGCTCTCGATCGGCTCGGCGTTACCAGGCCCTCCCTAATGGAAAGCTAAGCTCTGTGGCAGATGCTTCTGAAGCCTGGCACTTTCGTTCACTCCATCATATCTTCATGGTAAGTAAGCTGTTCTGGTTTTAAAAAAGGTTTAGAGCAGAGTTTCCCAACCTTGGCAACTTTAAGATGTGTGGACTTCAACTTCCATGCTGGCTGGGGAATTCTGGGAGTTGAAGTCCGCATGTCTTTAAAGTTGCCAAGGTTTGGAAACCTTAGCTTAAAGTTTAGAGAGCTGCTTGACAGTGAGGGATACACAAATGATGATCGACTTCATTAAAAATAGATATAGCAGATCTGATCCTCTCCAGCCATACTTCTAACAATTTTCTCATTATGTTCCCAAAGAATCTTACAATTTCACAACTTTTTTGTAGAGGTCTGGGAGTGGCAGTTATGGCTTTCAGGAGTCCCAGGTTCTCAGGTTACACAACTGTGATTTAAGTAATTTTAAGAACTTGATGAATATGGTCACGGGTCCTCCTTATCTATTAAGTGGATGCTGATAGCTGAGACACCCTTTCCTCTTGGACTTTCATTGGCTGTAAGTTTTGACAGGACCCTTGCTGGGCCAATGGCAGGTGAGTCAGACATACTTTGCTCAAGCAGAAGAAATAATCAGTGGAGCACTTCATTGGGGAAGAGAATGCAAGCAGATTGGCAAAAATGAGAGGGGATCCATGAGCAGAAATTGGGTGGCTCAGAAGGAAGAAGATGCTCATCCTTTCTCTTTCTTGCAGTCCATCTTCCTGCCCCAAGGTTATCCTGAAAGTGTGAGCACGGACTACCTCGCCTATCAGTTCTGGGACACCATCCAGGTGAGGGAGAGGTTTGCTTTCTGAGGGACAGGGCAGTTCTCTTTCCATGGGAAAGCTCAAACCTTCCTTCTCTTCTCATCCAGAAAGGCAGCTTCTCTATTTTGGTATCTGTAAATGAGCCAGTTTTTGAACAGAGGGCTTATTTTGACTGAATCTTTACGGGTGTGGGTTTTGGGGTCTGTGAGCTAAGAGGAACCCAGGTGATGAAGGCAGAACAAGAAGCAATGGAGGGAAACTAATCAAAGAGAGAAGCAACCTAGAACTAAGGAGAAATTTTCTGACAGTGAAAACAATGAATGAGTGGAACAACTTGCCTTCAAAAATTGTAGGTGCTCCGATACTAGACGTTTTAAAAAGAGATTGGACAGTCGTTTGTCTGAAGTGGTATAGGGTCTCCTGCTTAAGCAGGGGGTTGGACTAGAAGATCCCTTTCAACTGTTATTGTGGTGATGGAACTGGGCCCAGAGGATTCCTTATCTTGTTCTAACTGTTGCCCTTTCTCTCTTCCTCTTCATCCCCCCATTAACCTGCAGGCCTTCGCAAGCAGCATCACAGGGACATTGGCCACCCAGGCAGTGCTGAAGGGGGTGGGGGTCGGGGATGAGACCTCCACCGTTGCAGCTGCCACTGTCACTTGGATTCTGAAAGGTGGGCCTTGCTGGAATTTCTCTGGGTCTTTCCTGGGATAGAATCAAGATCATGTGAAATGTTAATATCACTTAATAATGCCTTGGTAAGGCCACACTTGAAATATTGCATTCAGTTTTGGTTGCCATGATGTAAAAAAGATGTTGAGACTCTAGAAAGAGTGCAGAGAAGAGCAACAAAGATGATTAGGGGACTGGAGGCTAAGACATATGAAGAACAGTTGCAGGAACTGGGTATGTGTAGTTTGATGAAGAGAAGGACTAGAGGAGACATGATAGCAGTGTTCCAATATCTCAGGGGCTGCCACAAAGAAGAGGGATATTCAAGCTATTCTCTAAAGCACCTGAGGGTAGAACAAGAAGCAATGGGTGGAAACTAATCAAGGAGAGAAGCAATTTCTAAGGAGAAATTTCCTGACAGTTAGAATAATTAATAAGTGGAACAACTTGCCTGCAGAAGTTGTGAATGTTCCAACACTGGAAGTTTTTAAGAAGATGTTGGATAACCATTTGTCTGAAGTGGTGTAGGGTTTCCTGCCTGGGCAGGGGGTTGGACTAGAAGACCTCCAAGGTCCCTTCCAACTCTGTTTATTCTATTCTTTCTTCATCTATTCCCACATATTCCTACTTAATCGACATATTTAATCACATTTTATATCTTATTTTGTTCTATACGTTCCTTATTTTTAATTTCTATCCATTGATACCAATTATCCCAAGTTAAGTAATATTCCAAGTCTCCCTTATTATTTAATTCTAAAGTAAGTTTGTCCATTTCTGCACATTTGAAAATTTTCCGGATTATTGCACAGTCTGTTGGAATAGTGGACATTTTCCAAGCTTGTGCAAGTACGATTCTAGCTGCTGTAGTTATATGAATAATTAAATATTTTATCATTTTAGGATAATTTTCTTTAATAATCCTCAGAAGAAACAGTTCAGGTTTAAATTCTATTTTATAGTATGTAATTTCTTTTAGCCATTTTTGTATTTTAATCCAGAATGTTTTAACTTCTGGGCAAAGCCACCATACATGGAAGTAGGTGCCTTGCACTTGATTGCATTTCCAGCAATTAGGTTTTAAGTTGGGGTATATTTTTGCGAGTCTTGTTGCGGCTAAATGCCACTGATAGAACGTTTTATACTGGTTTTCTTTATATGCAATGGATTTTGTTAATGTATAGTTTTTCTCCCATATTTTTTCCCATTCTTCTAACTCAATGTTGTGCCCAATATTTTTTGCCCATGCTATCATTGGTCCCTTTACAATTTCTTCTTCTAAGTCAAAATTTAATAAATAATTATATATTTTAGATAATAATTTCTCTTCTGGGCCTGTCAATAATTTATCTAATTGTGTAAATTTTGGTTCAAATCCAAATTCCTCTAAATCTTTTCTGTATCTAGATTGCAATTGAAGATACGGCCATTAATCTATGATTATTCCCTGTTCCTTTAATTCTTGGTTAGTTTTTAATCTTCCTCCATTGTCCAAAATTTCATTGTATTTTACCATTTTACCAATAACTAATGTGTTGGGGGTAGATCATTGCCTCCATAGTGGATAACCAGCCTGGTATTTTGAGATAATATTTCTTCCTAATTCCCTCCCAAGTTTGTATCAGTGAACCTCAAATTGTATGTCTATAAAAATATGAATGTGAATGTTTCTTATTTCCTGTGTTCCATATGAAGGCATGCCACCCCATCTGAAGATCATGTCCTTCCAATTTTAAAATTCTCCTATTCTTTAAATTAATTTATTTCTTAACCCAGACCAAACTCGCTGCTTTGTAATAAATTTCCCATGTAGGGAGTCCAAAGCCACCTCTGCTTCTTCTATCCTGAAGTGAGTTTATTTTTATTCTCGCCTTTTTTCCTGCCCATACAAACTTCATAATCATTTTATTTAACTCTTTAAAAAACTTTTTATCTCATTTTATAGGAATCGTTTAGAATAAATAGAGTAATCTTGGCAAGATATTCATTTTAATTGTTGTGATTTGCCCTAATAGTGACAATTGTAATTTCCCCCATCTTTCTAAGTCTTTCACTATTTGTTGTATTAATTTCGTATAATTACCCTTTTTTAATGCTGAACATCTTGCTCTTAACCAAATATCTAAATATTTCACTTTTTTTACGGTTTGAAGTCCCATTCTTTCCTTGAGTTCTCCTTTTTGTTTTTCCGTTAAATTCTTAACTAGCATTTTAGTTTTTCCTTTATTAATTTTAAGGCCTGCAACCTCCCCATATTTCTCTATCTCTTGCAGTAGAATTGGTCCAGATTCCAAAGGATTTTCTATAATAAATACCATATCATCTGCAAATGCCTGCACTTTAAATTCTTCCTGTTTAATTTTGGTGCCTTTTATTTCTGTTTTCTGTCTAATTCTCTGTAATAATATCTCAAGGGTCAGGATAAAGAGCAGAGGTGACATAGGACAACCCTGTCTAACTCCTTTTGTTATCTTAAATGAATTTGTAATCTCCCCGTTTATTATTACCCTTGCCTTTTGCTTGGAATAGATTGATTCAATCATCTTTTCAAATCTATCTCCAAATTTCATAGCTTTAATTTGTCGAATCATAAATTCCCAATTTACATTATCGAAGGCTTTTTGTGCATCCAGAAAGACAAGGGCAACTTGTTTTTCTGGATGTGCCTCGTAATATTCCATTATATTAATCACTATTCTGGTATTGTTTCTAATTCTAAGAGAATTCCTAATTCTTTTAGGAAGAAATCCATTTTGATCTGTGTGTATCTTATCATTTTTTTTAACCGTTCCGCCATAATGTTCATAAATATTTTGTAATCTGAATTTAAGAGTGAGATTGGTCTATAATTCTTTATTATCTGTGCCTTCTTTAGGAATCAAAGTAATATATGCCTCCTTCCATGATTCTGGTGACTTTGCTTCCATCAGGGCTTCATTGCATACTTCCAATAATAATAATTCTACCGAATCTCCTAAGTGTTTATAAATTTCCCTTGGCAACCCATCTGGTCCTGGGGTCTTATTATTTTTTTGTTTTCGAATTGCTTCTTTCATTTCTAATAATGTTATCTGCTTATTCAATATTTCCCTTTCTTCTTCCATCAGTGAAAACCCAGTCCCTTCCTTCAAATAATCACTTATTCTTTCCTATTTTGTCTCTTCCTGTCTATAGAACCTCTCAAAGAATTCTTGTGTGATTTCTTTTTTCTTCTCCATATTACTTTCCACAATTCCATTTTCATCCTGTAGTTGGTGTATTATTCTTTTTTCTCTCTCCTTTTTTAATTAATAAGCCAACCACCTCCCTGGTTTATTTGCATGTTCAAAATAATTTTGTTTTGCAAATTTTAAGTTTCTTGCCATTTCTGTTTGGTCCAAAATATTCAATTTATGCTTGACTAAGGTTATTTTGCTTTTAATTTGTTCATCCTCCGGATCTGTTTGTAGTTGATTTTCTAATTTCTTAATTTCCTCTGACAACATGTTATGTTCTCTCCACTTATCTTTATTTCTTTTTGCACTATATGCTATTGTAAGCCCCCTCAAATAAGCTTTCATAGTATCCCAAAGATTTTGTAATGAGGTGTGGTGTTTTTTATTGTCTCTAAAAAATAATTCCAATTCTTTGGGAATCTTTTGAATATATTCTTTTTCTTTTAAAATTTGTGGATTCAATGTCCATCTACCTTTCTTCCTTTTATGCCCTTTCCATATTATTTTGAGAGGATTATGATCGGCCCAGGTGTTTGGTATAATCTCTACAGTTTCAACATTTGTAACTAGATCTCCATATATCTAGGCCATATCAATTCTAGACCAGGATCTATGGGGGTTGGAATAGAAGGTAAATTTTGTTTCTTCTGGATTATGAAATCTCCAGATGTCTAATAGATTTAATTCTTCTGCCATTTCAAAAAATACTTTGGGTAAGATGTTCGTTTTTATTTTTGTTTTTTGGTTATTTACATACTCTTTTTTAATGTCCACTATTGCATTATAATCACCAATCAAACAAACATTGTCATTCCCTATCTCTATTATCTTATCATATACTTTTTTATAAAAATCCACTTGGTTCTTATTAGGTGCATATATCACCACTAACAAAATCTTTTTTTGACCCATTACTATTTCGATTATCAACATTCTACCTCTTGTGTCTATATATATTTGTTTAGCTCTTATCCCCTCTTTAATGTATACCGCCACTCCTCTTTTTTTCTTCTTCTGCCAATGTTATATAAAGTTTCCCCAATTTGTTATATTGTAAATATTTTTCATCTTGTTTTTGGATGTGTACCTCCCGGAGGCACACAATATCTACTTGTTGTTTTACTAATTTGGAAAATATGAGTTTTCTTTTAGATGGTGAATTTAAACCATTCACATTTAATGATATTAATCTCAGTTCCTCTTCCATTATTTATTTTGTGTCTCTCGTTGCCTTCTTTGGATCCTTGTTCTTACTTCCTCTTCTCCTAGGTGATGTTTCTCCTCTTTTCTTTTATCCTCTTGGTCTTTCTTTTGTGTCTCCTGTCTTTGTTCGCCTTGGCTGGCTGATTCCAATTCCTCCCTGCTACTATAATCTTCCTCTGAGCCAGCTAGCTGGTCATACAGTTCTTGAGCTTTTTCCATACTATCCACTTTAATTTTTTTTTCATTCCAGGAGACTAACACCCCTCCAGAGTAATCCATCAAAACCGTATATCCCTTTTATTTAATTGGGTCGCTAAAAAGCGACAATCTTTCCGTAGTTTGCGGACCTTCCTAGGGATTTGTTTCAGCATAATAATTTCTTTTCCTCTGTACATCATCGGTTCCTCTCTTGTGATCTTATATATCAAAGCTCTCACTTTCTTACGAGTGAATCTTATGTGGACTTCCCTGGGGAGTTTATGGCGTCTAGCACAACTTGTATAGACCCTGTACACCTCGTTTAATTCATTTATAATCTCTCGCTTGTCCCTTTGCAGTGCATCTGCAATTAAGCCTGCCATCAGTATCCCTAGGTCTTCATCTTTTGCCTCCATGACGTTTTGAAACCTCAGAAAAAAGGAAGCCCGATCCATCTCCAATTGTAATAAGGAATCTTCTAGTTCCTTATTTATCCCAGCCATCTTCCGATCTACCAATTCTAAATTTTTCTCAGTTTGTTCTGTTCTGTTTTCAATAGGTTTTATTCTCTCTTCATTCTTCTGTATTGCTTTTTAATGGCGCCCATTTTTTCATCCAACTTGTGTAACTCTGCCTTCATCTCTCCCATTTCTGATTTTATATCTGATCTAATTTCTCCATGACTTTTTGTCATATTTTCCCGTAGTTTTCCCATTGTTTCCTGTAATAATATCAGGACAGCTTGCATCACCTATATATTTGGAGTGTCGTTCGATTTTCCAGTAGTTAACATTCCTTCTGTTAATCTTTGGTTTGCTGGAGATGCAGTCGGTGTTGGGACTAAAGGTATAGCCTTCTTTCCTTTTCAGGTTGGTCATTTCTCTCATAATTTTATGCTGTTCACCTAAAAATTTATATATATTCTCCCAAATTACCATCCAAATTTATTGATCTAGTTTGTATTTATATATATTATACTTTTCTGTAAATTAAGCTAAGTCCTTTCTACTCAATATAATTCTACTCTTTAAATCAATATCAATTTTACTATTATGTATCAATAAGTAGGTTAGTTGATAATAAAAATAGTAAAGATAATATGAATAATAAATATTAACTATTGGGTATTAAATACAATAAATACAATATATAGAATAAATATGATAAATACTCTTCAGTCTATTTGCAAGGATCAAATTATTCACAAGTACAGTTGATAAAGTTAATAAAAGTAATAATTACCATAAATACAGTTGGTATTGGGTACAAGAAATATTATTATATTTTTCTATAACTATCACCACAAATCTATATTGACTATTTCCTAAGTTTCTTAAATAGATATATTTTTGTCAGCATGGTTAAATATTTATATATTTCTAAAAACTATATATGATCTATAGCCAGCTCTAACAATACTAAGTAATATTTTAAACGTATAGATATGGGGGGATATTAAGCTAAAAAAAATAGATAAGAGCACAACGAAAAAGAAAGGAAAGGGGTATTTGAATTTTTGAATATTATTATTCCCGTTATATTCACTATTGCATCAGCTTCCGTCTTACGATGTCAATCTCTCTATCTGCACAGTCACTCTCTCATAGTCTTCCCTTCTTGACTGTAAGCCTTTCGTTTCTCCATTGGAGCTCAAGTTTCTGAGATTCAAAGTCCAAAATACAATTCCTTATTTGCAGTTCCTTGTTTATCTCACAGAGTGAAACTCTGCTCCCTTCGCCTTTTAAATGTTTTTGTTCTTTTCTGCTCACTATACTGCTCCCGATGCCAGAATGCCGCCAATTGTTCAAAATAGTCTTTCTCTGTTGGAGACTCATTCTGTCTCTTCAATTGCTCCTCCGGCTACTTCTTCACCGGTCTTCCAACCTCGGCTAACTTCCCCTTCTTTGGCTGGCGCATCACACCTCCAGGACTGCCATTAAGGCAGGCTTCTTCCAGGTCGGGTTGGAGGTTCTTTTCCTAGCGCTGCGGGAAATCGCACCTTTCCTTGCTGCCTCAGAGACTTCCTCCTTCTATTGTTTGTCCCTCCAGGACAAAACTTCACCTCTCAAGGCCCCCGATCCCTAGAAATCCAGCACAAGGAATGAAGCTTCTGTTCCTCTGAACCGCCACAACACGACGCCACCACCGGAAGTTCAAAATTTTCAACCCTGCTACCTCTATATTCTTCTATTTGTTCTATCAGTCTGGGTCCTACTTCTTGAGGCTCCTCTAAAATAAACACTAGATCATCTGCCATATCTCCATTTATTATCACCTTTGCAGATTGTTTATTATAAATTACCTCAATCATATTTATAAATCTGCCCCCAAAGTCCATAGTCTGCAATTGCTTTATCATAAATTGCCAGTTCACATTATCAAAAACCTTCTGTGCATCTAGAAACATCAATGCCATTTGCTTTTCTGGGTGTACTTCATAGTATTCCAAAGTATTTAAGATTGTCCTTATATTGTCTCTGATCTGTCTCTTTGGTAAGAAACCATTTTGATCAGTGTGAATAAATTCATTTAACAATCTCTTCAATCTATTTGCCATTATTGATGCAAATATTTTATAATCCGCATTTAACAAGGAGATCGGTCTATAATTTTTAACTTGTTGTAAATCTGTATCTTCTTTCAGTATAAGAATAATATATGCCTCTGTCCAAGAGTTGGGTATTTCACCGCCCTGAGTCCCTTCTGGGAGAAGGGCGGGATACAAATTAAATTATTATTATTATTATTATTATTATTATTATTATTATTATTATTATTGCATTTACTAAAAGTTCATTAAATACTTCCAATATTGTATTGCTTATTACATCCTGTAATATTTTGTACAACTCTGCTGGCAAACCATCTAGACCCGGCGTTTTACCATTCTTTTGTTTTTTAATCCTGTCTGGTAATTCCATCATTGTTGTTCTTTCTTCCAAAGCTTTCTTATATTTTTCTATTATTTTAGGCAATTCAGACTTTTCTAAGTATTGTGTTATCTTCTCTTCTCTTCTCTTCTCTTCTCTTCAGATATTATCTCTTGTTTATAGAGTTTCTCATAGTATTTCTGTACTATTTTCTTCTTTTCCTCATTTCGATAACATAAAGTTCCTTCCTCATCCATTAATTGATTAATTAGTTATTTTTCTCTTTCCTTTTTCATTTCATAAGCCAACCATCTACCTGGCTTATTAGCATTTTCAAAAAAGTTTTGTTTGGACATCTTTATTTTATTTGCCAAGTCCTCTTTTTCAATTAAATTCATTTCATGTTTTTTCAAATCCATTTGATTTTTAATCCTCTTATTTTGTGTGTCTTTTTGTAATTCCATCTCTAACTTCTTGTATTCTTCTTCCAATTCTTTTTGAGATTATCTTTTCTTTTTATTTCTTTTTCCCAAATAAGTCATTGCCAACCCTCGAATGTATGCTTTCGCTGTATCCCACACATTTTGCAGTGAGGTATCTTTCTTTTTATTTTCCCTGAAAAAGAAAACCAATTCTTTCTCCATATATTGTTGAAATTCTTTTTCATTTAATATTGTTTGATTCAAAGTCCATTTTAATTTCTTTCTTTGTCCCTTCCATGTGATTGTAATCGGGTTATGATCTGCCCAAATGCTTGCTTCAATATTTATATTTTGCACATTAACTAATAAATCAATTGACATTCACATATCTATTCTGGACCATGACCTATGTCTATTTGAAAAAAATGTATCCTTCCAATGCCTTTCTCTGTAGGCGTCTTGAATGCCTAGTTCCTCTACCATTGTAAAAAAAGCTTTTGGAAGAGTTTTTCTAGGCTTTTTGTTAATCTTTGTCATTTTATAGTCCAAATCAACTTCTGTTATCGCATTAAAGTCCCCCATCTTGCAGATATTTTCATACTCAAATTCTATTATTTTCCTATGTAATTTTCCGTAAAATTCTTCTTGATTTTCATTCGGTGCATATATCACCACCAAGAGTATTTGTTTATAATTCTCTCTTCTTCTCTTCTCTTCTCTTCTCTTCTCTTCTCTTCTCTTCTCTTCTGTTCTCTTCTTGGTAGAAGGCCTTTCTCTACCAGCTTACTCACTTGTATTCTAGCGCTACTTCCATTGACAAATCCTATTTCTTCTGCCACCAGATCCCCTGGAGAACTTCACCTCTGTCTCTCCTAATCCTCACATAATGTAATAGGCTCCCAAGGCTGTAACATCTTAATCACTCTTCCTTGATTTCTAAACCCAACACAAAATTAGTGTAGTGGGTTCTCCAACATTCATCATGGTTTATTTTAACTCTTTTTTTTTATTGAAAAAGTTTCACAAATACAAATTTCCCCCCCTTTTTCCCCCCCACCCTTACCCAACATTATATAATACACATAGAAAAAATATATAATTCCCTCCCAATCCCACCCTAACCCTCCCCCTCCACCCTTTTCCCTCCCCGCCCCTTGACTTCCAGTATATGCAATACTAGTATTCCCAAACAATGTATATGTTATTCATCCTTCCATATCTTTTTTCTATATTTACTAGCATAAACATCAATCCCTCTCAGCTGAAAGCTACATAATATTTTCTAGTCTGATACTTATTCTGTATATACTCAATCCATTTATTCCATTCCTGTATATATTTCTCATGCGTCTGGTCTTTTAAAAAGGCTGAGATCTTCGCCATTTCTGCAAATCCAGCCATCTTCTGAATCCATTGGTCCACAGTCGGTAAGGTATCACTCTTCCAATATTGGGCAATCAACAACCTAGCTGCTGTCACCATATACAAAATCAGTTTTGTTTCACCCAATGTAAAATCTTTAACTATACCCAATAAGAAAAATTGCAGAGAAAATTGTATTTTTTTCCTTAAAACATTTTGCATAACCCACCAAATTTTTATCCAAAAAGCCCTCACTTTTTTGCAAGTCCACCATATATGATAATATGTAGCATCTAAACACTCACATCTCCAACATTTTGGCTGCACGTTAGGGTACATACAAGACAATTTCTTGGGGTCTAAATGCCATCTATAAAACATTTTATAAAAATTTTCTCGTAAATTTTGTGACTGTGTAAACTTAACGTTCTGAACCCATATTTTTTCCCATGTTTCCATCATAACTGGTTGAGAGAAATTCTGTGCCCATTTAATCATACAATCTTTAACTAACTCATTTTCTGAATCCCTTTCTAACAAAACATTATAAACTCTCTTAATATGCATTGGACCTGTCTCTTTTATCTGTCTAACCAATTCTAGTTCATATTCCATTAAACCAGTTTGTTGATCTTCTTTCCATCTCATCTGTAATTGTACTGCAATTGTACTGCAACCAAGTCAAAGATTTCCCTTCTTCCAACAGCATATCCAAAGTCTTCAGTCGCCATCTGCCCTCTTCAAAATAAAGTAACTCTTTATATAAGAAACCCCCGAGTGACTTAATATTTGTATTCCACATGGTATCAGCAAGATCCAGCCAAAACGGAATCTTATAATCCCAATTAGTTCGGTGCTTCCTCCAGATTCTCATCAAGGCATTTCTAAGTAGATGACTATTGAACACTTTATCCACTTTATTGTCATAAAATAAGTATGCATGCCATCCCCAAACAAGGTCATGACTTTCTATATTCAACAATTCAGTCTTAGTTTTCCCAAACCAATCACTTATTTGTGTCAATGCAGCTGCTTCATAGTATAATCGAAGGTTTGGAAGTTTAAGACCACCTCTCTCACGAGTATCTTGCATTATTTTCAGTTTAACTCTCGTTTTTTTTTCATTCCAAATAAATTTATTCAGTCCTTTTTGCCATTCTAGCAGTGGTTTATCTGATTTGAGCACCGGTATCATTTGAAATAAAAAAATAAATCTAGGTAAAACATTCATCTTTACTGCTGATATTCTTCCAAGCAGTGATAACTGCAGTTTCTTCCAATTTTGCATATCTTTTTGTATCTTTTGCCACAGAACCTCATAATTATTTTGAAACAGTTTTACATTTGAATCTGTGATTTGTACTCCTAAATATTTGACCTTTGAAACAATTTTGAAACCTGCCATTCTTTCCAGTTCCTTTTTTTTGCTCTCTGTCAAATTTTTAACAATCATTTTAGTTTTTTTCTGGTTCAGCCTAAAACCAGATACCATGCCATAATCTTCTATAATATCTTTCATCTGGATTATTGATTTCATAGGTTGTGATAGGGTAACAACCAGATCGTCTGCAAATGCCTTAGTTCTATAGTCCTCTTGCCTTATGGCTATTCCAGTCAAAGAGTTCGAGTCCCGTATTGCATTAAGTAAGACTTCTAAAGTTAGAATAAATAATAGTGGGGATAATGGACAACCTTGTCTGGTGCCTTTTTGTATGTTGAAATTCGATGTTAAACATCCATTAATAATAAGTTGTGCATATTGCTCTTGATAAATTGCACCAATCGTTTGTATAAACCGCTCCCCCAAATCCATTTTTTCCAAAGTCTTAATTATAAAGTTCCAATTCACTCGATCAAAGGCTTTTTCCCTATCCAAAAAAACCAGCGCTGCAGAGATCTGTTTATTCTTATCTAGATAGTCCATTAAATCTATAACTTGCCTGACATTCTCCTTCCTATATCTGCCTTCAATAAATCCTGCTTGATCATGATGAATTACCTTTTGGATAACTGGCATCAATCTGTTGGCTAATACTTTTGCGAAGATTTTATAATCTGTATTTAATAGAGATATTGGTCTATAATTTTCTGGTTTCTTAAGACCTGATTCTTCTTTCGGAATCAATGAAACAAAAGCTGTTTTCCATGAGGAAGGTATCTTACCTCCTAATTGTATATTACAGAATAAATCTTTAAGATGCTCAATCATTTCCTCTTGTAAAGTTTTATAGTAAACTGCGGTTAGGCCATCCGTCCCTGGAGCTTTAGCTGTTTTTAGTTGTTTTATAGCGAAACTGATCTCAACTGTTATCAGTTATTCCAAACTTTTCTTTTGAGTTGTTGAAATTTTTGAAACTCTCTTGTTTTCTAGATATTCGTCTATAGAAATATTCTGTATATTATCTTTAGCATATAACTTAGTATAATATTCCAAAAAGGCCTTTTTAATTAATTCTTGTTGATACACTTCTTTGCCAGCATATTCAGTACTATCAATAATTCGTGTAGATGCTTGTTTCCTCAATGTGTACGCCAACCACCTGCCCGGTTTTTTAGCATTAGTAAAAGTATTATGCTTTGCAAATTGTAAATTAGTTGCCGCTTGGTCTGCTATAAGCATTTGAAATTGATCCTTCAGAAGTTTTATAGCCATTTGCAATTTTCCATCTGTTGGTTTTTGTATCAGTTGTTGTTCTTTCTTTTTTATCTCACCTTCCAATTGTAGTCTCTTCTTCTGCTGGTTCTGTCTATGTTTAGAGTTCATTTGAATTAGTACTCCCCGCATATATACTTTGCCTGCATCCCAGACTATTTCAATAGGGGTACCTTTATTCAGATTCAGTTTAAAAAACTCCTTTAAATGCTTTTTAAGTTCAATTATATTTTTTTCATATCTAAATAAATTCTCATTTAATCTCCAGGATCTTCTTTCTCTTTTACCCATCTCGATTTCCATCCAGACCGGACTATGGTCAGTCAAAGTCCTAGGAAATATCTTTATTTTCTTTACTTTAGAAAGTAAGTTAGTAGTTAAGAGAAAAAAGTCTATCCTGGAAAAGGATTTATGCCTGTCTGAGTAAAAAGTAAAATCCAATTCATTTGGGTTTCGAACTCTCCAAATATCCTTCAATTCCAGATCCTCTTTCAGTTCAAAAAAAGCTTGTGGTAATTTAATCCCTAATTTGGCCGTACTTTTTTTATCGATTTTAGGTTGAATTACTCCATTCCAGTCACCCATTATTATAATAGTTGAATAATTCCATTCCAAAATTTTTAAATGAAGCAACTTATAAAAATTTTCCTGCTGCTGATTTGGAGCATATATTCCGACCAACAAGATTGGTCCATTATCTGTAGTAATTTCAATTGCAATATATCTTCCATCTTTGTCTATTTCTATAGTTTTAGCTACAAGTCTTTTATTTATATATATCACCACTCCATTCTTCTTTTCCAAATTTGAAGCAACAAATTGCATTCCCAATCTTGAATTTATCAAATATTTCTGATCTTGCAATTTTATATGAGTCTCCTGTAAGCAAATAACATCATTATGAAATTGTTTCAAATAATGAAATATCTTCCTTCTTTTTTGTGGAGAGTTCAGTCCATTAACATTCCAAGACAAAAATTTAAGTGCCATTTGATCCAGTCTGAAGTTTTGAGAGCAATTGTTGAAGATTCTTTTCTACAGTAGTAATCTTCGGTTTAGCTCCTCCCATGACTTCAGCTTGCTGCTTCTCTTTAACTCTCTTTTCACGTTGTGGTTTGTAATATTCTTGCTGCTGTTCCTTCATTTGTTTAGACATCGCTCTAATTATACGTTGCTCTTCCATTTTAGATGTTGTCAATTCAAGAGCCAACGCCTCCTCTGTAATAGTCTTAGACATTTCTTCCAAAGGAGAAGCTTCAAATGGTGCAAAAGGATCAACCACAACACTACCTACAGCTCCCATTGTCTCTCTTGCCTACTTTTGCAACTGCTTTATTTTTGCTTCTGTTTCTTGATCAAACTCAGCTTGTAATTGAGCCTCCTTATCTATTGGTGAAGATGTACGTGGAGGAGGAGAGCCCGCTTTCAAAACATTATAATAAAATTCTTCTGCTTTTGCAATAGTATTAAGGCGGTATCTCACTCCTCGCAGCCTCAATATTACACCTATTGGGGCATCCCACCTGAACTGTATATTCTGTTTTTTCAGTTCTGCCACCAAGAATCCAAAATCCTTTCTATCTCTTAACATTTTGGGTGGTAATTCTTTAAAGACTCCAATCTCACTTCCATCAACTTGAACAGTTGTAACAAAGGAATTTTGCAAAATATCATTTCTCATTCTTCTATCTGTGAAGTATATCACCACATCTCTAGGCAGTTGCCTTTGTACCGCCACACGAGAGTTAACTCTGTACGCCTTGTCAATCTTACACAGAACCACACCTGGTTCTACCTTCAACAAAACTGCTAAAGCCTCTGCACAAATTTTCCTAAGATCTTCCCTGGTGTTCTCTTTTACACCTCTCAGTCTGATAGCATATTCCATTGATCGAAATTGCATCATGGTAATCTCATTTTGCATTTTTTGTGTAATTTCTTCAATTTCAACCATTCTTGAATCAGAGGCTCTGAATTTAGTCTCCATCTCTGAGGCAAGATTATCCACTTTTTTGTCAATCTGCAACACTACCTCAGACAGGCCTTTAGCCACTGTTTGAATATCTTGTTTAACTGCTTCATATTTCTCTTGAACAATTCCTTTGACCTCCTGCTCTGATCTTTGAATTTCTTTAATAATACGGTCATAATGGCTTTCTTCCTTTGTCTGAGTTTGCAGCTGCGCTGTTTGAGGCTGCTTCTGCTTATGAGTGGGGGAATCCCCCCCTGCTTGCTTTGTTGCCATTTTGCCTCTTACAGATCTTCCTTTTCCACAAATTCTAACAACTTTTCCCAAAAGGTTCTCCAGATTCAATCAGGTCTAAAAATCAATTACTGCTTTTTTTTTCTATTTTATTTTATTTTTGCTACTTTTCTTTTTCTTCCAGCTGGATTTGTTACTGTTAAAATGTAGCCAAATACACAGTTCAAATTACTTTCGCTTTCAGCTGCTCTCCGCTAGAAGCAAGCGCCATTTTTTCCCCCTTTCCTTTTCAGTTCCAAGTTGCTTTAGTCCTCCAAATATTTCAGAGAAAAAAAAAACTTTAAATACTTGCAGTTTGACAGGAAGTCCAAAACTTTCTCTTTTATTGTTTGGTGGTAAAAATGCTGCCGCGCTATCTTGCTCTGCGGTTTGCAGAGTTTCCCAGCCGTCCAGAGCTTCAGCGACTTGGATAGGGAGTCCCACCCTGTTAACACCCCAGAAACACAAAAAAACCCGCTCTGGGGGTCTCACAGGGGACTCTACCTTCTGCCACCGGCTCTCCTCACGACGTCCTCTTGGCTCAGAGTTTTTCGAGCCGTTTCTAGTCTCCGAAACGGCTCTTTACAGGCGGCTGGGCTGGCGGTCTTCAAAGGACCGTCAGCGATGGTCCGTGGCAACACCAGAAGTCATGGTTTATTTTAACTCTTGTTTACTTTTGAGCAGGCCAATCTAACCTAAGTCCTAAACATCGTTTTACAAACAACTTTGTTCACATAAAACACTAAACCCCGAACATTGCTTTACAAACAACTGTCTGGTTTGCATCATTGCTAAACCAAAATTCATATTTCATTATGAGGCAGTCAACTTGTGAATCCAGCTTGAATTTGGTGAAGATATTTGAAATAGTAAATAGTTAATCATTCACAAATGTTAAATCCTGGTGTGGATGGTGGCGCAGCAGACTAAAAGCATGTTATTAACATTCAGCTGCCTGCAATTACTGCAAGTTCTAATCTCACCAGGCTCAAGGTTGACTCAGCCTTCCATCCTTTCTAAGGTAGGTAAAATGAGGACCCAGATTGTGGGGGCAATAAGTTGACTTTGTATAAATATACAAAAGTATGAAGGCTATTGCTTAACGCATTGTAAGCGTTAAGCCCTGAGTCTCCGGAGAAGGACAGCATATAAATCAAATAAAAAAAATAAAAAATAAAAAAAAATCCAGAAGTAAGTTATGCATAATTTGCCTGTCAGGCAAATAATACACAAATGATTTATTTAATAAATTTATCTGCCACCCATCTCACTTTTGAAACAACTCTGAGGTTATTGTGCCATTTACATGAGGATTAATATATTAATAAAGTTGATTTCTACTGCTATATTCTCGT
The DNA here is from genome assembly GCA_012654045.1 of Ptyas mucosa. Classification (NCBI taxonomy): domain Eukaryota; kingdom Metazoa; phylum Chordata; class Lepidosauria; order Squamata; family Colubridae; genus Ptyas; species Ptyas mucosa. The sequence goes on from WNWU01013601.1 coordinate 697,317, forward strand.
AGATGTGCCTGAATGGCTCACAGCATCTTAAAAACAATAAAAAGACTAATATCCACGAAACATTATGCAAACCACGTTTGCATAAAAGTACTGTGAAAATTTGGTCTCTTGAATGCAAAATTTGTTGTATTAGTGTCTATTAATAAGTGTACTGGGCATGATGGCTGATTAGATCTCAATTTCTTCAAATAATTGTTCCTTAAGTTTGAGCAAGCATAAAGTAAAGCTGTGGTGTATAAACAATTAAACTGCTTGCATAGAATCTGTTTTAGTTAGGCCTGGAGTCCCTGAAGCCGTTTAGGTCTCAGTTATCATGTGTTTAAGCCCCTACTACTTTTTTCTCCTCTAGATCTACTAGCCATGGTCTCAAACTTTCTCAGAATTCTCTCTTCGTGTTACTTTTGTATTTTCTTACTCTACCCTGTGTTGCCATGCAAACCATGTCTCTTCTGTGACAGATGGAACAGGAATGTTGGGCCGAATTGCTTTCGCTTGGAGCAAGGGGTGAGTCCTTCTCTCCTCACCTTAGATGGGGCTATTCATATTTTATTTATTGCCTACTTTTCTCCCTTAAGAACTCTCTACAACCAACTCTCGATGTCCAGGTCTCTACAACCAACTCTTGATGTCCAATTCTCCACAGCCAACTCTTTTTTTTAATTATTATTTTATTAGTTTTAAAAGTAAAACAATGGACATTGCTCGATGTCTCTGGTTTCTAACATTTACGTCAAAATCAAGTTAATAAGTAATCTATTCCTTGCTCTATATACAAATTTACATATCTCCCACTTCATTGTATATCAAATATACAGTATTTTACTTCCTAACCAACTATGCATGTATTTAATAAACCAATATTACATTCACAAGTTCAATATACATTGATATATTAATATACATTGATATATACATTTCCAGACATTTATTATCCCTTGTTTTTGGCATTCTTCCTCTTATCTAACCAATTATAAAATTTATTCCAGAATCTGGAATAAATTCTACAACCAACTCTTGATGCCCAACTTTTCACAGCCAACTCTTCATGCCCAACTCTCCACAGCCAACTTGCCACGGCCAACGGCTAACTTGCTGTGGGACAATTTGCTGTGGAACAAGAGTTACACTAATATCAAAGAAATGGCGGAGTAGAATCATTAAAGAAAGGATGCAAAGGAAGGGACAAAATGAAATGTGAATGACAAAATTTAAGATAATGTTTTATTTTTTTTTAAATAATTAAATTGAACTGTTCAATTGTCCTGTAGCGAGTTGGTTTTGGTGAGTTGGCCATAGCGTATTGTCCCATTCCGTCCTGAGAAGTGGGCCGAGATCTAGTGATAGGCCTAAATCAATCCAGGAAATTTGAAAGATAAGTAGGAATGTGAGTCTATGATACTGATTCACACTTGAACTCGATCTTTAAACCCTGTTACTTCCTTGCTTGTTTTCTCTCTTTTTTTTCCAGGAGCAAACTGGATTGTGATGCTAAGCAATGGAGGTAAAGAGAGATAAGGCCCTTCCTTCAGTTTTGACTTCCAATTAATAGATCTCATGCCCAGTCTTAGGTACACATTCATACATTATCACAGCCGGGCATTGTACCCAAAAGGTACCCTTGGGGTGGGCTGATTTATTTCTAACCTTAACGGAGTGACTTTTTCAATACCACCATTTAGACTCTTTGCCGATGTGCTCAACGACGTGGCCATCTTCATGGAGATCGTGGCGCCAGCTTTCCCAGCATGTTTCACACTTATTATCTGCACTAGTGGCTTTTTCAAGGTAAAAAAGCAAGAGTGCAGAGAAGGGGAGATGGCCATACAGGTAGTCCTCGAGTTACGACCACAACTGAGCCCAAAATTTATGTTGCTAAGTGAGACATCTGTTAAGTTAGTTTTGCCTCATTTTACGACTTTTTTTGTTATCGTTTATTTATTTATTTATTAAATTTACATTGCTGCCTATTTGCCATGGCGACTCACATTTAAAAACAGTAAAAACTAATAAATTAAACTAAACTAAATTTAAAAAATCAAATAAATTAATGTAATAAAATCATCCCCCACCTTCCACCCTGGCAACAGCCGATCACATGAGCCATTTAATGGGCTCCATCATGCTCTGGGTTCCCCAGGCCCACTGGCAGAACCAGGTCTTCAGAGCCTTCCAGAAGAGAATTAGAGTGGGGGCCGTTCTAATCTCTGGAGGGAATGATGTTCCAGAGAGAGGGAGCCATCACGGAGAAGGCCCTTCTTCTGAGTCCCACCACGTGTAACCCTTGGGGATGGGACCCGCAACATTCCCTACCTTCCTGTTCTAATGGATTGGATAAATGTGACTGGCAAGAGACGGTCCCTCAGATAACCTGGTCCCAAGCCATGAAGGGCTTTAAAGGTGACAACCAGCACCTTGAATTGCACAATTGTTAAGTGAATCACCATAACTGTTAATTTAATAGCATGGTTGTTAAGTGAGTCTGCCTTTCTATTTGTCAGAAAGTCACATGACCCCAGGACACTGTACCCCTCATAAATATGAACCAGTTGGCAAGCATCCGAATTTTGATTATGTGACCAAAGATCATAAGTGTGGAAAGCGGTCACAAGGGGGAGACCAAACCTGGTGGGATAGTTGTGGAGACCATGACAGTTTCAACCCCGTTTCTCTTCTGTTCTCTTCTGTCTTCTCTTGGTGTCAGTGCATTGTAGGTGTAGCTGGAGGGGCCACCCGTGCAGCTCTCACCATGCACCAGGCCCGCCGGGACAACATGGCCGATGTATCAGCCAAAGATGGAAGCCAGGTGAGATGAGGGATCAAAGAAGCAACACCCGGCCCATGGCTTGGCCAAGTGGAGATCAGGAAGGACCTCTAGTCTAAACCGACTTCCTCCTAACCTACTCCCTTCTTTCTCCCATCATATAGGAGACCTTAGTGAATTTAGCTGGCCTACTCTTCAGTCTTTTCCTGATCCCTATTGTAGTGGACAATCTTCTGTGAGTTAAATACTGTTTTTTCATTCTCTGTACATCTGTGTGCATGTAAATTGTGAAGGAATACTATACAAAGATTAAAGGAATGGAATGGTAAAGGAGGGAAAGGGGAGAGATGGGAAAAATAAAATTAGGAATGAGAAATCTTCTTAATTCTCCTTCTCTTTCCTTCAGCCTCACCTATGCCTTCTATGCTCTCTTCACCATCCTTCATCTCTACGCCAACTATCAAGCAGTGCGGGCAGTTTGCATGGAGACCCTTAACCGTGCCCGGCTCCACCTGGTCTTGCAGCATTACTTGAAGTGGGAAGAAGTTCCTACTCCTGCTGTCATCAATCCTCGGGAGCCCCTTCTTCTAGGTATCTGAGGTCTCGTGATCCCAGGCATCCTATGGTACCATGTCCAATGTTTGTGTTGATAATATGAACTACAGTGGCCATTAGTGATGGACTGGTTTTAAAAAATGGTTATGGATAGCTGGGTGTGTTGTTTTCCAGTTCTTCTCCTAGGAGTACAAGAGGTATTCTGAGGGAGGGAGGTTTATCTCAATCTGATTTTAGTAAGAAATAGCTTTGTTCAGGTTCTCATTTGCCAATAGGGCCAATTGAGCAATTCAGATGAGAAACATGGATGGGAATTTGCCAACTCATGGAATACAGGGTAGGATCACTAGTTCTTTATTATTATTATTATTATTTATTATTATTATTATTATTATTTTAATATATATAAATATCAATACATGAACAGTGAGGCATCTGAATATCATTCATTTGAATACAAGTAGAAATGATTGTATTAATATTATTTTTTATTTAAATCAAACTTATGTAATTGTAATAATATTTTTATATATATATTTATATTAAAATATAAGCCTTCATTATTTAATTATTCAACATTTTAGCCCCGCATTCTAATAACAATAACAGTATCATTAGATGATACATAGTGTCACCATCTTTCAACATCTAATCTTTATATCTAGCTATTTTAATAAATGAGAAATATACATAATAATATTCCCCCTATTTCTTGTGTCTGCCTCTATTCTAGCTCCTAGTAAAGCCAATCTTGTGTTAGAAAACATTTCCTCTATCTGTCATCTCTTGCCCGTTTTAATATTTCAATTCTTATTTGTTTTTTGACTTGCCTCCCAACTTCCTCCCTTGGGTCTTCTTCTCTATCTACTTCTTTCCTGTTTAAGTATTTCTTCCATCTCTATTGTCTTTTGTTGCCAAGGCTCCAGAAAATCTGCCCAACTCTCAATTTTCTTTTCAAAAGTATCTTTCTGTTTAACTAGCATCGTTTTTTGGTCTTTTATCATGTATTTTCCCTGAATTGCTTCATACATTTTTATTACCTTTATTATCCCTCTTATCTTCTTGTTTTGTTGGTTTATTTAATTCTGTGTGTCTTTTCTCCTCATCTCTCCATTGTCTCCTCTATTTCCTGGGCTTTTTGATCATTATTCATTATCCCTTATGGAGCACTTTCTAACTTCCCATTTATGTTATTCATTAAGTCCATTATCTCCCTGTGATTCCTTGTGATAATATAGTGAATGCTTTGAAACATCGCCACCAATTCTTTTTGCAACCCACTTATTTCCCCCTGCTGAAACATCTTGCCTTCTTTTTTGATAAGTCCAAATATTGCTCAGTAGTCTGTCAATGTTCTATCACTGCCCCAGAGTCTCAATTATTTTTGCCTTCAGAAAGTTGATCTGGAAACCATTTACTCAGTCCTGATGTTGCTCCTCCGGTAATACAGTAATATGGTTCTTTATGTCCCACAATTAATCAATTTAGCTCTTTTTAGGTAATCCAGGAAAATTTCTAAATGTCTCCTTAAGTCCCTGCTATAAGTTCAATCATAACTCCAGATTTAAAAGTCATTTTACACTTAGATGTCTTCCGTATTTTCAACTTTAGAGCTCCAGTAGTCATGGAATAGATAAGTGTAAAGCAATAGATAGAACAGCAGTCTTCCAGGTGTTATTTCCACTTTCTCCTCTGTCTTATCAGTATTTTTCTCAGGGTTGTAGGAATATAATGTATTCCATTTACCAGTAGATGGGGCCTTCTGTTTAACTTCAACATTGCATAGATTCTAACAAGTTTAGTTTGTATTTATTCAAACAAATAATCAAAATTCTGACAAGTAATTCCAGCATTTTAAAATGCATTATTACCAATAAAAATTAGAGATCCAGTCTTTCTATGTTTTTAAAGGTTTTGTGCTCTCTTCTTAATATCCTTTTCTTTTCTTTCGGGTCTATGATTTTTCTCTCTGTAATTGTTCGCTACTTAAACAAACTCTTCAAAGAGTCCCTTTCCAGAGTTTATTATCTTTAGGGTAGGTTTCAGGTTAAAATAAAAATCACCTCACCCAGTTCCAGTCACTGTTCATTCACACCGCTCCCGCACAGTCTTAGTTTCTTCGGCTGCCCCAGCTTTATGGTAGCCATAATGGCTGCCTCTCCTCTTTGTTGGCAGATGAGGAATTAGCCCTGGATCAAGCAGGAGAGCCGCTCTCCGCAATCTGCAGGGCATCCATCCACTCTTCGTCACCCCTACAGAGTGACTTTAGTTCCTTATGGGGCCTTCCAATGAAGGGATTCAGCGCGAATTTGCAGAGCCCTGCTTTTCACGTCCGATAGTGCCACCACATCAACCAGACATCGGGATCACCAAAACTGCCACCTAGAGTCCCTTCAGTAGGAGATAGGCATAAAATCATCATCTTCATTTAACAACCCAATAATCCCTTGCGGGGTGGAGTCTGGGCAACTGAATGGAGCTAGCAGAATGTTTTAATGGCTGGATGCCCTTCCTGTCACTAATGTGGCGTTATACTCAGCAGATATATTCTCAGTGTGCCCTGAGAGAGAAATATCTGCTTCTATCTAGGATCAAACTCACAGGAAGAGGCAGATATTTCTCTCTCTGGGTACACTGAAAATATATCTGCTGTATTGGCAACAGGAATTAATAAATAAAATGTAAGGATTCTTGTGCCACCCTGCTGCCATCTAGTGGTCATCAGACATTCTGCAGCCATGGTTGATAAATCCAAGATGTTCTACTTTTCGATGGAAACCATGAAAGTTCTGTAAAAGGTTTTCTGGGCACGTGTTAGTAGTTATTTTAGTAGTGATGGAGTTCATGATCTACAATTTAGCCAAGACTTCCACGAAATGTTTGGTCAGCATTATTTGAATCAAGGCTTGTGACTCATACAAATTTTTCAATGTAGGGTTTCGTCACCAGCTCAAAATAACTTTTGGGGCTCCTCTTCATACAGTGACCTCCAGGTGAGTTTCCTCTATTATTCTGAGGAAGTTGAATGCATGATTTAGTCTTTTAAAGTTGAGCTTTGAGTTGAAAAAATACAGCAAGGGGAGCATATTTTACAGGAATTTAAAAATGCTAAGAAAGATGTATACTCTTAACTGGCACTGAAAATGCAAACTTTTTTTCTCAGTGCTAAAAATATTCTTTTGGAGACTGACAAGAAGGTTTCTTCCCAACTTCAAAACATCCTTCTTTAACTTTTGTTACTCCTATGTTTTTTCTCCCATCCCCATCAGTGTTGCTGACTTCCAGAAAGCTCTTGAAGGCAATTCTTCGAATTATTTAATTTTTTTCAACCGACCAGCAGGTGGGTATGTGATCATAGTGTAGGAAGTTGCAAAGTTAACCGACCCCCATAAATTCTTATAGAATGACTTTTTGGCGTAGAGGACGGGTGTGGTGGATAGTCTTGAGCTGGGATACCTGAAATGAAAAGTCCCTTGGTCAGTTTCATGGGTGAAATCCAGCAGGTTCTGACAGGTTCTGGAGAACCGCTAGCGGAAAGTTTGAACAGTTCAGAGAACTGGTAGTGGAAATTTTGAGTAGTTCGGAGAACTGGCAAATATCACCTCTGGCTGGCCCCAGAGTGGGGTGGGAATGGGGATTTTGCAGTATCCTTCCCCTGCCACACCCACCAAGCCACGCCCACCAAGCCACACCACACAATGCCCACCAAGCCAAGCCCACAGAACCGGTACTAAAAAAAATTTGGATTTCACCACTGATCAGTTTGCTTGACTTTGGGCCAATCATCATTTCTTAATCCAAGCAACCTCGTGGAATGGTTGAGTGGAAACCTTTGAGTTCACCTTTATTATGATATTTAAATTTAGTAGCTGGAGCAGTCGGGTTGAGCAATGAGCCAGAACACACAGTTGTGATTGATTGATTGAAGATTGATGGCTCCTGTGTGAGGCAATCTGCACTATGATTAGTTTATTTATTTATTTATTATATTTCTATACTGCCTTTCTCCAGTAGGACTCAAGGTGGTGTACAACCAAGAAGAATATAGACATACAAACATCATAAAATTGCTAATTAAAATTATTACTTAGTCTGGTCAATTAAATAAAACCCAGAGTTAGATAACATTTTAAAAGATCATTCACATGTTCATATGTTTAGCCCTGCCTGTTGGAACATCAGGGTCTTGAGGGCACAGCAGAAAGCATGGAGATCAGGGATATTCCATATCTCTGGGGGCAGTTCATTCCAAAGGGTTGGAGCCCTCACAGAGAAGGCCCTTCCCCTGGGAGTTGCCAGTCGGCATGATTTGACTGACGGTACCCTGAATAGTCCTTCCCTGTGAGAATGAACTGGTCGGTGGGAGGCTATTGGTGGCAAAAGACGGTCTCGTAGGTACCCAGGTCCTAAGCCACGGAGCGCTTTAAAGGTGATGACTAACACCTTGAATCGCACCCGGAAGACCACCGGGAGCCAGTGCAGCTCGCACAGGAGTGGTGTTACATGGGCATAACGAGTTGCGCCCATAATCACCCGCACAGCTACATTCTGGACCAGCTGGAGCCTGCGGGTGCTCTTCAAGGGGAGCCCCATGTAGAGAGCATTACAGTAGTCCATACAGGAGGTGACTAGGGCATGAGTGACTGTGCACAAGGCATCCCGATCCAGAAAGGGACGCAACTGGCGGATCAGGCGAACCTGATAAAAGGCCCCCCTGGCCACAGCCGTCATGTGCTCTTCTAAAGATAGCCGTGAATCCAGGAGGACACCTAAGTTGCGAGCCCTCTCTGTGGGAAGTAAGGTCTCATCCCCAATTGTCAGTGGTGGTACCAGCTGACTATACCGGGACACCGGAAGCCACAGCCACTCGGTCTTGGAGGGGTTGAGTCTGAGTTTGTTTCTCCCCATCCAGATCCGCACGGCCTCCAGGCAATGGGACATCACAGTAAGGGCATCATTGGGGTGGTCCGGGGTGGAGATGTATAGCTGTGTGTCATCAGCATACTGATGAACACTCACCCCAAAGCCCTGGATGATCTTGCCTAGCGGTTTTACATAAATGTTGAACAAAAGGGGTGAGAGGACTGACCCTTGTGGCACCCCACAAATAATGTGCCTCGAGGTCGACCTTTGTCCCCTAGCCAACACAAACTGCGAACGGTCAGAGAGGAAGGAGGAGAACCAGCGAAGCACGGTGCCCCCTATTCCTAACCACTCCAGCCGGTGCAGTAAGATACCATAGTCGATGGTATCAAAAGCCGCTGAGGGATCTAATAGGACCAGGACAGAGGAACAACCTCTGTCCCGAGCCCTCCAGAGAGTTGCTGTGGGTGTGGAGGGGGAGTTTATATATTGGACCCTGTCTACATATTGACCACTGCCCTCCTCTGTAGGGGTGATCGCTATCCTACTCCATCGGCAAGCAGACAGTGTGGATGTGATTAAAGCCTACATACACGCCCTTCTTCTAGAGGCCTTGCTGTATCAAGATATGGAAAGCTGTGCCTTGGAAAGAGGGTCCCTCCTGAGTTTGCAACATCAGTTACGTAAAGGTGATGACCTGGGAAATGAATGTGGAGGAAGAAACGAATTGTGACTTGGGGGAGGGGGGAGGGGGGCAGTCTAGAGCAGCGGTCACCAATTGGTGGTCCGTGGACCACTGGTGGGCTGCAAGAAAATTTTGGTGGTCTGCAGAAAAATTATGTGCAGTTTTTATATTGCACTAAATCAGGGGTCCTCAAACTACGCCCCTGGGACAGATACGTGCAATTAATGTTTGTGTTGCTGCAGAGAGTCTCCCCCTTCGGGGTCTTTTTGTGTGGGTTGGAGGGGGGCAGAAATTCCAACTTGCGGTCTGCTTCAGCCTCCTGGTGTGGGGCTTTGGGTGAAGGCTGGAGGGAAGCACCGCTGGTGGTGAAGAGCCGGAGGGCCTTGTTCCAGTGGGACTGCATCATGGCCTGGAACTGACTGACCATCTCAGCCTGCTGAGCCTCCAGGTGCCGGTACCTGGCCTTGCCCTCCCGCTGGTCTTTCCTCTGCTTGGAAAGCCTATGCTCCTAGTCCTCAGTGAGGTGCTTCTGCTGAGCCTCCTTCTCGGTCAGATCCAGTTTGAACTGAGCCAGCTGTTTTGCCAACTCTTTCTCGTGGTAGCTGCTTAGCTCCAACAACTGCTTCCTGTTGGGGCCTTAAGGAGCCCGGGTGGGGAGGTGAGGAGTGGCTGGCAGGGGAGGGGCGAGGAGAGGCCGGCAAGGTGCCCCCTTGACATGAGTGACATCCAGTGGTGGGTTCCTCCCGGTTTGGCCCAGTTCGATATGACATCACCGAACCAGTTCTCCCCCCCCCCCCCCCGCTTTATTCTTACCTTTTATTTGGCCCCACCCCCAATCTATTGCTGCCTCCGGAGTCCCAGCTGATGGACTATAAGGAAAAAACCTGTTTAAACTCTTGCCGCGGGGTGCCTCCAAAAACAAATGAGTAGACCGGTGTCTGCAAAAATAAATAGGTAGACCAGTGCCTGCAAAACTACATGAGTAGATCAGTGCCTGCAAAAATAAATGGGTAGACCAGTACCTGCAAAACTAAATGAATAGACCAGTGCCTGTAAAAATAAATGAATAAACCAGTGCCTGCAAAAATAAATGGGTAGATCAGTGCCTGCAAAAATAAATGGGTAGAGCAGTGCTTGCAAAAATAAATGGGTAGACTGGTACAGCTCTGCAAGCAGTTAAAAGCCTGGTAGACCAGTACCTCTTCTAAATCCTAAAGAATTGTCACATGACCATCAAGCAACGCCCACAAAATAAGCCACGCCCACAGAACCGGTAGTAAAAAAATTTAGAACCCACCCCTGGTGACATCGAGTTGGTTATGCCCATCCAGTCACATGACCACCTAGCCATGCCCACTTAGGTCATTAGGCAGATCATATTAGTGGTCCGTGGGATTTAAAATTATGAAGTTAGTGGTCCCTGAGGTCTGAAAGGTTGGGGACCCCTGGTCTAGAGGACTCGTCATAATTTGGTGAGACTGGAAATTCACATCTCAGGTTCCTTTTCTGGCATGTCTCATTAGAAGGGACTGAGAAGAACATCTCTTTGTGATCCTGATTGTCTATTAGAATGGGTAGCCCTTTTAATCCAGCACATTAGACATAGTCCTCGACATACGACCGTAATGGAGCCTGGAGCTTTCTTCAATGTTGTGTAATAGAATAATAGAATAGAATAACTTTTTTCATTGTCACTTTGAATGTACATTAATCGGCATACATATAAATGAAATTTCGTTGCCTACAGCTCTCAAAGGGTCACCGCCTCCAATATATACTACATAAACATGGCAGAATAAATAAATACAACTTTATGCATATACCCACATATATTATATGACACAGAGAAATAACAGTCTAGTAAGGCTAGACTACACAATAGGCCCGTGATGGCGAACCTATGGCATGGGTGCCACAGGTGGCACGCGCAGCCATATTGGTGGACATGCGAGTGTTGCTCTAGCTCAGCTCCAGTGTGCATGCGTGTACCAGCCAACTGATTTTCAGGCCTTCCGGTCCCACTGGAAGTCGGGAAACTGGCTGTTTCTGGCCTCCGAAAGGCCTCTGGGGGGATGGGGAAAGCTGTTTTTGCCCTCCGCAGGCTCCTAGAAAGCTTCTGGAGTCTGGGGAGGGGGAAAATGGACCTACTGGGCCCACCGTGTCATCGCGTGCCAAAAGCAGGGGGAAGTGTGGGGGGGTCACGTGTGCATGCACGGGAGAGCGGGGCACATTGAATTATGGATGTGGGCACCCGCACCCGCAACTCCCCACACTCTCCCCGCTTTTGGCACGCAACGGCAAAAAGGTTAGCCATCACTGCAATAGGCTGTGTTAGCGAAGCAGAACGGGTCGTTTTGTCGCTCGGCCATGTGGCGTGATTCTGGAAGCAGCTGCCATGTTTCCAACTATTAGAATTTCATGCGGCTGCTGGGAACGTGGTGGCCACTTCCTGAATCACACCACAAGGCCACACAATGAAGCCATCTGTTCCAGCATTGTAGAAAGCACCAGAGCTCTTCAATAGGTAAGTGAGGAGGTGGAGGGTGTTTGGTCTGATGAGGTGGGAATCGGGCCTAAGGCCTGTGAGAACCCAATGAGGGAGGGGAAGACCTGCAGGAACCTGGGGTGGGGGTAGAGGGGAATGGGGGAAGATAGGCAGGGGTTCTGCAACGTCCCTGTGGTTGGTCATAAAGGTGAGTGCTATAGTGGCCATTACTTTGGGATTGGCTTCCTCAGGAGCTTTTGAGGGATGTTATTCTAGCATATTACATGTGGCGATTCCATTAGTGCAATCATCTATTAGCGATTTATCGCTCTTAGGGGGGCTGCCCCCCTAATAATTTATGTAACCTAGTCCTCGACAAACAACCGTAATGGAACCTGGAACTTTTGAGGGGGTCTGCTGTAACTTTGAATGGCCATTAAACAACAACCACTTGTACATAGTGGTAGATGCACTGTATGACCCACTCCAGGGGCATCCTCATATTTCCCTACAGTCTTCTGCCAGTGAGATGTTTTCACCTGCCGTCTTCATATCTAATCAGTTGAGAAGGGGCTTGCAAATGAAACCAAGATATTTGCACCACCTTCCTCAGGTCGATTATATTCCTTCCAACCGACACAGCTGCTCTCCGGTAGACCTTTTTCAAAGAAGGTGGGGCCTATGGAAGAACTGAAGAGATTTTGGAGATGGAGGTGGCCATCTATATTAGGCTACCTCAAGGGTTTTGGGGCAGGGAGAAAAAGGAGGTTACTCATCATAGATGATACTTGATGAAGTGGATGATTGCAACAGATAGCCCTTGGCTTACAACCCTCCATTTAGGACTGTTCGAAGTTACAACGGCACTGAAAAAAGTGACATATGGCTTTTTTTCACACTTACAACCATTGCAGCATTCCTATGGTCACATGATCAAAATTTGGATTATTAGCAACTGACTCATATTTATGACTGTGGCAGTGTCCTGGGATCATATGATCACTTTTTGAGACCTTCTGACAAACAAAGTCAATGGGGAAGTCGAATTCACTTAACAACTTTCTTACTAACTTAACAGCTGCGGTGATTTTCTTAACAATTGTGGCAAGAAAGGTCGTAAAATGGGGCAAAACTCACTTTAACTACTGTCTCGCTTAGCAATACAAGTGTTGGGCTCAAATTATGGCCATAAGGTGAGGACTAGGTTATAAATCTCCTGACTTATGTTCTCATTCTCTCTCCTGCAACATTTGGAAAAAATTGTGCAGTTTCTGGCAACCCAAACTGTACCTTGTTTGTAGATTAATTTCCTTTGCATTTATACTTCCAGGGACTCAAGGAGAATAACTGTGCTTCTCTTCCATTTTCCAAGGGTTTTCTCCCCCTTTCTCTCCTTTGTGCTTGGCATAAATATGCTGTGCAGGCTCTTCCTCATGTCCCATCTTCCCTTTTCTGCTTTTCAGAATCCAGTAAAGAGGATCCCAGGATACATTCCAAAATACATCAGTTCTTAGACAGGATATTTCCGAAATTCCTGGCAGGTGCGTGGTGGAAATTTAGAAACCGAGTTTAGTTTAAATCCTGCATTCAGCACCAAGAAAACTCAAATCTCACTTTCCAAAAGATTTGTGGAGCCCATCTATGCCTTTAAAATCTTTTTGGATGTTTGGTTGCACAATTCAGTCTGGCTTGGTATTGTATTGATGGCCAGGGACCACACATATTGGGGAGGGGAGGAGGCTGAGGGTCTCAAGAGGATAGGATCATATTCATGTGGATGGAACCATGATCGGTGGGAATTTTTTGGGGTGGGGGCATTTGCTCTTGAATTGTGATAATGCCTGTTTTAGTAGCTCTCATGCATCTTCCACCTCAAAATAGCAGGAAATGATGCAATCAGCTTTTAGCAGGTGATCAGAATAGCCTCCAGGAACCACAAAAGTTTCTTTCATGACCTTGAGGTCACACTGCCACACACACACCCCAGACCCCCCCCCCCCCCCCTGACTAAAAGAGAAAGATTTAGATCAGTTTT
>WNWU01013601.1:710800-733801 GCA_012654045.1 Ptyas mucosa
ATTCCCCATTACAGAATTCTAGAAGTTGAAGTCCTCGCATCTTCAAGTGGTCAAAGGTTGAGAAACACTGATTAATGCAGCCCTAAAGAACATCAAAAGATTCCAGAGTTCTTTGAAGATGTGAAATCATCCTTGTTCAAAGCTTTTCCCAGCATTCTGGGAGTGCTTCTAAGTGTCAGTCACAACTTTGCCCAGTTTCTTTTAATTATAGCAGACACAGATAGTCCTTACTTACTCATCCTTTGTTCGGTGACTATTTGAAGTGATGACAGTGCTCAATGTTGAGACTTACGACAGGTCCTCAAAGTTGTAGGCATGCAGCATCCTAGGTTCATGTGAATGTCATTTGCGACCTTGACTTCTGGCTTCTGACAAAGTCAATGGACAAGCTGGCAGAAGCCACACGTCACAGGGTGACCTTGTTCTTAACCAACCTGTAGTTGATTCACTTAATGACCACAGCCAGAAACTTCAAACTCCCATTGTAACTAGAATGCAGTCACATGATTTTTCAGTTTATAATAATTGCTTAGCGACGGAGTTGTTGGTTCCTATTGCAGTGGGTAAGTGAGGAATACCGCAGTTTTGAATTTCTAGTGCTGTTTTACACTTACGTCTCTTGTACCTTGACCAGAAAGGTAGAAACCAAGGTTAGGGTGCAATGTTTATAGATAACACCCAATCCTTACTGTTCACTTCGGATTCCCCTGTGCTTCCAAGGACTGACAGACACCGGATGGGTAATTGATCGTAATCTTCTGGGCCCCGAAGAGTGGCGGATGGAATGGCTCAGCGCTGAGAAGAAAATGCTCTGATTCTAATTCTGGAAGAATTTTTATGCCAAGAACCTGATTTATTCAATCCTAGAAAAGGAGATCCTGATTTCCTTGGGGTTGTCTTTTACAAAGTCAACTGTAGATTTGGATTTGCCTTGCCTCATTTTACCTCTTCTTAATTGTAAAATAAAGATGAGGTGCTGACAACGTAAAACCTCACTTCTTTCCAATTACTATTTTTTAAAAATGTGATGAAGCGTTTACATATTTTGCCTTCGGGAATAAAGCTAATATATATCTTCAGCACTGCAAGACTTAACAGATGTGCGCTTAATTGTACAGGTAATCCTCATTTAGTGACCAGCGTTGGGAAAGACAACCTGGTCATTAATTGAAGTGGCTGTTAAATGAATTGCAACTGTGTTTATGATCTTACTTCAGCTTTCCTTTACAGATCTGCGAAGGTTATAAATGCAAGGTTTGGTTGCAAAGTTATTTTTGCCTCATTATCATAACTGAGAATGGTCATTGTCTGAGGGATTTGCTAAACGAAGATTATCAGGGTGTGCCTTGTTCAGTATGGAGGATTCCTCTCTTTGTTTACATAGATTTTTAACTGCCAAATTTGATTTTCTATCTCAAAAGAGAAATATGTCAACTTTCTTTTACATCTGTTCGCTTGTCTTGTCCTGTCTAGTATAAGGTAAAGGTAAAGGTTCCCCTCGCACATATGTGCTAGTCGTTCCTGACTCTAGGGAGCGGTGCTCATCTCCGTTTCAAAGCCGAAGAGCCAGCGCTGTCCGAAGACGTCTCCGTGGTCATGTGGTCAGCATGACTAAATGCCAAAGGCACACGGAAGGCTGTTACCTTCCCACCAAAGGTGGTCTCTATTTTTCTACTTGCATTTTTTACGTGCTTTTGAACTGCTAAGTTGGCAGAAACTGGGACAAGTTAACGGGAGCTCACTCCATTATGTGGCACTAGGGATTTGAACCGCTGAACTGCCGACCTTTCAATCGACAATCTCAGCACTTAGCCACTGAGCCACTGCGTCCCTTTTTATACCTGTCTAGTATACACAGATGCTATGACTGGTTTGGTTTTTTCCCCATCTTCTGTATATATTTTATTGTTTTTGTCTCTCTTTTCCAAAGATTTGAAAGGGATAGGATGGAATACGAAGCATTGTGGAAGAATAGAATAAGTGGGTGCCCCTTCGCATGGCTAGTGAGGAATAAAAGAGCATCTGGTGCCTTATGTATATATTGCAATCCTGGAATAAATTTAGCAGCTCCTTGAGGAGGAGAACATGAGAGGTGCATGAGGTTGGGGAGCATAAATATTTGTGAAGGACATTGAGGCAAACATACCATGATAAACATGCAGTCTGGAGAATTATAATCATAATTAGAGGTAGTTTAGATCGGGGTCCCCAACCCCTGGTCCATGGACTGGCACTGGGCCGCGGCATACCAGAAACCGGGCCGTGCATACAAGTGAAGCCCCATCCACACAAAGCCACATCCCTCCAGTCCAGAAAATCCACAGAACCAGTCCCTGGTGCCCATCAGGTTGGGGGCCACTGGTTTAGGTGACCAGTTGTGAAATTACAACAAGTAAGAAAATGTTTGTAGGAGCCAAAGTGGCAGAGCCTGGCAGGTGGAGTCAAAAGAGAAATCAACCTAGAGCTGTGATGGCGAACCTATGGCATGGGTGCCACAGGTGGCATGTGGAGCCATATCGATGGGCACGTGAGGTCAGCACTGGCACACAGGCGTGCGCCGGCCAGCTGATTTTTGGGCCTTCTGGGCCCACCAGAAGTCAGGAAACACATTGTTTCTGGTCTCCAGAAGGCCTCTGGGGGGGTGGGGAAGGCAGTTTTCGCCCTCCCCAGGCTCCTAGAAAGGCTCTGGAGCCTGGGGAGAGTGAAAAAGAGGCCTACCGGGCCCACTGTGCCATCATGTGCCAAAAGTGGGGGGAGCACGGAGGGGGGAGGGGGGTGCATAGAATTATGGATGTGGGCACGCGTGCGTGTGACCCCACCGTGCTCCCTCCACTTTTGGCACGCGATGGCAAAAAGATTAGCCATCACTGGCCTAGAGTCATTATATAGCCACCAACAGAGTGAGTCTAACTCCTCTTGAATCCCATTAACCGTTATCTACCACCAAAATAGTGCTAACCATTAGTTGACTAGATTCCTATGCCTAGGCACAACCAATAAATCGGTTTAATTGGAACTTAGCATGTGACTTTGGTGTTTCCTGCCTGACAATAGTTTCTAAAACTCTGAAAAATGAATGTTCCAAATCATCTGGACACTTAAGAAGGATGAGTTTCTCCCTAACTCCAGCTGTCCATAGTTTTGAGTGGCTTGTCTTTTTCGTGATCCAATCTAAATTAAGATGGTCTCCCAAAGTTGCTATGAGATTTGGTGAATGTTGACTTGGATGACATAGTTAGATCTTCAGTGATTCGAGTGATGGCAAATGACCCAGATGATTTAGGAAGTCCTTCCTGGTGCCATCTTTTTGCTCTTCTCTGGGCCTGATGGGTTGATGGGATGTAGCTGGAGGGGTTGGTGAACAACATTGAGCTGTTGAGGACCCTCATGCATAAAAGGCCCACATGAAGATGGCCAGGGCCATCATGATCACAGCATTAATGTTGACTACTTGCTTCCAGAGCGTGCGCTCTATGATGACTGCCAGATCCTGAAGATCATTTTCCTTCTCTTCCGGGTTCAGTTCTGGCTCCTTTGGACTGCCAGAATTCATCCCACAAAACCAGGCCAGGCTTTGACGTAGTCGGCCACAGGAGGTCATTGTTTTGGGATCTGCATGGAGAGGGAAGAGACATCTGAAGTTAGAGTTCTCTCTCAAAACATTGTGATGATTGTGAAATTGCGACAAGGGCAAACTCAAAAGGAAAGTCGCACATACACTGAGAGAATCTGATGATTTGGGGACACACTAGAATTGTAGGTTTTATAAAGGCTGCATCTTGTTTCCCAAATAATGCCATTTAAGAATTAATGTGGTGCAGTGTTTAAGAGGTTGGACTGGCATTGAGGAGACCCAGATTCAGGTCTACCCTGACTAAATGATTTTGGACCAGTCATGCTCCCTCACTACCTTAAAGGAAAAAGGAGTCCTATTTTATTTATTTAATTTTTATCCGGCCTTTATTACTTTATAAGAAGGTACTTCAAAAAGTAATAAAAGTATTTTATAAGTAATTCAATGTGGCAATAATACTCCTCCCTTCTCTTTCCCCCAACAACAACAACCCTGTGAGGTGGGTTGGACTGAGAAAGAGTGATTGGCCCAAAGTTATCCAGCCGGCTTTCATGCCTAAGGCGGGACTAGAACTCACAGTCTCCTGGTGATTGGCTCAAAGTCACCCAACCAGCTTTCGTATGTATGGCGGGACTAGAACTCACAGTCTCCTGGTGATTGGCCAGAGTCGCCGAGCTGGCTTTCATTACTAAGGCAGAACTAGAATGCATCGTCTCCTGGTTTCTAGGCCATTACTTTTTTAACCACTACACCAAACTGGCTCTGCTTTGAGCTCCCAAATGAAGGGAAGCTATAAATCAAATAAATAGATAGCACAACGTCCCCTCACCATCCACTTCTAGGACCAGCTCTGCTCTTCCATTCACGGTGGCTGCATTCTCTGCTTGCCGTTGCTGCTGTTTTGCTTCCTTCTCCTCCTCTTCTGTATCCAGATCAACCCGTGTCTCTTTGCTGTGCCTGAGGCTGAATACTAGGCGATGCAGCTAGATTGGCAGAATGTAAGTTTTAAAATGCACAAATGGTGAAACAGAATGACTGGGTGGGGAAGGAAGGGGATTCTGTTGAAGAGTTGTTGAAAGTTTGTCAACAACCAACTGGAAAAGGTTAGCTTGGCTCTATAAAGGAGAAATGAGTGCATTTGGTTGTCAGGTGATCAATTTCTGAGTGAGGGAGGTGAAGTGATTCCAGGAGATTCCCTGGAATCTTCCTGGTGTCACCATCTCTGATTTTCTTTGGAATCCCTGTCAGTGCCTATGAAGAACAACTTGTAAATAATTCAGTTGCCATGACTAGCTTAGGGCCCTGAAAGAATTAGAATACCTGCCCCAATTAGAAGATGAGAAATGGGGGCTGGGAAGAGGTAACAGATGGACTGTTGAGGATTAGAGAAATATGGGGGGGGGGGGAGGAAACCACACCTCCCACCAGAAATGAAAAGCCAATTCAAGCTTGGTTAATCCCTAGTACAGGTCTCCTGTGTGAGCAGGGGGTTGGACTAGATGACCTCCACGGTACCTTCCAACTCTGTTACTGTTAACTGTTAATAAATTCAGGTGTGTGTGTGTGTGTGAGAGAGAGAGACAGAGAGACAGAGAGAGAGGGAAAGAGATGGATGGATGGATTGAACACATGTACTTATATCCATACCAACAAACATTATATATTAATGTATTGTTCCAAGCTATGGTTTATAACACAAAATAGGTCAAACTTGACTCCTGCAGATATCTCTAGTATACAAAAGAGAGGGGGCCTTTCTAGGCCACTGCCTCTGTGATTTGGAGGTCTGACATGGAAGAGCTTTAAGTGGACATGGGGAAGGAAGCACAAGTCTTAGAACGCTATTTGTTTAGCGACCATTCAGAGTTACGACGGCACTGAAGAAAGCGACTTCTAACCAGTTCTCGCACTTCGTGCAACTCCCCACAGTTGTAATGTCCCATGATTGCCATTTGCAACCTTCCCAGCCGGCTTCCAACAAGCACAATCAATGGGAGAAGCCAGATTCACTTAACAACCACACAACTCACTTAACAACTGCAGCGATTCACTTAGCAACTGTGGCAAAAAAAGGTTGTAAAATCGGACATGAGTCACTGAACAGCTGCCTTGCTTAGCAATTTTGGTGCCGATTGTGGTCATACGTTGAGGACTACTACCTGTATTCCAATGCATTGGCATTATTTCCCTTCTCCTTCTCGCCCTCCCCCCAAATTCCCCCTGTACTTACATGTTGATCAGGAATCGGTGAAGTGCAGAGTGAGACCCCCACCGCAATGGCAGCTGTAGCCAAGAATAGGATAATGGCGAAGTAAAGGTAGTGGACCCCACAGATCAGGCGAGGGCAATTGCTTGGGAAAAGACAGCTCCCCGCGCCATAGACGAATTCTGGGATCATTCGGGCCATGCCTATGGCTAGTCCTCCCATCATGCCCCAGAATGCACCCTGAAGAGGAACATGGAGGATGAGGAACAAACAAAAAGGAGCTTTCACATTGCATCAGGGACACTTTGATCCTATTCAGATAGCCTTTTCCCCTTCCCTAAAACAGAGAAGAGACCATTGCAAATCTGGGGAAAGCATAATTACCGTATTTTCTGGCGTATAAGACTACTTTTTAACACAGGAAAATCCTCTCAAAAGTCGGGGGTCGTCTTATATGCCGGGTATAAGCCTACCGACGCTCCGACTTCCCCAGCTGACCCCCAGTGATGGCGAGCCCCAGCTGTCTGGGAAAGTCGGAGCGTCGGTAATATCCACCTGGATGCCTGGGACGGTGGGGGAAGCTCCGCGCAGCAACCAGCTGGGACCAGCATTCAGTAGCATGCAGCCTTGACGAGATCGGCACAGCTTCCCGAATCTGAGTTGCCGGTGCTGACCGATGACGCTACGGGAGTGCCGACAACATTGAGGAGTAGTCTTATATGGCGAGTATAGCCCAAATCCTATATTTTAATAGGAAAAGTAGGGGGTCGTCTTACACGCCCAGTCGTCTTATACACCGGAAAATACGGTATTAAAAATAAAGGGGAATATTTGTAGCTCAGGAATGAAATGAAGGATCTTTGGTGCTCTCTGAGCTTGCTTGTTTTCTTCCAGATGTTTCATTACCCTAACTAGGTAACATCATCAGTGTTAACACTGATGCTAACACTGATGATGTTAGCTAGTTAGGGTAATGAAATGTCTGGAAGAAAACAAGCTCAGAGAGCATGAAGGACCCTTCAGCTGGAAGTGTGTGTGACACAGACGTCTTTCACCTCTATTTCTCCAGGCTAGTAAACCAATGTTTTTCCATGTCCAAGGCTGTGTATCATGAAACGGTTGACTTCAACCCAACTCTTGATGACTATGGCACTTGGCAGAAGTGGTTTTCTTCTGCCTTCTTAGGGATATTTTTTTTTCAACTTCCCAGTATCTGGAATCTCTGAATGGTCACTTATTTAACTATATAGGAAGTCCAAATTGGCTTAGGGCAGTTAAGGTAACCTAGATGCCACCATTCTAACTGGGTTTAAAATTCTGGTACTCGTATTTCCTCTATTTTGAGTGTTTGTGGTTCCCCTCCACGGATCTCACCCCTTATGTGGAGTACGTGGTTGGCTGTGTCTTTTTTTTTTTTAACCTGCTCACCTGCTCATTAAGCCTTTTGACAAAGACTCCAAGGACAAAAATGGCAGCAATGGGTGGGGCCAGATAGCTGCTGATGGACTGGATGTAGTCAAAGAGTTGTCCACCTTGGGCAACCTGTACCACAGGGATCCACGCAATGCTGATCCCTACAAGCAGCAAGATCCACACCCTGTAGAGAGAAACAGCAAAGTGAAAATGTATCCCTTGCCTGGGAGGCAGGGACATGCTTGCAAAGTGAGGTTTAATTGAGGGTGGGAAAGGATTTCCGTGGGTGTACTCACGGCCACGTAAAATTTACTTATCTCACGGTACAAGTGAGTTCTAAGATTCATGCTTCTAATGCAGTTGACATGGCTCGCAGGATGGCAAAAATATCAGAGAAGTGGACAAATTTGGGAACCTTGTAGTATTTATAGCAGCGAGGTGCCAGTGTGTATCATTAACAAACCTTGCAATGAATGAATGCATGAAAATGAATGAATAAATGGAGTTTTGGTGCCTGCATCAGTGCACAACTCCCCTCACTCTTTGAAAATGTTGCCATCCTTTGAGTTAAAGCTTTAACTTGGTTGGTATCACCAATCTTTCCCCCCCCCCCCTCTAAAATCTGGCTGAGCATTGCAAGAATTACAGTAGAGTCACAACACATCTATAGGGCACCCAATGGAGGAAGACTAACAAGATGCCAATGGTTGCTTTTGCCATAGCAAAGGAAGAATGTGCATGAACATAGGGTGCCGCAGATCTCTTTCTTACCGGCCCACAATCAACAGCTCCCTCTCCTTGGCTTGGGGCCTCAAGCGTTTGTAGATGTCCATGGTGAAGAGGGTGCCGCTGCTGTTGAAGATGGAGGCCAGGGAGCTCATGAGAGCTGCCAGCATCACTGCTAACATCAGCCCCCGAAGGCCTGTGGTAATAAAACATAATGGGAAGGAACAAGGAATGAATTCCAGAACTCAGCATCCCTCGGACCGTACAGCTGGTTAAATTCACAACAGAGCTGGGACCTCTAATTCAATGGTAAATCCTGCTCTCCGTAATAGGGCTGGTCAAACTCCTCCATTATTGTTGATGGTCCCACCTAGATGGACAAGTTGTTTGATTTTGCAAGTGCTCCTCAAGGCATGGAGCTGATACAAGCTTCCGCCTCTGCCACCAACTTTGGCTAAAGCGAGTGTATTGGGGCAGTGGTGAAATGTAAAATTTGTTACTACCGGTTCTGTGGGCATGGCTTGGTTGGGGGGGGGGGTGTAATATGACTGAGTGGGCGTGGCCAACTTTTTTTTTTTTTACTTTTAAAATCATTTTTTCTACAACCTCTTCGGCTGATCGGCAGAGGCTTTTTTTTGCCTGATCGGTAGAGGCTTTTTTTTTTAAAAAAAAAAGCCTCTGACGATCCCAGCTGACTTGCCTGATCAGCAAAAGCTTTTTTTTTTAAAGCCTCTGACAATCCCAGCTGACTTGCCTGATCAACAGAGGCTTTTTTTCCCTTTAAAAACATTTTTTCTATAACCTCTTCGGCCGAAGAGGCTGTAGAAAAAATGCTTTTAAAAACCTCTGATGATCTCAGCTGAGCTGCGTGATCATCAGAGGCTTTTTTTTTTAACTTTTAAAAGCATTTTTTCGGCCAAAGAGGTTGTAGAAAAAATGCTTTTAAATATAAAAAAAAAGCCTCTGATGATTACGCGGTTCAGCTGGGCAATGGGGGGGGGGCAGGGATTTTTGCTCCGAACCACCCGCCTCCATCACTACCGGATCGGGCAATCCGGTCCGAACCGGGAGCATTTCACCCCTGTATTGGGGTCAGGAAGGAAATAATCTCATTCTTACCATTTGGCATGAGAGAGACAACCAGTTTTGGATAAGCAATGTTAGAACACCCAACTTCTGTGCCACATATTTGCTTGCATTCATCTGGAACAACGCAAGCTACTTCGTCTGTAAAGTGAAGAAGAAGGAGGAGGAGGAGGAGGAGGAGGAGTGATTCTGTCATAGGTAACAACGCTGCATTAACATATACAAGCACATGTGCACACAGATATATGATCAAGGTTGTGTACACCATATATACTGTTTCTGCTGGGTGCCAAGAAGTGTTTGTTTTCACCATCTTAAATATCTCACTTCTACGTCTGTGAGCGACCATCCTGAGGTGCTATGTTCTAAAATTAACAGGGGAGAAGGTGGGAGGGAGGGTTTGGGGATTTTCTCTGCAGGAGACTACAAACCCACTCCTCAGTTCCTCAGAGAAGTACCATAATATTATTTTCTTGTAGAAAAATGGTGGCATTTAGACTCTTTTGATATAAATTGTACAAAGTTTCTGTTTTGAGAAGGATCTGTCTTTCTATTAAAATTGATATCTTCTACCTATCATCAATCAAGGGATTTATGATAATCTTTCTCATATCATTCTCTGTGTGTCTCTGTCTCTGTCTTCTCTCTCTCTCTCTCTCTCTGTGTGTCTCTGTATCTTTCTGTCTTTGTCTCTGTCTCTCTGCTCTCTCTGTCTCTGTCTCTGTCTCTGTCTGTCTCTCTGTCTCTGTCTCCGTCTGTCTCTCTGTCTCTGTCTCTCTCTCTCTCTGCTCTCTCTGTCTCTGTCTATCTCTGTCTCTGTCTCTCTGTCTCTGTCTGTCTCTCTGTCTCTGTCTCCGTCTCCGTCTCCGTCTCCGTCTGTCTCTCTGTCTCTGTCTCTGTCTCTGTCTCTGTCTCTCTGTCTCTCTCTCTCTCTGTCTCTGTGTCGGCATTGGGGTCAACCAGAAAAGAAAACCGTAAACACAATGAAAGTTTCAGAGCCAGCAATATAAATGTTAAGAGATAGAACTACTAATTCGACTGGCCAATTTTTCTCTCCCTTTCAATAGAACAATGGGTAAAGAAGTTAAAATCATCGGAATAGAGCTGGAACGGACCTTGGAGGTCTTCTAGTCCAGCCCCCTGCTGAAGCAGGAGACCCTATAAATGGATAACCTGCATTTTTTTCCCCAAAGGGTTTAATTCCATTTAAATTCTCTGGCACTTAAGTTTTAACTTCAAACGAAGAGAGGAAGGGTTTTCAACATTTCACTTGTGACAATTCACCAACGCTATTGTTTCAGCATGTCCCAGTCCCAGCCCAGGGCTGTTTGCTGTCCTGTCTTCTAATCAACCAAAGATATAAGTTGTTCTTTCTCCTGATGAGAGAAGCCGAGAGATGTGGATAGAACTCATTTTCTCACGGGCAGTAACCTTCCCATGGGAAAGGACGGTGGGGACTGCGGCCATGGTGGAAAAGGGGAAGAGGGGACTGGAAAGAGTGGTTGAAGTTCTAAGCAGATAGAAAAAGACCATCCTCAGTGCTATACAGGTAGTTCTTGACTTACCACAGTTCACTTAGTGACCGTTCGAAGTTACAACAGCACTGAGAAAAGCGATTTAGGATCATTTTTCACACTTACGACCATTCCATCATCCCCATGTTCACATGATTTACGTTTGGATGCTTGACAACCTGCTCACGTTTATGACGGTTGCAGTATCCTGGATTCATGTGAGCCCTTTTTCTGACAAGCAAAGTCAATAAGGAAGCCAGATTCACTTAACAACCGCGCTACTAATTTAACAACGGCAGTGATTCACTTAACAAATGTGGTGAGAAAACTCATAAAATGGGGCAAAACTCACTTAACAATTTTTTCACTTAGCAACAGAAATGTTGGGCTCAATTGTGGTTGTACGTCGAGGTCTACTTATACAGCGTAAGATTCAGGTAGTCATCAATTTATGACAGGTCACTTAGTAACCATTGGAAGTTAATTGGAAGACAAATTCCTTGTGGGTCCAATCACACTTGGCCAATAAAGAATTCTGTTCTGTTCTGTTCTGTTCTGTTCTGTTCTGTTCTATTCTGAAAGACTTTGAAAATAGGACTTTCAACCCAGGGGTGGGTTGTACTTACCTTTACTACCAGTTCGCAACAGGGCCGCATGCGAGCTCTTTTGCGCATGCGCAGAAGCGTTCTGATGATGTCAGGGTCAGTGGGCGGAGCCTTCCGCCAGTTTTACTACCGGTTCTATAGAACTGGTGCGAACCGGGGGCAACCCACCACTGTTTCAACCTGGATTTGAAGTTCTAACATCCACTTCCAATGCCCCACGATTACATGACTGCATTTTGGGCACACTGGCAGTCAGCATTTATGGCCATTTCCAGCACCCACAGTCATATGGGTACGATTTACAATGTTTTTGCTAGAAACTGGCCTTTACTTTCGAGTTCTGGCAAAAACTGCCCCATAGCAAACAACAGGTAGACTTAATAACCTTGGCAATTGCTTTATAATTGCAAAAAATTGCAAAAAAAGATTGCAAAATTAGGCTTTATTTATTATTTTTACAAATAACTTAAGGCGGCGAACATAACCAACAGACCTTCCGCCTTTTATTTTCCCTACAAGAGCAACAACCCTGTGAAGTGGGTCAGGCTGAGAGAGAATTGAGGGCTTCAGCCGGCTTTCATGGCTAAATCGAGACTAGAACTCACCATCTCCTGTTTTCTAGCCTGGTGCCTTAATCACCAGAACATGGGCTGTTTAGCTGTGTAGTGTTAAACTTAGGTATGGACCTTACGCTTGAGTTGAGTTCTTCAATAGCCTCTTCTAAGAATCCTGCACATTAGCTAATCACTATGATTGGTGGAAGGGTAGGGTAGGGTAGGGTAGGGTAGGGTAGGGTAGAACCGAACCGAACCGAACCGAACCGAACCGAACCGAACAGAACAGAACAGAACAGAACAGAACAGAACAGAACAGAACAGAACAGAGACCTTGGCTGAAGAGCTGGAAGGGACCTTAGAGGTCTTCTAGTCCACCCCCTTGTTCAGGAAGGAAATCCTATACCATTTCAGACAAATGGTTGTGCAATCTCTTCTTAAAAACTTCCAGTGTTGGAGCATTTACGACTTCTGGAGGCAAGTTGTTCCACTGGTTAATTGTTCTGACTGTCAGGAAATTTCTCCTTGGTTCTAGGTTGGTTTTCTCCTTGATTAGTTTCCACCCATTGCTTCTTGTCCTACCCTCAGGTGCTTTGGAGAATAACTTGACTCCCTCTTCTCTGTGGCAGCCCCCGAGATATTGGAACACTGCTATCATGTCACTCCTAGTCCTTCTTTTCATTAAACTAGACATACCCAATTCCAGCAACCGTTCTTTATATGTTTCAGAGAAGTGTGCCGTAACTCTCTTAATAACACTTCTCTGCGCAATCCTTTTTATTGTTAATAATAATTATTTTTGCACAACATGCTTTTGTGTGGTAAAGAAATGAACAGTAACTGTCTCCATCTGAGGAAATGGCTGCTCAGTTATGTATATTTATACTGTGAATGCTCTTAGATTTTATCAGAGCCATTTTTATTTAAGTGAAGAGAGAGTGTCTACCTTCATATATTTTTCTTTTCTGCAAAAATTTAAGAAGATTATTTCTGGGTTAAAGCCATTGTGAATAAAGCACCAGTTGAATTTTAATTGGAATGGCTTTCAAGTCCCTTCTACGGGCAGGCTGGGATGGAAAAAGAAATGCTCATAAGCAATAAGAAAACCAAGATAGAGAACATTACGAAAGTCAATACTGGCTCTAATGTAACTAGATCAGTAACTAGACACATTTCCTTGTTTGAAATAAAATTAATACATTTTTACAATTCTAATGAATTAATGTTTACAATTCATACAAAATTAAGACAGTTCTTTCTGGTGCCGAGTGCCCAAAGCGTGCACCCGCGCATGAATGCACACGTGCATGCCCAAACACCGAAAATGCAATGTGAGTGTCCCTCTGTGCATGTGTCCTGCCCCCTGTGCCCCATTTTGGCTTCCGGTTGGTGCAGGAGGCTTTCCATGCCCAAAATGGTACGTGGGGGCACTGCGTGAGGCCCCCCTGTGCCCCATTTTGGGCCTGGAAAGCCTCCTGCACCAACCTGCACCCCCATGGCTTAAGAAGAAATTTTAAATGTTTTAATTGGTTTGTTAGTTTTAAATTTTGGGGCCAAATTTATATATATATTAATTGCTTTTAATATTTGTATTTCATGTTTTTAATTCTGGCTGTATACCGCCCTGAGTCCTCAGGGAGAAGGGCGGTATATAAATTGGAAATTAAATTAAATTAAATTAAAACTATGCATGCGCCCTGTGCCCGCACATGCGTGGCAGAGACCCGAAGACCATCTGGCTGGTGGGAGGTACACACACATGCATGATGAAGCTGGGCTGGGGCGACAGCTGGCATGACCACAGAGAGGGCTCTGTGTGCCACCTGTGGCACGCGTGCCATAGGTTTGCCATCACGGTACTAGATCAACCTGGAACTAGAATCTGTATTCTCAGCTATCTGAACCTTGACAAAGCTAGAGAAGGTTTTTCTCAGCTGAGTTGGTTCCAAAGATCTCTAAATTCTCTAAAGAAGTAACTTATGACCATTTTTCACATAACCGTCACAACATCCCCATGATCACATGATCAAAATTCGGATGCTTGGCCATTGATTCATATTCATAACCAATTGCCGTGTCCTGGGTCATGTGATTCCCTTTTGCAACAAGCAAAGTCAATGGGGAAGCCAGATTCACTTAACAACCGTGTTGCTAATTTAACAACTGCACTGATTCACTTAACCACTGTGGCAAGAAAAGTCATAAAATGGGGCAAAACTGACCACCCCTGTCTCGCTTAGCAACATAAATTTTGGGCTCGATTGTGTTTGTAAGTCGAGGACTACCTGTAGGATCTGAGACTGTTCTTTGGCTCAGTTAGATCAACTGTTTTTCATTTTTGTTCTGATATCTACAATCCAACCATCACCTCAGAGGTTTACCTGGATACAGGATCCGGCTCATCATGCCAGGCATTACCATGAGGAACATGGGGAGTAGTTTGAGGTACCCACAAAGGATGCAGCCAGCTTTGACATGTGTCAAGTTCTTCCCGGCCAGGCACCTCTGAACTATGACCTACATGGAATGCAAATGGGAAGGTTTGCTGTAAAATATCTATGCCATCTTCTTCATTTCTGCCCTAGGGTATCCTAAGGGTTGAACAACTATACTATTGGCAAGATGGATATAAAGTTAGAAGTTGAATTCAGCTTAACAGAGGCTTGGCCTTAAATATAAGTAATTTTCCTTCCACACCAACAATCAATTAGGGGCCATAATCAAAGATTATGCACAATCAACCTGGAATTAAGCAGAAACTTCCTCACAGTTAGTTAGAATCGGGTGAAATGCTCCCGGTTCGGACCAGATCGCCTGATCCGGTAGCAATGGCGGCGGGTGGTTCAGAGAACCGATAGCAAAAGTCCCTGTCCCCCCCCCCACACTATGCTCAACTGAGCTGCACGATCATCAGAGGCTTTTCTTTTTTTTACTTTTAAAAGCATTTTTTCTACAACCTCTTCCGACGAAAAAATGCTTTTAAAAGTAAACAAAAAAAGCCTCTGATGATCGCGCGGCTCAGCTGGGATAGTCAGAGGCTTTTCAAAGCATTTTTTTCTGCAACCTCTTGGCCGAAGAGGTGGTTAAAAAAATGCTTTGAAAAGTCTCTGACGATCCCAGCTGAGTTTCTTGATCTGCAGAGAAATATTTTTTAAAATGCCTCTCTGACGATCCCAGCTGAGTTTTCTGATTGGCAGAGGCTTTTCAAAGCATTAGAAAAAATGCTTTGAAAAGTTTAAAAAAAAAAAGTTGGCCACACCCACCCAGTCACATTTCCCCCCCCAAGCCACGCCCACAGAACTGGTAGTAACGAATTTTACATTTCACCCCTGGTTAGAATAATTAACCAGTGGAACAGATTGCCTTCAGAAGTTGTGGGTGCTTCATCACTGGAGATTTTTAAGAAGAGATTGGACAGTCACTTGTCTGAAATGGTAGAGGGTCTCCGGTTTGAGCCAGGGGGATTGGAATAGAAGACCTCAAAAGTCCCTTCCAGTTCTATACTGATCGATTAATTACTTCCAATTGAAAGCCTTGGGAAAACTTTAACTTTCTTAGGCACAATAGCAGGATTTAGTGGGAGGCTTCTAGGCAGCTCTGTTGCTTTGTAAGTAAGGAGCTGTGAGTTTAATCCAGACTAAAAGGTTGTGATTCTTCAGAAATAAATACACTATTTTTATTCCCCCTAAAAATCATTCTGTACCTGGTCACTGCACCAATACCAGAGAGAGTTGATGGAAAGACCGAGAATGACAGCTGGCCAAGGCAGATCGCTAGTGGTGGCATCTCTGATCATGTGAAAAGAGTCTTCACGGGGCAGGTAGCAGGAAGACGAGATGTTGTAGAGGGCAGGGATGGGTGAAAGTGTCTGCCTGGGAATAGCCTCCATATATTTGTCAAATAATCCTTGATAACCTCCGATTTCATTGAAGGCTGCATGGGAAGAGTCATGGTCACGCTGGAACTAAAATTGCATTTTTATTCAGATGTTCGCATGTTACATTACACTTCCTGTTTCCCAGTTTGGAGATCTCTTCCCTCCCTCTGACTTTTCCCTGTGCAATGAAATTGCATTCCAGCATAGCAGCAGTGTTGGGATTCAGCTGGTTTGAGCCAGTTCGGACGAATCAGTAGTTAAATTGCTGGCTAGCCCCGCCCCTCCCCTTCCAGGAGTTCCCACATGCCCCATTTTGGCTCCCAGATTAAGTGCAGGGAGGCCTACTAGGCCCAAAATGGGGCGCGGAGGGATGGGGTGCGCCATGACCCGTTTTCGCTCCCAGGAGGCTTTAGGGAGGCCTCCTAAGCCCAAAATGGTGCGCAGGGGTCAGGCGCGTCCCCCCCCAGCCCATTTTTGCTCCCAGTGGGGTGCAGGAGGCCGACTGCTGCCTATCACACCCCCTCGCCACACCCATCCAGGCAGTCATTAGGGCAGAGAACCGGTTGTTAAATTATTATGAATCCCACCACTGCATAGCAGGTTCTTTGTTACCTCTTTTAAAAAGTTAACTTTTGTTTTAGATCGATAGGATCAGTTGAACCTGAATAATTTAACTAATGAATATGTAATTGAAAAAAAATGGCAGAATCTCATTACATGTGCAAAATCAAAAGACTTATATCACTGTATTCGTCACAAGGATTTTAGTAAATAAGGGTTAATTTGAAAAGTTTACTGATCCAATTTATCTCTGGTTCAAATCATGCCTCTTTTTAAAAAAAAAATGTACAAAAAAATAGGTGAATCTGTGGGGATGGCGTTATTTTTTTTGTCCTTAAAAATTGAGATTTATTTTATGAGGATTCCCACCCTTTAGACAAAAATTTCAGCATCACATTTGATAAAAATGCCAGAGCATTAAAAAGCATTATATACTTTTTCATTTGGCTGATGACAAAAATAGGATTGCCAACATGATCGCCAATGTCCGATGACGGATATGGCGCAAGAAGAATAAGAATATAATGTAACCTGAATTCCCCCTATAGAGAATTAGTGATTCATTGTTCTAACTATCAGGAAATTTCTCCTTAGTTCTAGGTTGCTTTTCTCCTTGATTAGTTTCCACCCGTTACTTCTTCTCCACACCTTCAGGTGCTTTGGAAGATAGCTTGACCCCACTCCCCCTCCTCTTTGAGCAGCGACTAGGCAACTGGTCGTAAGTCAAGGACTACCTGTATCTACTTCCATTGTGCTTTCCTATGTGTGAGGCTACTGGAATCCACTTTCTGCAGTTTGAGATGAGAGAAGAAACCCAGTTTTTGTATCTTCAGCAACCTACTTACCAAACCCCATCAGGACGAAAGCGCCTCCAATCATAACAAAAGTCTGGACTGTGTCAGTGTACATCAAGGCTGCTAATCCTCCTGAAAGTAAGATGGAGACTCATATGCAGGTATGATGATGCTTTGGTTCAGTGGTGAAATCCAATTTATTTTACTACCGGTTCTGTGGGCTTGGCTTGGTGGGCATGGCAGGGGAAGGATACTTTAAAATCTCCATTCCCACCCCACTCCTGGGGAAAGGACACTGCAAAATCCCCATTCCCATCCCACTCCTGGGGGAAGAATACTGCAAAATCCCCATTCCCACCCCACTCCTGGGAGAAGGATACTGCAGAGTCCCCATTCCCACCCCACTCCTGGGAGAAGGATATTGCAAAATCTCCACTCCTACCCCACTCTGGGCCAGCCAGAGGTGGTATTTGCCGGTTCTCCGAACTGCTCAAAATTTCCGCTACCGGTTCTCCAGAACTTGTCAGAACCTGCTGGATTTCACCCCTGCTTTGGTTCCTCATACAACTGGACAAAGCAATAAAAATAGTTTGTCTAGCAGTAGTGACTCTTTGGCTGAGCAGCTAAATCAATTCTTCAGCCGTTTTGAGGTGGACACAGGAACGACCATCATTCCAGCATTTACCACTGATAGTACACCATTAACATCTACCATCAATAGACACCCACTTCTACTGCAGATCTCTGATGCGAGACGCGCTTTCCAGAATGTTAATATCCGGAAGGCAGCTGGGCCTGATGGAATTCTGGGAAGAGTTGTCAGGGACTGCGCTGCAGAGCTAGCTGGAGTGTTCACGGATATTTTCAATCTATCCCTGTCGCAGTGCTCTATCCCTACCTGCCTGAAGACATCTATTATAGTGCCCGTCCCTAAGCAGACAGTAGTGGTATCCCTGACTGATTATAGACCAGTAGCTTTAACATCTGTTGTTTTGAGAGGCTGGTGTTGAA
Source organism: Ptyas mucosa (assembly GCA_012654045.1). Taxonomy (NCBI): domain Eukaryota; kingdom Metazoa; phylum Chordata; class Lepidosauria; order Squamata; family Colubridae; genus Ptyas; species Ptyas mucosa. Next base: position 728,722 of record WNWU01013601.1, read on the forward strand.
TTATATTAAGGCTAGTCTTCCATCTACTTTGGACCCATACCAATTTGCGTATAGGGGTAATAGATCAACTGACGATGCTATGTCTCTTGTTGTCCATACTGTATTGAATCATTTGGAACCACAGGGGACATATGTGAGGCTGTTATTTGTGGATTATAGCTCTGCCTTTAACACCATTTTATCCAACAGGTTGTTTTTTAAAATGTCCAATTTGGGTATAAATCAGAGAATTTGTTTGTGGATAAGGGATTTTCTGACAGATAGGCTACAGTCAGTAAGGATGGGGTCTCACCATTCCTCTACTCTGATACTAAGCACAGGAGCCCCCCAGGGTTGTGTGCTAAGCCCTTTCCTTTATTCCTTGTACACACATGACTGCACCCCATTGTATAACACCAGCGTAATTATTAAATTTGTGGATGACACAACAGTGGTGGGGCTCATTAATAAGAACAATGAGTCTGCTTACAGGAAGGAAGCACAAGGGCTGACATTGTGGTGTAATGAAAATAATCTCACACTTAACACCACAAAAACTAAAGAATTTATAATTGACTTCAGGAGGAAGAGAGATGTACATCTACCATTTATGAGGAGGTGGAGAGGAGGAGGTGGAGAGGGTGGGTAATTTTAAATTTCTGGCCATTTATATCTTGGAGGACCTCTCATGGACTATGAATGCTAACATGCTTGTGAAGAAGGCACAGAAGAGGCTGTACTTCCTGAGAATGCTCAGGAAGATAAATCTATCGCAGCATCTACTTCTGTCCTACTATCGCAGCACTATTGAGAGTGTCCTGACATACGGCATTCTTGCGTGGTATGGGAGCAGCTCTGTAGCGGACAAAAAAGCTCTACAGAGAATCATTAAAACTGCCCAGAATATCATCGGACTCCAGTTACCAGCCCTGGACGACATCTTCGAATCTCGCTGTTTGAGAAAGTTGCATAACATTCTCAGAGACTCTTCCCATTCTGCTTACAGTCTTTTTGGACTGTTGCCTTCTGGCAGAAGATACAGAACAATTAAAACTTGGACCACACGTTTTCTGAATAGTTTTTATCCCAGAGGTATAATTGCACTCCACAATGAACTAAAGGGCCACCATCAGTGAGCTGTTGGACAGTATTACTTGGTCTGTTGTGAGGATGTTTGGGTTGTTTAGAGGTGGAGAATTGTGGTGGGTGGGAGTGTGTTTGGGGTTGTTATGTGTGTTGGACCTGGTCTTTGGGTGTTATGAATTTTGTTGTATGGGTATATTGTCGTACAATGACAATAAAGTTATTTATTGTATTTATTTATTTATTTATCTGTAATTGTTTTAGGCAACTGAGGGTCCTTTAAATATCATTCTGCAATAAGGACAAACCCACCTGGGAAAGACGATGAGGGCTGCAGGCAACGCATTTTGAGAGAACCATATCAGTAGTTTTTGACCTGCGATCCCCACTGAGCCCAATCAAGGCAGTTGTAAAATGACTTGTGCCCCATTTTATGACCTTTCTGGCCACAGTTGTTAAGTGAATCACTGCAATTGTTAAGTTAGCAACACAGTTGTTAAGTGAATCTGGCTTCCCCATTGATTTTACTTGTCAGAAGGTTGCAAAAGGGATCATATGATCCCGGGACACTGCAACCATCATAAATACATGCCAGTTGCCAAGTGTCCAAATTTTGATTAGGAGGATGCTGTAAAGGCCGTAAGTGTGACGAACAGTCATAAGTCACTTTTTTTCAGTGCCACTGTAAATTTGAATGGTCACTAAATGAATGGTTGTATGTTGAAGATTATCTGTATGCTTTCTTTTAGATCCTTCTGATCTTTTCTACCTCAAAGAATCATGCACACTGATCTTTTTGTTGGAAACATGATTACATGAGCTAATTCTACAATTTTGTAAGGCTACATTAATAGAATCTTGCAAGTCTAAGGTGCAGACTTCTCACCGCCACTTTTAAGTGTGCGATCCATTATGGTGGGTCCTTCCTAAGTTTCTTCTTCAACTGTTAAGCAATGGAGGGCTCCTCCCTCTCTTATCTTTTTGTTCCCTAAGCAACGTCTCTTTCCCTCATTCCCAAGGTCATCCACACATCCATTACAAGCATGCACAGGCAGGCAGCATCTTTTGGAAAGATGCTTTCCCACAGGACTCTGGTGTGAGTCATGGCGGACTGAAGACATCTCTGCAAATGGGCCAAGATGACAACCGCTATGTAGAATGAAAGATTGCCAAGTTAAACTGGTTCTTCAAATTTCTCCAGAGAAAGAAAAATCAAGAGATGGCCCACAACTGCTTTGATTGACAGCACCTTGTGAGACCATAAAACAAAGGTCTCTCACCCATTTGAGTGCCAAGGGACAGCATCAAGGGACGGCAGGAGCAGAGTCTTTCACGAAGAACTCCCTTTCTAATCACTTTTGGAAATGTTCAGCTTAATCGTTTTATGAATATTAGAGACCTTCAAAACAGCAAACTTAAACTGGCACCAGGTGAGTTTTACATTCTTCATTGGATTTAATAAATTTTAAAGAGAGTCTCCAAAATTTAAAATAATATACAATTGGCAAAAAGCAGGGGGGGAAAAGAGAAATTATTCTGAAATATTAATAATATTGAGAGATATTAATATCTCAGAAAGAATACAGATTTCAATGAATAAACTTTTACAAGGTGATAAAGAATATTTTTTTAAAAGAACATTGACCTCACTTAAATATTATAGAGTTTGGAGACATGGAAGACCACAAAAATTGAAATTACCAAAATTGGAATACAAAAGAGAAATCAAGGATCTGGATTTGGGACAGCTTTGACAACAAAACCTGGATATTGTCTCTTTATGTGATTTACAAAGTAGGCTGGTAGTTTTGAAATCTCTTTGAAGATTTATTTTAAATACCGAACAGTAATGAAAGATCAAATCCAGCAATGCCATAGGAAGGATTTAAAGGTCAAGATTGTGCAAAGCAAAAAGAAGAAATATACAGTAAAGTTGAATTATTTGACTAGGAATAAATGATTCTTATTTGTGGAATCCTTGGTGCTCTCTCAGTTTGGTTGTTTTCTTGCAGATGTTTCATTACCCAGTTAAGTAATATCTTCAGTTTAACAACATAAAAGTTTAAATAACAACATAATCAAAGAAGTTGATTATATATATATATAACCAGGGGTGAATTATATATAGTAGGGCAAACTGCTATATATAAACAAGAGAGTACATCCCATTCCCTTCTAGACCTGAAGATGTTACCTAGTTGGGTAATGAAATGTCTGCAAGAAAACAACCAAGCTCAGAGAGCATCAAGGGCTCCACATGTGATTCAACATTGAGCTACACATATTCTCCTCCATTGATATTACAGTATTTGTTTGATATTTCTTTTAACTCCTAATGTATGTTTTGTTAAACGAGAATTGAAAATATGATGATTTCTGGATAAAAGGCTATGGAGAGAAGATGTTTTTTTAATTTGTAACTTTAAAAGAAAGGTTAAAAGTTAGCATATTAGTTTATGCTTGGTGTGATGCAAATTGGAAGCCACTTCTATATTATTATCTTCTGTTGTCTTTTTCTGTTGCCTTTTTCTCTTTTCGTTTAATTTGGTTCTATTAATTTTTACTGTTTATTAAAACATTAAAAAAAATATTTTAAAGTCTGCCTCACATTTGCTGAAAATGCCAAGAACTGAACATAAGTGTTTTTGTCTGCAAAGTCTACAGCTTGCTATCAACTTACGCTCCTTCCTCCTTTCCTTGATGATCTGGAACAGCGTTTCTCAACCTTGGCAAGTTTGACACGTATGGATTTCAATTTCCAGAATTGGGGGAATTCTGGGAGTTGAAGTCCACCCGTCTGAAACTTGCCAAGGTTGGGAAACACTGCTCTAGACCAGCATTTCTCCACCTCAGCAACTTTTAAGGTGGATGGACTTCAACTTCCTAGACCAGCCAGCCATGCTGATTGTGGAATTCTGGTAGTTGAAGTTCCATCTTAAAGTTGCTGGGGCTGAGAAACGTTGTACTTAGAATTAGATGGGAAAGGATGTAGACGACTGTTGGAGCTAGGAGAAAATTTTGTTGCTGTCCAACATAAATCTGACCCACATACCTTTTGTTTTTGGATTTTTTGGGTAAACAATTGTATTCTTACACGTCTAGTTCCTTGCTTAATTATAAAACAACCCATTGTCTTGTGTCAGGGTCTTGCCCACGGAATGCTGCTGAACCTGCCCAGGGTGCTTGGCCTGGTTTTGCAACCCCATCATAATATATTTGGAGATTCTGATACCCAGCTTGACTAGACCAAACAAAACTCATTCTCAAGAAGAGAGAGAGAATTGGTAAGTTGAGAAGTTTTCTCTTACTTTTTTTTTCCAGTTGTACATCATATATCTTGGGATGCGCCGTTAACCAAGATTTGTTTTTGGCTTCCTTTGTGATATAAGATACAGGCAGCTCTGGTGGAGACCTTATTACCAGCCTTGGTGCTACTTTAAGACCTGTGGACTTCATGCTGGCTGGGGAATTCTGTGAGTTGAAGTCCACAAGTCTTATGTTTGCCAGGGTTACCCCTGCCTTACAGCCCTGCCTTACAGTCAAGGAATTGTCTGTGATTGTGTATGATTACTTAGTCATTAATCAGATCTCATGGCTATATGTGTAACAAGCTGCTCTTAAAACAAGAGATTCAGAACACTTGAGTCTTTCCTGCCTAAGGAGTATATATGTGTGTCTGTCCATCCATCCATCTATCCATCCATCCATCCATCTATCCATCCATCCATCCATCTATCCATCCATCCATCCATCCATCCATCCATCCATCCACCCACCCACCCACCCACCCACGCATCCATCCATCCATCCATCCATCCATCCATCATCTATATCCATCCATTCATCCATCCACCCACCCACCCACCCACCCATCCATCTATCTTATCTAATCTATCTATCTATCTATCTATCTATCTATCTATCTATCTATCTATCTATCTATCGTGACAGATCTAGATCTATCTATCATGACAGATCTATCTATCTATGGATATATATATATATATATATATATATA
>WNWU01013601.1:734515-750232 GCA_012654045.1 Ptyas mucosa
ATGTATGTATTTTTCTTTAGCCAGGTTCTACCTACGTAAGCCAAGATCTTGGATGGATGGCTAAAGAAAAATACACATAAAATCTACGAAAAAGAAAGAAAAAAAAAACACACACACACACACTCATATATATATATGGTGCTGGAGGCTAAAACATACAAGGAATGTTTATAGGAATTGGGTATGTCTAATGTAATGAAAAGAAGAACTAGGGAAGACCTGATAACAGTATTCCAATATCTGAGGGGCTCCTACAAAGATGAGGGGGTCGAACTATTTTCCAAAGCACCAAAAGGCAAGAAAAGAAACAATGGATGGAAACTAACCAAGGAGAGAAGCAACCTAGAACTAAGGAGAAATTTCCAGCTTGCCCTCAGAAGTTGTGGGTGCTCCATCATTGGAGGCTTTCAAAAAGAGATTGGACAACCATTTATCTGAAATGGTATACAGTCTCCTGCTCCAGTTAGTTTGGGACTAGAAGACTTCCAACATTTCTCTATTATTCTATGTTCTACATGTGTGTATTTAGGGAATAGGTCATGTGATGGCAAAAGGTTCATTCTGTGAACAATTCCTTTAGATTTCTGGCCTGATTATTTCCTGGCTACTGCATTGTTCTTTTTAGAAGGGATTAAGTTTTAATTGGCTGATAAGCAGTGTGCGTAGGTTGTATGCAAGAGAGGGTTCGGCTGCTGGCATTCTGCCTGGCTGTTTGGGCACCCAGAATCATAGCATCCATCTGAAAGAGGAATGGTAATCCTGTGACAAATGTAAATTTGGCAAAATTTATGAAGAAAAGGACAAAATCCAGTAGGGAAGTAAGCCCACTTACTGGCTGCTAAATGTTGGTTGTGAGGTGAAGAGAATAATTTTTTAATGGTAATATTCTAAAAGAAGATTTGGCTCACTGGATGTGAGGAGAAATAGGATTGTTCTGCAGTACTAAGCCTGGTTGCCTGGCTTCAAATATGTGAATAAATGACAGAAAATACTCGCTTATTTCATTTTTTAAAATGAATGTTAGACCCTCTACAGAAATATTCCTCTTCATCAGTGTCAACTTATGTCAGCTTTTTAACCTTGCCAGGATCATGTAAAGTCCTAGATCATTAAAAACAGTTATGATGCAGGTAAAAATGGGTGGAGCTTCAATCACAGGGGCGGGACTGCCCTCTTCACCTTTTGGATCCTTCCCTTGCAGACATTCCTGAATCCTTCCAATTAGCAAGTGATTGTTCCTTCCATATTTATTTCCATGTTTTTCCTACTGCCTAAAAGGCTGTAATTATACCTCACGTATAAAAAAAATCAGTCTTTCTTTTTGTTGTTTTGGTGTTTGGAACCCTCCCCCTAGCTATATTTTATCACATTGCCCAGAAATTTCAGCTTCCTATTTAATACAGGTAAGTCCTCGATTTATAACCACAATTGGGACTAGAATTTCCGTTGTTAAGCAAGGCCATTGTTAAGTGTCTCACATTCAATTTTATGACCTTTTTTTTGCCATGGTTGTTGAATGAATCACTGCAGTCGTTATATGAGTCATGCAGTCGTTAAATGAATCAAGTTCCCCCCCCTTGACATTGCTGGTCAGAAGCCGGCTGACAATGGCAATCGTGTGATCCCAAAACCCTACAACCGTCCTAAATACACAACCAGTTGCCAGGTGCCCCAATTTTGATCACATGACTATGGGGATGTTGCAGTGGTCATAAGTGTGAGGGCTGGTCATAAGTCATTTTTTTCAGCAACATTTGTAACTTCAAAGGTAAACGAATGGTTGTAAGTTGAGGACTGTACCCAGTTCATTCCCAGCCCAAGAACCCAAGTTACCTGTCACGGTATAAATGGTGGTTATGATCAGAAGTGCTATGACAGCTAGATAAATATTCCATCCCAGAGCTTGCTGGATGAATACAGCACCAGAAAACATGTCCACCTACATGGTGAGAGAAGCAGAAACGGCGCCAGTGCAGATTAATCAGATTAAGTGCAGATTAATCAGAATTTAAAAGCCACGAGAACATTTACTTTTGCCTAACAAGGCAAAAGTAAAGAGATTTCCAAATATTCCCCATGACCTGTCACTGTGTCCTGGAAGTCTGGAGAAAAATGACCTACTGATATTTTGGTGAAGATGTACATGAAAAGAGAGAGGATGGAGAGGTAGAGACGGATCCTTTGGCCTCCAAAGCGTTTCTTCAGGTACTGGGGCATTGTGATGACCTACACGGAGGAGGAAGCAGAGAACATGTTAATGTTTATTTATTATTTCCTGGTCAGACTTCTATTCCACCGTTATTAATTTGTAGGTAACTCAAGGCAGCAAGCATACTAATACTACTTCCTCTTCCTGTTTTTCCCACAACAACAACCCTGTAAGGTGGGTTGGGCTGAGAGAGAATGATTGGCCCAAAGTCATTCAGATGGCTTTCATGCCTAAGGCGGGACTAAAACTCACCGTCTCCTGGTGATTGGTTCAAAGTCATCCGGTTGGTTGTCTTGCCTAAGGCGGGACTAGAACTCACCATCTTCTGATGATTGGCCCAAAGTCACCTAGCCAGCTTTTATGCCTGAGGCGAGACTAGAGCTCACCATCTCCTGGTGATTGGCCCAAAGTCAACCAACCAGCTTTCAGGATTATATGGTGGGACTAGTATTCACCATTATATGGTTATATGATAGTTGTATTGTGGGACTAGAATTCACCATCTCCTGGTTTCTAGGCCAATACCTTAATCACTATATCCAGTTGGCTCTTTTATTTTCATAATGTCAGAAGATCCCAAAAAGGCCAGAGTGTTTAATGCACAGCTTAAGTGTTTTGCAACACTTTCAGGGCACAAGAGGATTTGCAGGATCGAATCAGGGTTGGTCAGTGGGATCAGAGGTTTTGTCTTCCAAGCTGGAGCCCATCCTCAGGGAACTTCTCTGTGTCAAGAAGATTTGACAGGGTTGGGCATGCTCAAGGTGGGACACTAAGGGGTAAGATATGTGCCTTTTCTGTCACCAGCCCTGCATGCTGTTTGAAAAGTATTAAAGGCTGGACACTTTCCCCAGTTACTGGATTAGGAAAGGGTACGCATTTTCCCAGCCCTTTAATTTTTGTGTTGCATAAAACAACAGGAATGGATCCTGTTTGGTTAAATTAAGAATTAGGAGGAGGCTGGCGTTTGGCAAGCTCACTCCAGATATTTGGCTGCACCGTTTCTTTGAGCATAATCTACCTCGCAAGGCTGATACGAAGAAAACTAGGGAGGGTGGAGAGAATGATTTATTTTATTAGTCATATTTCTATGCCGTCCACTCTCCGAGGACTCTGGGCGGTATACCAATAGACAGTATACTAAATAGCATATTGCCCCCAACAATCTGGGTCCTCATTTTACCCACCTCGGAAGGATGGAAGGCTGAGTCAACCTTGAGCCAGTGAGATTTGATCCACTGATCTGCTGAACTAGCAGTCAGCTGAAGTAGCTGCAGTACTGAACTCTAACCACTGCGCCACCTCGGCTCTTCCAATGATGGAACTGCCCTGAATTATTTGGGAAGATTAAAAATGCCACAGGGAAATGTGTGATTGAGAAAAGAAATCACTACCTCAGCGGAGAGGTAAACTGGAACAAAGAACCATCCCAGGAGAAGAACAAAAAATATAGCCTAAAAAGAAAGAAAACAAAATGGAGTGAGAACCAGGATAGATCAGGTTTCCATCTTTTTCTTTCCCCCCCAAAAAGCTTCTGGACAATTAATTTGCAGCTCGTGACAGGCAGAAAAGAAACAGGTGAAGCTTCCTCCAGCACTGCATTGTCAATTCTTACTGATTTATCTGTGGAAATCGACAAAATAATAATTGCTCTCGCAGCCAGAATCGTGGGCAGGGTGGGAATCAAGAAGAAAGGAAAGGTGGCATTCATATTGTATGATCAAACTACTGCTGCCTCTTAATATGCACCATTGCACGATTGTGGGGGCCATCTTGCCTTTTATGACCCCCTACCCTGCAGATACTCCTTTTCTCCCTGCTGATGGAGAGGGGCAAATCAGGGACTAATCAAGGTATTCTGGTGCTTTTTGTTCAGCAAATAAAGCAGGTCTTGCTTCACCCCCTTGTAGGGATTCCTCTTTGGCAAGGATGAGCAACTTGTGTCCCCTTTGTGACCTGTGGACTTTAACTCCCACAGCTGGTTCAGGAATTCTGGGAGTTGAAGTCCACAAATCTTAAAGAGGCCATAGTTGCGCACCCCTGTTCTTGGGAAACTCTCAATCTTGTCTTTCTGCTACTTACATTCCACTCGAATCCTGCCACGGCCAGGCCATTCGCTGCTCCGGTGCCTGCCAATCCCACAAAATGCCCACTGCCAATGTTGCTGGCAAAGAGAGAAGCACCAATCTGTGAACACAACCACCAAATTTTTTTTTTTTTAAAAAAAGCATATCGACTTTCCAAATCTATTGGGCCCTGTCGCCTTGGGTCTCGTCATCCAGAAACTTAGGTCGCTTTTCTTTCTCTCCTATCCTTATTGCATCTTCATAGAATCCTATGATCGGGGGGACCAAAGAGGTCATTTAGTCCAGTGGCCCTCAACTTTTTGGGCACCAGGGACAGGTTCCGTGGAGAGAGGTTTATCCGTGGACCGGAGGGGGCGTGGTTTCATGTGCTGCTTGCATCCCACGGATGGGGCTTCACTTGTTTGTGCGGCCCAGTTTCAGGCATGCCACGGATCGGTGCCAGTCCTTGGACCGGTGGTTGGAGACCCCTGATCTAGTCCTATCCCCATGCCCATCACTGACAGATTGTTTCATATCCCTCTTCTTCCCAAATAACCCACTTGATTTTCCTTCTTCCTTCTATAACTTTACTTTGCTGCATCCCCTTATTCAAAAATCTCATTGAGTGCCCCTCTGTCCCATCCCTCAATTAATTGGGGTCTCGTCTACATTCCCCGCTCTCTCTTTTGGTAACTCACCGGCCACCACACCATCTTCCTTCCAGCCAAGAAATATCCCCCCACCGTCCCTCGATTGATCCGGTGCATGGACTGCAAACCACAAGAGAAAGAGGAAAGGTATGAGGATTTATGGTCTGAATCACATAACACATCTTATTCTGCAGTGGTGGGATTCAATTTTTTTTACTACCGGTTCTGTGGGTGTGGCTTGGTGGGCATGGCATGGCTTGGTGGGCGTGGCTTGGTGGGCATGGCAGGGGAAGGATACTGTAAAATCTCCATTCCCTCCCCAATCCAGGGGAAGGATACTGCAAAATCCCCATTTCCTCCCGATCAGCTGGGACTCGGGAGGCAGAGAATAGATGGGGGCAGGGCCAGTCAGAAGTGGTATTTACCAGTTCTCCAAACTACTCAAAATTTCCACTACCGGTTCTCCAGAACTGGTTAGAACCTGCTGAATACCACCTCTGCTACCCTGGTTGTCTTAAGCATGGTTTGTGGTATAAACCAGTGGTGAAATCCAGCAGGTTCTGACAGGTTCTGGAGAACTGGTAGCGGAAATTTTAAGCAGTTTGGAGAACCAGTAGCGGAAATTTTGAGTAGTTTGGAGAACTGCCAAATACCACCTCTGGCTGGCCCCAGAGCGTGGTAGGAATTGAGATTTTGCAATATCTTTCCCCCAGGAGTGGGGTGGGAATAGAAATTTTGCAGTATCCTTCCCCTGCCATGCCTACCACGACACACCCACCACACCACACCATGCCCACCAAGCCACTCCCACAGAATGGTAGTAAAAAAAAATGGATTTCACCACTGGTATAAACCACAAGTATCAAGGTTTCCTGCATAATGATTTCCCTGTGCAGCCCTACTTTTCTTTTATGTGGCCCTTGGAACCGCCTCTAATTGGAAGGCAGGGCGGAGGATTTCGGACAATACCTGTATGACAAAATTGCTCAGATTCGGGGGGATTTGGACTCCGACTGGGTAGATCTGGGCAGGGTGACAAGGAATAGTCTTGAGAATGTTATCTGGGAAGAGTTTGACTCTGTGACTCCTGATGATGTGGACAGGATTTTGGGGAGACTTAGTGCGGCCACATGTTTACTGGACCCGTGTCCCTCCTGGTTGGTACTGGCCTCCCGGGAGGTTACACGAGGCTGGCTCCAGGGTATTATAAACGCTTCTTTGAGTGAGGGTCACTTCCCTGCCGCCTTGAAAGAGGCGGTGGTGAAGCCCCTCCTCAAGAAGCCTTCCCTGGACCTGGCAGTATTAGCTAACTATCGTCCTGTCTCCAACCTCCGCTTTATTGCGAAGGTTGTTGAGAGTGTGGTTGCGCAACAGTTCCCACAATTCCTGGAGGAAACATCTTATCTGGATCCATTCCAGTCGGGTTTCAGGTCTGGGCACAGCACGGAGACGGCATTGGTCGCGTTGGTCGATGATCTCTGGAGGGCTCGGGACAGGGGATGTTCCTCTGTCCTAGCCCTATTAGATCTCTCAACGGCTTTTGATACCATCGACCATGGTATCATGCTGCACCGGCTGGAAGAGTTGGGGGTGGGGGGCACTCTATTACAGTGGTTCTCCTCCTCCGACCGGTCGCAGTTTGTGTTGACAGGGGGGCAGAGGTCGACCTCGAGGCCTCTCGTTTGTGGAGTGCCGCAGGGGTCGGTCCTCTCGCCCCTTTTGTTCAACATTTATGTGAAGCCGCTGGGTGAGATCATCCGTGGCTTTGGGGTGAGATACCATCAGTACGCTGATGACACCCAGCTGTACATCTCCACCCCAGGCCACCCCAATGATGCCCTCGAAGTGATGTCCCAGTGCCTGGAAGCCGTGCGGATCTGGATGGGGAGAAACAAACTCAAGCTCAACCCGTCCAAGACGGAGTGGCTGTGGTTCCTGGCATCCCGATATAGTCAGTTGACTCCATCACTGACTATCGGGGGCGAGTCTTTAGCCCCCGCAGAAAGGGCTCGCAATCTGGGAGTCCTCCTGGATAGGCAGCTGTCTTTGGAGGAACATCTGACGGCTATAGCCAGGGGGACCTTTTGTCAGGTTCGCCTGATTCGCCAGTTGCGGCCCTTTCTTGATCGGGATTCCCTGTGCACAGTCACTCACGCCCTTGTCACCTCCCGCCTAGACTACTGTAATGCTCTCTACATGGGGCTCCCCTTGAAGAGCACCCGGAGGCTCCAACTGGTCCAGAATGCGGCCGCGCGGGTAGTGACGGGAGCAGCGTGGCGCTCCCACATAACACCGCTCCTGCGCGAGCTGCACTGGCTTCCGGTGGTCTTCTGGGTGCGCTTCAAGGTGTTGGTGATCACCTTTAAAGCGCTCCATGGCATAGGGCCTAGTTATCTCCGAGACCGCCTGCTGTCACCGATGACCTCCCATCCCGTGCGCTCCCACAGAGAGGGCCTCCTCAGGGTGCCATCAGCCAAACAATGTAGGCTGGTGACCCCCAGGGGGAGAGCCTTCTCTGTGGGGGCACCCACCCTCTGGAACCAGTTGCCCCCGGAGATTAGGAGAATTCATGACCTCAGTGCCTTCCGCCGTGCCCTAAAAACACATTTTTTCCAACAAGCCAGGCTGGCTTAAGAAGAAATTTTAAATATTTTTAATATTTTAATTGGTCTGTGAGTTTTAAATTTTGTAGCCAAATTATATATATTTTAAATGTCTTAATATTTATATTTCATGTTTTTTATGTCTGGCTGTACACCGCCCTGAGTCCTCAGGGAGAAGGGTGGTATATAAATTGGAAATAAATAAATAAAATAAAATAAAATAAAATAAAATAAAAATAAAATAATCAGGACTGACAGGAATCATTTGAGGTCTATAATAGGGGTATCACAGTGAAGAAAGCAAAATCAAGTTGCCAAACTGTCCTCTCCTGAAATCCAGATCTGCCCTCCATGTTGAAGCTCCTTGAGATTCCCCCCCTCTTTCCTTCACACTTTAAGACACGTGGACTTCAACTCCCAGAATTCTCCAGCCAGCGATGCTAGCTGAGGAATTCTGGGAGTTGAAGTCCACACCTCTTCAAAGGGTCAAAGTTTAAAAGAACACTGCTCTAAGTAAAGGAAGGATATATTCAGGGCATGGTCGAAAAAGCCAAGATGGCGGGTGTGACAGTGTGATCAAAGCTGCTTCTTTTTTTTTTACATGCAATGCAGGGCGAGTTTTAATTGCACTGTTGTGCTGCCATTTTGGCTTTTTTAACCCATGCCCTGCAGACACCCCTGAAATAAAGCCAGATAAAAGAGGCTAATATGATTCAGCTTGGCATATGAGGCATATGGGATTAAATTAATCCCATTTAATCGGTATCAAAGGAGATGATAGACTAAACTAGAAGACAGTGCCTGGGAGCAGACTGTAACTCTTTAAAGAACAGACAATTCACTCACTCATCTTTTCAATTTTACTCATTACCAGCTTCCAGTACATTCCTGAACCGTGTAACTGAGGATAATAATTAACCCCCTGGAGCAATAAGGTCGGAAATTAAAAAAAGACAAGACACTAACAGCCTGGATAAAAAAGCCTAATCAACATGCACATGAGTCACCCTGCCAGCTTGCATTTGGGCACAGGATTTTGTGAAAAAGAGCTGCAAGTGGCATTGTCTTATTTATACCCAACACTCAGTGGTGGGATTCAGCCAGTTCGCATCACTTCGGGAGAACCGGTTGTTAACGTTCTAAGCAGTTTGGCACACTGGTTGTTGGAAGAAATCATTAGGGCAGAGAACCGGTTGTTAAATTATCTGAATCCCACCACTTCCAACACTGTCACTGTTTAAGTGCTTTGCCTACCTTTTCACAACTGATATTATATAAATATATAATATAATGATTTATAAATCATTTATATAAAATATAAATATAAATATATTTATATAATATATTTATATAATATAAATATAAATATAAAAAAATATTTATATAATGATTTATATAATCAATATTATATAAATCCGGGTGAGACACCTGGAACAAATTGCATGCACTTTTATTGGCACTCTATGGTCATTTTGATAACTCAATCAGTTGCTTTGCTAATTAAAAATGCCTTTGTTAGACAATATTTGATTTCTAAATTCTGGCACCATTTATTGAGTCGCCCGTTAAAAGATGATTCCCTGGGTAGTTTATAAATTGGAACAAATAAACATTTTAAATGGAATATTATTCCAAAGATTAAAAAAAAGAAAAGAAAATGGCAGTAATATATTAGGGAAAAAATACATTCATACCACTATAATAGAAGCAGACTGAAATAATTAGCACCTTAGAATCAAAGAAGCGTTTAAGAAGTTGGTGTGGATCAAAATGTATCTGCAGCTGATGGAGTTGCAGCTCACAAAAACTATGCTTTTTAAATAGATATTATCCGTACGGAAGGGTGCTATCAAATTTCTCCTGATCCTGGTAAAAAGAAGCCACGATGAAAGTCCTGCTGCCTAAATAAACAGCAAGAGTTCTATTTTATTTGATGGTTCCTCAGTTTTATCCCTTAAATAAAGGATGCCCGAAGATAACAGACTTTCTTGACCTTAACAATTGCAACAACTACAACTAACAACTTCCTTGGCCTATACAGCCTTGTGAAAAAATAAAGATATTGAGATAAAATAGAGACTCTCCAAATCTCTTTCATGTTTCCCTAAAAGCGGTCCATCTTGATTTAGATTTCCCTTTTTGGCTATCAGCAGATTTGGAGCCAGTTTTCAATATGGAGGGAATCCACCCTGGAGGGAAATCTTACTGACTGTTTCCAGTATTGTGAGCCTAAAACAAATTATTTTTAGGGAAATTAAGAGACCCTTTGAACCACCTCTGAAATTTTGCTTGGCAAGGAAATCGACACTGAATCCCAGCGGTACAGGCAGTCCTTGACTTACAATCACAATTGAGCCCAAAATTTGCACTGCTAAGCAAGGCAGTTGTTAGGTGAGTTTTGTCCCACTTTATGACCGTTTTTGCCACAATTGTTAAAAGTGAACCACTTCAGTTGTTAAGTGAATCATGTGGTCATTAAGCAAATCTGACTTTGCTTGTCAGAAGCCAGCTGGGAAGGTTACAAATAGTGATCCCAATACCCCGGGATCGTGCAACGGTTATAAATACATGACAGTTGCCAAGCACCCAAATTTTGATCATGTGACCAATGGAGATGCTACAATGGTCAAAAGTGTGAAAACCGGTCATAAGTCTCTTTTTCAGTGACACTGTAGCTTTGAATGGTCACTAAATGAATGGTTGTAAGTCGAGCACTGCCTGTGCTTTTTACAAACGAAATGCCCCATTACCAGCAGAGCAATTTCAGTCCAGCATTACGTCCCATGAAGAAAGTGACCTCTACGTACCCAAAGGCCGGTGCCAATGACCACAAGGAAGTAAAAACAGATGACCAGAATGTCTGCCGCGTTGCTGATGGCTGCTGTTTTAGATGTGAAGGTTGGTGATTCTGTCTCCATGATGCCGTAAACTCCAGATGTAACTCTGGCCACAAGACCAAAGAGAAATAACCTTCTTGGACCGTTCTTCTAAAGAACGTTCATGAGTAGTTAATAACCAACTTAGTCATGGGTTGGATGTGCAATTAACTTGGAACATAACTTGACCTGAAGAGTGGGGGTGGGAATGATGTGAGAAAGGGCAACTTCTATTATCTGGGTTCAGCTTGCCTCCCCCAACATTTTGTAGCCAGAAGATGCCTAGTAGGCAGATGTCAACAGGCAGAGCATTCCTTGACACAAATCTTCATGTCTTGGTTTGGATACGCTAGTAGTTGTTTGACATGTGTTGACTGTTCTTGACACCGAAAACAAAGGCTTTAGTGCACTGTTTCTCAATCTCAGGAAATTGAAGATGTGGTGGGTTTCAACTCCCAGAATTCCCCAGCCAGCCATGCGAGTCAAAGTTCACAAATCTTTAAGTTCCCAAGATTGAGAAACATTGGCTTAGTGCATTAGAACTAATAAAGGAGAATATTTGTAGCTCAGGGTTGAAATGAGGTATCCTTGGTGCTCACTGAGCTTGCTAGCACTGATGATGTTACCTAGTAAGGGTAATGAAATGTCTGCAAGAAAACAAGCAAGCTCAGGGAGCACCAAGGAACCTTCTAACAACCGCGGCCAGGAAAGTCGTAAAATGTGGCTTAAGACCTATCTTGCTTAGCAATGGAAATTTTGGGCTTAATTGTGGTTGTACAGTAAGTCTAGACCAATGATGGTGAACCTTTTTTTCCTTGGGTGCAGAATAATTCAATGCTCCCCCGTGCCCTACCTCCCTGTGCATGTGCGTGTGACCCCCCTGCAGTGCCCTGCCCCCGCACATGCATGCACAACCCCCTGTGCTCCCTCACGCATGCGCGCATGATCCCCCTGTACCCCGTTTTGGGCCTAGCAGGCCTCCCTGAAGCCTCCAGGCCCATTTCCAGACTTCCAGTAGGCCTGGTAGGCCTGTTTTTCTCCCTCCCCAGGCTCTGGAGGCTTTCCTGGAACCTGGGGAGGGTGAAAACAGCCCCCCCGCCCTCCCGGAGGCCTCCCGGAGGCCTTCCGGAGGCCGGAAACAGTACCTTTCCCAACTTCCGGTGGGCCCGGCAGATTTGTTTTTTGCCCTCCCCAGGCTCCAGAGGCTTTCTTGGAGCCTGGGGAGGGCAAAAGCGGCCTCCCCCACCCCCAGGAGGCCCTCCGGGGGCTGAAAACGACCTCCCAGAGCCTCCGCACAAGCCCTGTATTTATCTGGCATCCAAAATGGGCTGTGTGGAGACTTCTGGGAGGGGATGGGCAGTATGAAAATCAGCTGGCCAGCACGCACATGCACGCTGGAGCTGAGCCAGGGCAATGGCTCGTATGCCTGCAGATATGGTTCCGCGTGTCACCTGTGGCATGCGTGCCATAGGTTCGTCATCACAGGTGTAGACTATAGGACTATCTGCAAATAGTCTATCTGATGCCAAAACAAAAGCATTTCCCATTGTAAATCTATGGAATTGTTTTAACAAGGTAGACAACTGTGGCTTTATATCGATTCCACTCATCTAAGTACTGGTTTTTTCCCCACACAACTTGGAAACTTTAAGGTGTGTGGACTTCAGCTCCCACAATTCCACAGTCAGTGAACCTCACCCAGTCAGCTAAATATCTTCTATTCAATCAATTTCTATTCGGGTCACAGACCAGCATTACTATATATCTTTATTTTTGCATCTTTGGCAAAGCGGAAGAACTGCAGCCCTGTATTTTGGGAAATTGTGTCTGCAAGCTTGCACCGCCAGATTTTCACCAGCAGAGAGGGCTATTGGCTAGGAAGGATCATGTGATTCAGGAGACCTATTTACTGAATGAAAATAATAAGACCTGTAAGTTCTCTGGCAACTGTAAGCAATTGAAGTGATAAGAAAAGAGAGATTCAGGAACTATTCTATTCTATTTTATTCTATTCTACTCTAAAATCATATTTCTACAAAACTGGTTAAAGAAATTTCCTAACAGTGAGGACAATTAACCAGTGGGAACGGCTTGTTTTCAGAGGTTGTGGGTGCTTCATCACTGGTGGTTTTTAAGAAGAGACTGGACAGTCACTTGTCTGAAATGGTATAGGATCTCCTGCTTGAGCAGGGGGCTAGACTAGAAGACCTCTAAGGCCCCTTCCAGCTCTAGCAGTAACTATGAGAGGGATCTTAGAGTCTTAGTGGACAACCAATTAAATATGAGCCAATGGTGTGCAGCAGCTGCCAAAAAAGCCAATGCAAGTTGCATTAATAGAGAGATACAATCAAGATCACATGAGGTACTAATACCACTCTATATAGTCTTAGAAAGACCACACCTAGAATACTGCATCCAGTTTTGGTCACCACACTATAAAAAAAGATGTTGAGACTCTAGAAAGAGTGCAGAGAAGAGCAACAAAAACGATTAGGGGACTGGAGGCTAAAACATACGAAGAACTGTTACAGGAACTGGGCATGGCTAATCTAGTGAAGAGAAGGACCAGGGGAGACATGATAGCAGTCTTCCAATATTTGAGGGGCTGTAACAGAGAGGAGGGAGTCAAGCTATTATCCAAAACACCTGAAAGCTAGACAAGGAATAATGGATGGAAACTGATCAAGGAGGGATTCAACCTAGAAATAAGGAGAAATTTTCTGACTGTGAGAAAAATCAACTAATGGAACAGCTTGCCTTCAAACATTGTGGGAGCTTCCTCACTGGAAGCTTTCATGAAGAGACTGGACTGCCATCTGTCAGAAATGGTGTAAAGCCTCCTGCCTGGGTGTAGGGTTGGACAAGATGATCTACAAGGTCCCATCCAACTCTGTTATTCTGAGGTTGTCTTGGCTGTTTTAATTTGTGAGCTACCTAGAGTCACATAAATAAGATGAGTAGTAATATTTAATTGAATGAAGTAAATACAATTGTTTTTAAATATCCCCAAAGCTTTTTAGTCTACCATCTCTTGAAGTAGTTGAATACCCCATTAAAAAGCAAGAAGTTCTTCAACCAATAATCATTAGTAAGGGGTTTTGAAACTGAGAGAGAAAAATCAGAGCTTATCCTGTTTTCCCATAGCTAATGCATGCAAAATAAGGACATGCTGCCTGGGAAATTCTGGGGCTTGAAGTCCACATATCTTCAAGTTGCCATAATTTAAAAACTTTCTGGTAGAGATTGGCTTCCAAAAACAGCTGTTTCATTCCAAGTTGCTGTTTGATAACAGAACTATCTTCTGGAGCAGTTTTGGAAGGGGTTCACCTCAGAATGATAGACTTCATGAGTACTTTATATCATCCATCAACAGAGCTCCACAACTCAGTGATCATGCTAAGTCTTTGAAACATACTATGTACCAGTTTGGTCTTGTGGTTAAGGCGCTAAGCTAGAAAATGGAGACGGTGAGTTCTGGCCCTGCCTTAGCCATGAAAACCAACTGGGTGACTTTGGGCCAATCACTGGGAGATGGCGAGTTCTAGTCCCACCTTAGCAGGGGTGAAATCTAGCAGGTTCTGACAGGTTCTGAAGAACCGGTAGCGGAAATTTTGAGCAGTTCGGAGAACTGGTAGCAGAAATTTTGAGTAGTTTGGAGAACTGGCAAATACCACCTCTGGCTGGCTCCAGAGTGGGGTGGGAACAGAGATTTTGCAATATCCTTCCCCCAGGAGGGGAGGGAATTAAGATTTTGCAGTATCCTTCCCCTGGAGTGGAGTGGGAATGGAGATTTTGCAATATCCTTACCCTGCCACGCCCACCAAGCCACACCCACAGAACTGGTAGGGAAAAAATTTGGATTTCACCCCTGCATGAAAACTGGTGAGTGACTTTGGGCCAATCACCAGGGAGATTGTGAGTTCTAGTCCTGCCTTAGCCATGGGTGACCTTGGGCCTGTCATTCTCTTTTCAGCCAAAGTCACCTCACAGGGTTGTTGTGGGGAAAAAAGGAGGAGGAAGGAACGTTGGATATGTTCGCTGCCTTGAGTTATTTATAATAATAATAAAGGCAGGATACAAATAAATAAAAACCACCTTAGCTCCGCAGAGGGTTGTGATTGCTCAGAAGACCCGTCATAGAAGTAGAGAGGACAATGATGGATTGTGGAATCATTAGGTGCTCTCTGAGCTTGGTTGTTTTGCCTGAAGACGTTTTAGATCTAAATAGGGAACATCATCAGTGCATTAGGTAATGCTTCTATTGACTTATCCCAGCTCTATATTTTGTACTTTTTTGTATACTGGGACACACAGCTTCAGGAGACTGGCGTTTTATTTTGGGTGTACACCATATATATTGGAATCAGGTTCCAAGAATTACATTTAGCCTTGTTCCAGCTTCCAGGCTAAAAGGCCTTTCGGAGAGGATAAAATATTAACATGCTCAAAATGGTAAGAGGGCGTGCTCCGCTCCTACCTGGATGATGGATTCCTGCCAACAGCTCATCTTCCTATCTAATTTAAAAGCTTTCCTTGCAAGAGTGACAGCTGATTGCTAACATACAAAATATCCGTATTGTCAGCTTTGCCCCACAGCGACTTCTATATGTTGGCTCTTTCCCACGAATGTAATTAAGATACAGATAAATTATGAAGGGCTCAGCTTACCACAGAAATTAATAACGCATGAAGCAACTTGGCCTCTTGTGTAGACACAGAGTCTCCCTCCCTCCCGTCAGCTAGCGTTGCACAGCATTCTGGAAATGAGAGGTGGCAACAGAAATAAAAAGATAAATGTACCAAAGACAATGTGAAATTTAAAGTCTGCATCCCCTCCCCGCTCCACTACTGTGAAGCATTTATGTGCAACAGAACATATTCCCATTCGGTTTTTGAAGAACAGATCAATTAAAGTGGAATTAATGTTTAATATATTTTTAATGCTTTTTAGTCAATCTTGACTCCTCACGACCACATAGATGAGTCTGTGCCTTCTTCTTCCTAGGCCAAAAGAAGAATGTTTAGCCCCAAGCCTTCCATTTTTTGCCTAAAGCAGGATTAGAACTCATGACCTCCAGATTTCTAGGCAGTGCCTTTAGCCATTTCCCTGAATTAACTCTCCATAATCACATTATTCTGGTTTTACACTGATACTGTTGATGATATACAGGTAGTTCCTTAACATATGACCACAACTGAATCAAAATTTCCTTTGCTAAACTAGAATAGAATAGAAAATATGGAGTGGAGTGGAGTGGAGTGGAATGGAATGGAATGGAATGGAATGGAATGGAATGGAATGGAATGGAATGGAAT
>WNWU01013601.1:750242-779091 GCA_012654045.1 Ptyas mucosa
TAGAATAGAATAGAATAGAATAGAATAGAATAGAATAGAATAGAATAACTTTATTGTCACATTGAATGTACACTAATTGGCATACATTAAAATTATTATATGTATATGAAATCTTATTCTGTTCACCGCCCTGAGTCCTTCGGGAGAAGGGCGGTATAGAAATTCAATAAATAAATAAATAAATTTAAAAAATGAAATTTCATTGCATACAGGTCAAGTACACACAAAATATTAAATAAATAAATAAATGCATATACCCACATATATTATATGACACAGAGAAACAACTCAGCTTAAAGACAGTTGTTAAATGAGTTTTGCCTCATTTTGCAACCCTTTTTGCTGCAGTTGTTAATTGAGTCACTGCAGTTATGTTAGTAAACACTGTTGTTAAATGAAACTGGCTTCCCCGTTGACTTTGCTTGTCAGGTCTAAAATGTGATCACGTGTCGTGTCCCCAGGACACTGCAACCGTCATAAATACATGCCAGTTGCCAAGTGTCTAAATTTTGATCACGTGACCCTGGGGAAGCTGTAACATTTGTAATTGTGAAAAACAGTCATATGTCACTTTTTTCAGCTCTGTTAGTTATTAATTTAATGGTTGTAAGTTAAGGACTACCGATACATTGGTTTCTACTCTGTATTTTATTCTAAGAGCTATCTTAACTACCATCCAGTTAAAATAAATTACAACTGATTGTGTTAATGGGTTGAGCTCATTGGCAGGCAAGAAAATAATACAGGTAGTCCTTAACTTACAACAGTTTGTTTAGTGACCGTTCAAAGTTACAACAGCACTGAAAAATGTGACTTATGATTGTTTTTCACAGTTACGACCATTGCAGCATCCCCATGACCATGTGATCAAAATTCAGATGGGCAGGCTACTGGTTCATATTTATGACGGTCGCAGTGTCCCAGGGTCATGTTATCCCCTTTTGGGGAACTTCTGACAAGCAAAGTCAACGGGGAAGCCAGATTCACTCAACAACCGAGTTACTAACTTATCAACTGCAGTGATTCATTTAACAACTGTGGCAAGAAAGGTCGTAAAATGAGGCAAAACTCACTGAACAGCAGGAATTATGGGCTCAATTGTGGTCATAAATTGAGGATTACCTGTATTTTAAAGAGAAAATAGCACTGTTGTATCTAGAAGGCAACAAGCGAGTTCAAGGGGAAAGATTAAAAATAGAAACCTGAGTTCATTTGGATAGAACAAGATAAGAAATAGTCTGAGTTTCTTTAACTGAGCTCATATCCAGAGAAAATTACTCATACTTCAACCTCATTGAAATCAATGAAGTGGAAGTTAGTCATGCCTAAAGTGTCCAAATGTTTACCACAGTGCTCAAGTGTGATTCACATCCTCTAAGTGTAGACAGTTTAATCTTAGGAAAATAAACTTCACAGATTCTAAGGAAAATGTGAAAACAATGAGTTTCTAGATTCATGACAAAAGACATCACGTACTCTTACTCTGCAGAAATGTTTGCCTTGGCTTTTTTTTTTTAAATGGAAGAGAGACAAGTGTTAAGGAAATATAGGCAGCTTGGTCTAATAGTTACACCTCCAGGTTAGAAAGCAGGAAACTGCGAGTTCTAGTGCTGCTTTTGCCCTACCCACTTCACAGGGTTGTTGTGAGGAAAACAGGAACAGGAATGTATGTTGGCTATGTTTGAGTTATTTGTAAAAATAATAAAGGCAGGATACAAATAAATAAAAATAAATAAATGAAAATATAGGTTTGTTTCTTTGTTTTAGTCATATCTGGCACCAAGAAAGAACTTCTCACTGACAATATTTCCCACTAGGGTTAGCTTAGTTATACTGAATTAACCATTTTTCCGTCTTTGCGTAATATATGGAGCAGAAATTAAAACTTCCAAGCTGGGTTTGTGTAACATTCATTGCCAGGAATAACAAGCAAACTAAGGTTAAAATTAGTCAAACTTAGTGTATACTTGATTTATGTCCTTGACTTATGATCAGAGTAGGGATCAGAATTTTGGTTAAGTAAATAAGTAAGTAAGGTAGGTAAAATGAGGACCCAGATTGTGGGGGGCAATAAGCTGACTTTGTATAAATATACAAAAGTATGAAGGCTATTGCTTAATGCATTGTAAGCCGCCCTGAGTCTCCGGAGAAGGGCAGCATATAAATCAAATTAAAAAAAAAAAGTAAATCATGTCCGATTTTATGGCTTCATTGCCATGGTTGTTATGCAAATCACTGCAACTGTTAAATGAATCATGCTGTCATTAAGTGAATCCAGTTTCCCTTATTCATTTTTCTTGTCAGAAGCCAGTTGGTTACATCAGTGGTGAAATCCAAAATTTTTTACTACCAGTTCTGTGGGTGTGGCTTGGTGGGTGCGGTGTGGCTTGGTGGGTGTGGCAGGGAAAGGATACTGCAAAATCCCCATTCCCTCCCCACTCCTGGGGGAAGGAAATTGCAAAATCTCCATTCCCACCCCATTTTGGGGCCAGCCAGAGGTGGTATTTGCTGGTTCTCCGAACTACTCAAAATTTCTACTACCAGTTCTCCAGAAACTGTCAGAACCTGCTGGATTTCACCCCTGGGTCACATGATCTCAATATGGGGATCACATGATCCCTCGGATGGTTGCCACCATAACACTAATTGCTAAGTGTGGGAATTTTGAACACGTTGGGAATCGGATGCTGCGACAGTCATAAGTGTGAGGAACAGTTGTAAGGCACTGAATGCTGTTGTAAGTTCAAATAGTTGCTCAGCGAAGGATTACAAGGCAGTGACTACTTATAATGTAAAAGCAGTAAGTAGATCTTTAAACTGATGTGGTTTAGCCCTCTGTGCAAAAACTACCGGAAGAAAAGTTCTGCTGTTATCTGACTGGTTTATATATGGGTTTTGATAGAGGAAATTTGCACAGTGTCTCTTGGAACAGGAATAGGCGGTGCTCAGGCCTACATACAATTTATCACTCTATCTATCAAAAGAACTTAGATAAGGAAGGCAGGTGAAAGACGGTTTTTTCCAATTGCTTTACCAGAAGTGTGGTGGGGCTATAAGGCAGATTTAGAGCTATGCGGCATACTTACTGGTATATATTATATAATACCTTGGTAAGGTGACACTTGGCATACTGCATCTACTTTTGGTCACCCCGATGTAAAAAAGATGTTGAGTGATGAAAGAGTGCAAAATGAAAAATGATAATCATTTCTCTGTGCAGAAAATGATTAGGGGACCGAAGGTTAAAACATATGAAGCAGGGTTGCAGGAACTTGGTATGTCTAGTTCAATGAAAAGAAGGTGTGACATGATAGCAGTGTTCCAATATCTCAGGTGTTGCCACAAAGAGGGAGTCAAGCTATTTTCCAAAGCACCTGGAGGCAGGACAAGAAGCAATGGGTGGAAACTAATCAAGGGGAGAAGCAACCTAGAACTAAGGAGAAAATACCTGACAGTTAGAACAATTAATCAGTGGAACAACTTGCCCCCAGAAGTTGTGAATGCTCCAACACGGGAAGTTTTAAAAAAGAGATTAGATATGGCAGCTGTACTATCATTAGTTAGTGATTGGATTAATTTAACAGACGATAGAATATTGAATGTGGAAGGGTATGGTCTGGTTTTTGGCTGGCATGCATATTTATTGTATGACAAAAAGGTAGATAATACATTTAAAAGCCATATATTGAGAAGTTCCTTGTTACGGGTATGGAAAAAGTATAGTTATAAATTAAATGATAAAATTCCAATTTGGGCGATACCTAGACATACGATTGAAAATATTAATATAGAACAAAAGCAAGATGGGACTTCTTATGAGCAACTTTTGGTCAAGGAAGGATATGGGTATCAATTAAAAACTATTCAACAATTAAAAGAACAAGGAATAATTAAAACTTGGTTTCAATATGGCCAGCTACAGGCCAGATGGAAAGAGGACCAAAAGAAGGGTATTTTGCAACATGAAGAGAATTTGATTAAGCAGATAAGAGATCAGAGCCAAATGCATATAAAAAGGTTATATAATGTATTACTGGAAATAGATTCTGAGACAGAATTAGTTAAGGACTGTATGATAAAGTGGGCACAAAATATAGGTGAAACAATAACGTTGGACACATGGGAAATTATATGGGTTAGAAATGTAAAATTTACACAGGCCCAAAATCTGAGAGAAAATTTTTACAAAATGTTTTATAGATGGCATCTAGACCCCAAAAAATTAGCTTGTATGTATCCGAATATTCAGCCCAAATGTTGGAGATGTGGATGTCAAGATGCTACTTATTATCATATATGGTGGACTTGTAATAGAATTAAAGCATTTTGGATAAAAATTTGGTGGGTAATCCAAAATATATTAAGGAAAAAGATTAAATTTACGCCACAGTTTTTTTTGTTAGGTATTATAACAGATTGTACAGGAATTGAAATAAAGTTGATTTTAAATTTAATAACAGCGGCAAGACTAGTGGTGGCACAATATTGGAAGAAACAAGATGTGCCTACAATTCAAGAATGGACATTAAAAGTAGTGCACTTGGCAGAAATGGCGAAGATTTCCGCATATCTTAAAGACTACCCAAATGAAAGATATATAAAGGAGTGGAAAAGTTGGATAGATTATATTCAGAACAAATATTGTAACAAGAAATTTCAATTAGCTTATGAATGAAATAATTTGTAGAAATAGTTATATTAATTAGAATATTGCTGTTTTGTTATTAGGAGTTAAAGTTCAAGGTTAATGGTGTGTTATTACATTGTTAGATAATTTTAGTTTGGTGTTTGTACTTGTAATACCCTGAGCTAATCCTGGGAAGTCAGGGGGGAGGGGGAGGGTTGGGAAGGGGGGGATGGGGGGGGGGGGGGGGGGGGGGGAGGGGAGGGGGAGGGGGGGGGGGGGGAGGGGTGGAAAATTAAAAAGAAAAAGGAAAAAAGAGATTAGATAACCATTTGTTTGAAGTGGTGTGGGGTATCCTAAGCAGGGGGTTGGATTAGAAGACCTCCAAGGTCCCTTCTAACTCTCTATTCTATTCTATTCTATTCTATTCTATTCTATTCTATTCTATTCTATTCTATTGTTCAGCTATTGTTTTCTTTTTCCGGTAAAGCTTTGTAAAGATATTTTCTTCTCTCTCTCTATATATATTTTGCTCCCTCAAGGTCAAACCACCATTTTCTGGGTTGAAAATGTTCACAGGGTTGAAAGTGTTAATCATTTGAAGTGGTGTAGGGTATCCTGCCTGAGCAGGGGGTTAGAGTAGAAGACCTCCAACGTCCCTTCCAGCTCTGTTATTCTATATTCTATATTGCAAAGGGGTTGACGAGTAAGCGGAAGTTGCAGAGGGCAGCGGACAGACTGATGCAAATACCTGCTGAATCCCAGCTGCACATTGTGTGGACGTGTGCACCCTGCTCGCTGTTTGGGTCCGAGTTCCTGCTGGGAGGTGGTGGAAGGCAAGGCACATTCAAGCAGGAAAAGCAAAAATTTGTTGTCATATAAAATTTGCTGTCCATAAAAGACAGTCACATATGTTCCTTGCTGTGCAGCACAGCAAATGTCTACTCCAGCCTCGGGGTGGTGGTGGTGGTGCGTGCATGCGTGCAATCTGCTCTTGGTCACATGACCAGAAAAATGGAGAAATCATCAACATTCCAAGTCACTGCCCAGCTGCCCCTTCCTGAAGGCTTGTTTGGAGAATTTGGGGCATCTCAATCTTGGTCTCTTGAAGATGTGTGGACTTCAACTGCTGGCTGGGGAATTCTGGGAATTGAAGTCCACACACCTTCAAGCGGCCAAGGTTGAGAAATAATGTTCTACAATCCACAGATTTGACTCATCTTTGAAGATGGTCCTGAATTTGCCACAACTTCTCTTCCCTCATCAGACTTAATCCTATTTTGTTTTATTACAGGTAGTCCTCGACTTATGACCAAAACTGACTCCAAAATTTGCTAGGCAAAACAGTCGTTAGGTGAATTTTGCCTCATTTTATGACATTTCTTTCCACAGCTGTTAAGTGAATCCCTGCGTTGTTAAATTAGTAACACAGTTGTTAAGTGAATCTGGCTTCCCCATTGATTTTACTTGTCAGAAGATCACAAAGGGTGATCCCACAATCTTGGGACACTGCAGCCATCACAAATACATGCCTGAATTTTGATCACATGCCACATGATCATATAGAGATACTACAACAGTTGTAAGTGGGGGGAAACAGTCATGTCACTTTTTTCAGCACTGTTGTAACTTTGAATGGTCACTAAATGAACTGTTGTAATTCGAGGACTCCCTGTATTGTGCTCATGGCTGGTTGACAGTTCTGACTTCTTTTACATAATTTCTTTCCAACGTTACATTGGATTGAAAGGAATTTTAAAAAGGCAAAGGTATCACTTATCATCTTGCACTAATTATATCCTGGATTACTAGAAGGAATTACTAGTAGGTATCTAGTGATACTAAGATGTCATCTGAAGAAACAGGGATAAAGGTATTCCTTGTTTAGTGACTACCTCATTTAGTGACTGTGTGCAGTTTGTACTGATGATTTAAAACTTGTAGTGGTGCAGAACAGACAGCATCAAATCCTATTTTATAAAATTGTGGGGCTACCAGATTTGGACTGCAAAAATATGAACCGCCATTGAATGGCAACAGTGATACAATAGTCCTAACTCTCGACTTCCGGTCGTGACGTCATCGTGCCAGGAACGAGGGGAATGAGGCTCCATCCCCCGTAGTTCCAATATTCCAGATTGGAAGCCTTTTTAGGCATTATTGGCCACGGAGAGGCTGATAGAGAAAAGAGGGAAACTCAAGGACCTCGGGGTGACAGCAATCGCCCCGAAGGTTCAGAGGAATCCTCTTAAATCCAACCCGGAAAAAACCAGCCATCTTGGCTGGCCTGAGCGGTGACAGACGATTTGTGTGGAAGCGAAGATCAAAACAAGAGGAAACATTGGTAAGGAACAAAAATCTTTAAAACAACGAAGGTATAAACATAAAGATACTAAGAAATCAGGAGAGAGAAAAAAGCTCCAAGATAGGCAAATTTTGCCAGGCGAGCGGCGAGAGAAAAGAGACTGGAGCAGAAAGTAGAAATTCACAGTGACAGCGCAGTTTTGACAGGCGGCGGAGACGAGTGTAGCGGGAAAAACTCAACAAAAAAAGAACACTGGATTATAAATACGAACTCAAAACATTTTCGGAAAAGGAAAGAAAGTGTGGAAACTGGAGTTGCGACTTGATGAGAGACAGCGAAGCGTAAAATACTGGATTACAAATACGGAGCTGCGATGTGCTGAGAGACAACGAAAGAGTCAAAACATTGGATTATAAAACACGAACTAAACGCACCTTCAGAATAGAGATTGAGAGGAACGGAGCGGGGTTCTGGTGAGAGATGACGAGAGAGAGATTTTTTTAAAAAAATCGGCAGACGGCGAGAGAAGTGTATAGAAGAAGCCCTAACGGAAGGCAGACGAGAGATCGGGAAAGGGAAAGGACTTACAATATACAAGCAGAGACAGCAGCGGAGAGAACCATAGATAAGAGACATTGTAACTAGATATCCAAGGATACATTGAATTTAAGAGACCTTCATTTATATTTTCTTGAAGAGGTGGATGTAAAACAAACCCTCCTAAAGTTGTCAAGATTGGACTGAACTAAAAACTGAAGAAGAAAACCGTGAAGTAACGCAAATATAGTGGATAAACTGATTCGTTTTATACTCCTAATAATATAATTACCTAGCGATTGCTACCTATTTTACATATTCAACAATAGACTATATTTAATTAATTACATTTAGTTATATTTATATCTATATTATATTATATTTAATTTTGGTGACTGAAATTGTTTAATAATTAGAATTATTACTCTAACATTAATTATTATATTAGTAATATTACAATAGAGATCAAGCAGATAGATGAATATTGTTTTTCCTCCATTTACACTGTTATCCTTCTATTTTTTCTAATTTTCTAGCTTTTCTTCTTATTTATAGACCGTACCTGGATTGATTTTTATAGGAATAATCTGATTAACTGAGTAGCTTTGAATAATCGTGATTGTCTAAAATAGAACTATATATATATATATATATATTTTGGGGGGGGATACATAAAGTCATTGATAACCAGAGGACATTAAGTGATAATTAATTGTTTAGAATATAGAGTAACTAACTAATTGGAAGATTTGATTTAAACATATATATAGATGTATACTTTACTAAATAGAAATATATTAGAGTAATGAACTGCTGAATAATTGTATTTTTCTCCCTACTCCTCAATTGATTTATCCATCCCTTATATAATGATATTTAATCTCTACTTGTCAATTGGTTGAACCATTCTTCACCCTAGGTGAAATTACTACGTATATATAAAGTAAACACTATAGAACAAAAGTAAGACAATAGATAAGATTCTCTACATAGTGACATCTCCTCTAAATTAATTTAGTGCATGAAAAGTTGGGAAACAATAAAGCAGAAAATAAACATGTCAATGATACCCACACCAACAGTAACTAAAACAGGGGCGAAAAAAACAATAACACACCAAACAACTACAATATCCTCACCGGCACAACAAAAGACAATTGACATGTTGTTATCAGCAGATAAAGGGAAAACTGACACTACAGTCAATATGCAAAACATCCAGCTGATCCTAGCCACGATTCAGGAGGGGATGAAGAGGACGGAGGAATCGATAGCAAATAACCACGAAGAAACGAGAAGGAACCATGAGGAAATGAAATTGGACGTAGGAGAGATAAACGACAACATCAAAAAAATAGATGATAAGATTGAAAAGATACAGCAAAATATTGCAAAAAATGAACAACAAATACAGACTATAGAAGAAAAGGTGGAACGATCAGAGAAAAAGATGGACAATATGGAACAATACCAAACAGCCTTCAATAAAGAACTTGAGGATTCGATCACCTACGTAGAGATGGAGAAGGCCGCTTTTTTCCTTCGATTCCAAAACATCCCAGAAAGCAAAGATGAAGATTTGAGAGATTTGATGGCAGGAATACTGGCAGAAGCCACACAGAAGGGGAAAGACGAGATCACCAGGGAAATCAATGAGATTTACAGAGTACACACCAATTATCCCCGGAGGAATAAACTGCCGAAGGAGATTCATATAAGGTTTGCACGCAAGACAGTGAAAGAAGAGATTTACAAATTAATGCGAGAAGACACAATCAAATACAAAGGGAAGGAAATAATAACCCTGAAACAGATACCAAGACGAATAAGAGAACAAAGAAAGAATTATAGCTTCCTAACATCTCAATTGAACAAACACAAAATAATGTTTCGTTGGCTAATGCCAGAGGGAATTCTAATATCCTGGGACGATAGGAGACATAAGATTGACTCTATAGGAAAAGCACAAGATTTCTTTGACTATTACTTTACACCAGAAGAACAGGAAACTAGACCAAAATCAGGAAACCAAAGCCAAGAACATTACACAGAGGAGGCACAAAAAGAACAAGAAGAAAAGAAATAAAGTGAAAAGGAGAGGATGGAAAGAGAAGGAGCTAGGGGGAAAACTCAAATGGTAACAAGGAATGCAAAAAAACTTGCGATATTAAACACGTAAAAAAAAATGGGACAAGAACTGAAGTTAATCTCAATTAATATAAACGGACTAAACTTACCAATCAAAAGAACACACACATTCAAAAAATTATATAAATTAAATATGGATATTTTAAATCTACAGGAGGTACACATTAAAAAACAACACCAACAGCTATTGGAAAACAGAAAATTAGGAACCTTATTCACCTCATTATGAGACCAGAAAAAAAGAGGTATTGCAATATACATCAAAAACCATATACAAGCTAAACAAATCTACACAGATGGAGAAGGCAGGATACTGATGATTGAAATTAAGGTGGACAATAAAAATATACTCTTAACATCAATTTATGCCCTGAATGGAAATCAAAAAGAATACTTTAAAAAAATACATAACAAAATAAAAGAATTGGACTATGAACATATATGTATTATAGGAGACTACAATGCGATAGCGGACATAGAAATGGACTATAAAGGCACAAAAAAGAATAAATTCAGAAAAAACACAATTCCAGACACATTTAGAGATATGGCCGAAGAATTTCAATTAAAAGACGCATGGAGGGAACTCAATAAATTCAAAAAGCAATTCACATTTTATTCGAACCCGCATAAATCCTGGTCCAGGATCGATCGACATGGCCTGGATGACAACAGAGTTGAGAAACGATATAAAAGAAATAGAAATCACACCGAATATATGGGCGGACCACCATCCAATAACAGTAATATGGAAAGGTCAATATAAACAAAAAAGATGGATGATGGATAGAGAGATTATTAAAGACAAAGAATATACAGAAATGATTAAGAGAGAGATGGACATATTTTTTCAACTAAATAAGAGAGAACACACATCAACGCAAACCCTCTGGGACACTACTAAGGCATACATTAGAGGACTAACAATTTCTTATAAAACAAAGAAAAATAGAGACAAATACCAAAAGAAAAACGAACTCTTGACAGAACTGGGGAAATATGAAGAAGAATTGTAGAAAGAACCACACAAAACAACGATCAAAGATAAAATAAAACTCACCAAACACAAAATAAACTTAATAACAACAACAGAAATGGCGAGGAAAATTAAAATGACCAAACAAAATCAATTTGAAAACGCAAACAAAACAGGACGCTGGTTGGCCTATAAATTAAAAAAAGAAGCAGAAAAAAGAATAATACATCAATTACAAGACGAACAAGGACAAATCCAACACAGAAATGAGGAAAAGAAAATAATTGCAAAAAACTTCTATCAGAACCTATATACACAGGAAAAAACCCATGTAGAAGAGATTAAAGACTACCTAAATAACATTAACATTCAAGAACTAAATGAAACTCAGAGAGAATTACTCAACAAACCAATTTCAATGTTTGAGTTATTAGAAGTAAGGAAAAAACAGAAGAACGACAAGACTCCAGGGCCAGACGGCATACCATCCGAATTTTACAAAATTGGACACCACCTAATTGATAACACTTTACTACAGGTCTATAATGAAGCACTCTTAGATGCCGAAATCCCACGTTCATGGACAGAGACAACTATCACTTTAATTCCAAAAGAAGATTCAGACCCCACTCAAATAAAAAACTACAGACCCATATCACTTCTGAACGTTGATTACAAATTATTCACCTCAATAATTGCACAGAGAATGAAAAATATTATTGTCGATTATATCCATCCAGACCAAAACGGATTCATTCCCAAAAGACAAATCAAGAACAACACAAGAACAATAATCAATACGCTCGAGTACTATGAGCAAAAATCAGATAAACAAATGGCCTTACTGTTTCTCGACGCACAGAAGGCATTTGACAACCTTAATTGGACTTTTTTAATGATACAGTTAGAAAGGATGAGAGTAGGTGATCATTTTCTAAACATGATCAAATCAATATATAATGAACAATCGGCAAGGGTTTGGATAAATGGAGAAATAACTGATCAATTTTCAATATCCAAGGGAGTAAGACAAGGTTGCCCCCTTTCCCCCCTACTATTTATATTAGTATTGGAAATATTATTAAACGAAATCAGGAAAGACACAGAAATAAAAGGATTAAAGGTTAAGAATCAAGAATATAAGTTACAGGCATTTGCCGATGATGTCGTATTTATTCTAGAACGACCAAAACAATCAGGAATTAAATTATTAAAAACAATTGAACAATATGGAAAGGTAGCAGGATTGAAAATCAATAAACAAAAAACGAAAATACTAACGAAAAATTTGACGAAAACCCAAGAGAAAGAATTGGAAGACACATTAGAAATTCAAACAACAAACAAAATAAAATACTTAGGAATCTGGCTTTCCAATAAAGTCATCACACTTAAAGAAGACAATTATACCAAATTGACTAAACAAATTCGGAAAGACTTAGATAACTGGAGCAAACTAAGACTATCACTTTTAGGAAAAATTGCTGCAATCAAAATGAACATTCTACCGAAAATACTATACCTCTTCCAAGTAATACCAATAAACCCAGGGAAGTTATTCTTTAAAGAACTCAATAAAATTATATTAAAATATATTTGGCAAGGGAAAAGAGCACGGATCAAATTGAAGCACCTCCTAGATACAAGAGATAGGGGAGGCCTAGGATTACCGGACTGGCAGATTTATTATAATGCAGTATCACTCACCTGGATTAAAGATTGGATAATCTTAAAAAATAAAAGAATTCTAGCACTCGAGGATTTGACCTGTCCAAAGGATGGCACGCGTTTTTATGGGAGGAAAAACCTAGACAACACGAACACTTTAGAAGACACCACATAAGAGATGCACTTGCTAAAACTTGGAATGAAATAAGGAAAAACCATTACGATAAAATCCCAAAATGGATTTCAACTATGGAGGCTCAAATTTATCCAAACACAATGGATACCGACAAAATGAAAACATATAATGATCTGTTGAAGAATGATGGAAACCTGAAGACAAGAGAAGAATTGCAAGAACAGGGTACAGACATTGATTGGTGGCCGTATTTACTAATAAAATCAAGATATAATGCAGATATTAAAAAATTTGGAATCCAAACAGAACAAAATGAAATTGACAAAATATTATTGGAATCAGACGACAAATTAATAACTAAAATTTACAATTACCTATTAAAATATAAATTGGCAGAAGAAGTAGTAAAAGAAAACATGATTTCATGGTCTAAAAATTTTGGATATAGTATAGAAATTGGCAAATGGGAAAGAATGTGGAAAGTAAATACCAAACTGATAATGTCTGTACCCTACAAGGAAAACACATATAAGATGTTTTACAGATGGCACCTCCCCCCCACACGTCTGGCCAAGACGTTCCCCAATACATCACAAAACTGTTGGAAGTGTAAGACACACAAAGGGACACTATATCATATGTGGTGGACGTGCCCAAAGGCAAAAGAATTTTGGAAAGCAATACAGAAACAATTGGAAGAAATTATCTCTCAAAGTGTGCCTCTAAAACCAGAAACCTATCTTTTAGGAATATTAACAAAACAATATGACAAAGAAAAACAATATTTAATATTCCACATCTTGACGGCCGAGAGAATGACCTACACGCAAATGTGGAAACAGGAAGAGACGCCAACACAAGGAAAAATAATACAAAAAATATTGGATTGCGCCAAGATGGATAGATTAACCAAAGAGCTACAAGACAAAGAAGAGACAGATTATTACTTAATTTGGCAAAAATGGTACGATTGGTTAGACAAAAAGAAAACGTAACAAAAATAAAACATATAAAACAAGAAGGGAATACCAAAAAGAACCTAAATTAAAGAAATATCGTTATATAATGCTGGAATTAGAGATGTACATATGTATATACACAAAATAGATATCGAATACCAATGTATCACTCTTCTCTTTCAAGACTCAAGCCACAGCTTGATTTTAATTTGTATTTAGTCTTAGCTGTGTATTGTATGTATACATGTTAGTCTTTGTTTATTTGTTTGATTAATAAAAAATTTATAAAAAAAATAGTCCTAACTCTCTGCTACCACCTAGTGATTGTGTGGATGATTGTAGCTGGATATGGTAGTATGAGACTCCGAAATGTAAAACCTATTGGTGGGCCAGATAAATAGCAGGTAAAACTTTTTTGTTACTATGCTGTAGTTAGAATGGGGTAGTTGCAGAGGTGGGTTTCAACAGGTTCTGACCAGTTCTGGAGAACTAGTAGCAGAAATTTTGAGTAATTTGGAGAACCGGTAGTAAAAATTCTGACTGGCCCCGCCCTCATCTATTTTCTGCCTTCCAAGTCCCAGCTGATCGGGAGGAAATGGGGATTTTGCAGTATCCTTCCCCTGGATTGGGTGAGGGAATGGAGATGTTACAGTATCCTTCCCCTGCCACGCCCACCAAGTCATACCATGCACATCAAGCCACACCCACAGAACCGGTAGTAAAAAATTTTGAAACCCACCACCAATTTGGCCAACTGCCAAGGCACTGTAAGGCTGTTTGTTGTCAGTTATTTTTGTTAATAACTGGTGTGAATGAGTTTTAATGTTTATTTTTTCTTCTTCTCTTACCCAGCCCCCCTCCCACTCTCCCCCCACCCCCACCCCCTTCCCTGAACTTCCCAGAACTAGCACAGGGTATAACATTTAACAAACCTTAAACTATAATCTGCTAACAATACATTGAACTACCATTAAACCTAGATCTCTAACTCCTGTCACCCAAAATACTATACACATAAAACACTAACAAATTCAAAATATTTCATTCATAAACTATTTGAAGTTTTTTAGTCCGGTATTTGTTTTGAATATAATCAATCCATCTACTCCATTCCGTTATATATCTTTCATTTGAATAGTCTCTAAGATATGCGGAGATTTTCGCCATTTCCGCCAAATGCGCTACTTTTAGTGTCCATTCTTCAATGGTGGGTATGTCTTTCTTCTTCCAATATTGTGCCACCAATAACCTTGCTGCTGTTATTAAATTTAAAATTAACTTTACTTCTATTACTGTACAGTCCGTAGTTATTCCCAACAAAAAAAACTGTGGCGTAAATTTAATCCTTTTCTTCAAAATATTTTGAATAATCCACCAAATTTTAACCCAAAACACCTTAATTTTTTTACAAGTCCACCATATATGGTAATATGTAGCGTCCTGGCTTTCACATCTCCAGCACTTGGGCTGAAGATTTGGATACATACAAGCTAATTTTTTCGGGTCTAAATGCCATCTGTAAAACATTTTATAAAAATTTTCTCTTAAATTTTGAGCTTGTGTGAGTTTTAATGTTTTTAATGTTTTTAATTCTTAAATGTTTTTTATAATGTTTTTAAATGCATTGTGAGCTGCCCTGAGTCTTCGGAGAGGGGCGGCATACAAATTGAATTAATTAAATTAATTAAATTAAAGTTGTACAGAAGACCTGGATGAATTTTCTCCTGATCACTCCCCAAAATCTAACAATGTAGCCCATTATACAGATCAAATCACAGAATAAGAGAATTGGAAGGGACTTTGGAGGTCTTCTAGTCCAACCCCCTATTCAATTAGGAGACCCTATATCATTCTGGACTAATGCCTGCCCAATCTCTTCCTAATAACCTCCAGTGTTGGAGCACCCACAACTTCTGAAGGCAAACAGTTCCACTGATTAATTTTTCTTGCCTCAGGCGGCCATGGGCTTCAATAGGAGAGAGGGATCTTAATATCTGTTATTTAGAGAGCGGATTATGAAATCATGTTTTCATTTTGCAGACTGCCAATTCCAGTTTTGAAATAGTCTGGATTTACATCCTGATTCTGATCAAATCCCTGTGAAAACTTTCAACCCAGAGAATGGTGATTTGACCTTGAGGGAGGGAGGGAGGGAGGGAGGGAGGGAGGGAGAGAGAGAGAGAGAGAGAGAGAGAGAGAGAGAGAGAGAGAGGAATGGAATGGAATGGAATGGAATGGAATAGAATAGAATAACAGAGTTAGAAGTGACCTTGGAGGTCTTCTAGTCCAACCCCTGCTTAGGCAGGATACCCTACACCACTTCAGACAAATGGTTATCTAATATTTTTTTTAAAACTTCCAGTGTTGGAGCATTCACAACTTCTGGAGGGAAATTGTTCCATTGATTAATTGTTCTAACTGTCAGAAAATTTTTCCTTAGTTCTAGCTTGCTTCTCTCCTTGATTAGTTTCCATCCATTGCTTCTTGTTCTACCCTCAGGTGCTTTGGAGAAGAGCTTGACTCCCTCTCCTTTGTGGCAGTCCCTGTGATATTGGAACACTGCTATTATGTCACCCTATAGTCCTTCTTTTCATCAGATTAGACATACCCAGTTCCAGCAACCATTCTTTGTATATTTTACCATCCAGTCCCCTAATCATCTTTGTTGCTCTTCTCTGCACTCTTTCTAGAGTCTCAACATCTTTTTTACAACACTTGCAGTATTCCAAGTGTGGCCTTACCAAGACATTATATGACTGAATGACTTTAAGGATGCTTACAGATATCAGTCAAAAATTTTAGCACTCTTCCCATCTGTTCTTCCCCATTCCACCATTTTTGGAGAGATTTTGCACAGTGAGTGTATATCCTCAAATGTGAGAAAGATGGGTGGCTTATGCCCCCATCTGCAAAAGATCCTTTCTGTCCAGCCTACCTTAGAGGATTGTTGTGAGGAGAAATAAAAGGAGAAGGTGTGTTTACCATTTTGACTTTCTGAAAAAATTGAGCTAGGATATAAGTCTAGGAAATAAACTAACAGAGCTTTTCAATAGCTTTTCTGAGTTATTGTGTTATTTTTCAGAGGAAAGATTGAGAAACTGGTCATAAGTGTGAAACTTTTTTTCAGTGCTGTTGTAACTTCAAACAGTCACTAAATGAACTCCCGGTAAATTGAGGGCTGTCCATATTTTAAAAAAAAGACACTCAAAAAGCTGGGAAAAATATATTTTTCCTTTTAGGCTTACAGGTAGTCCTTGACTTATAACTACAATTGAGGCCAAAATTTCCATTGCTAAACATTTTACAACCTTTTTTTTGCCACAGTGGTTAAGTGAATCATGCAGTTGTTATGTGAATCTGGCTTCCCCCAATTGATTTTTATTATTCATTTTATTTTATTTTATCAGTCATATTTCTATGCTGCCCACTCTCTGAGGACTCTGGGCGGCTTATACCAATAGACAGTATACTAAACAGTATATTGCCCCCAACAATCTGGGTCCTTATTTTACCCACCTCGGAAGGATGGAAGGCTGAGTCAACCTTGAGCCGGTGAGATTTGATCCGCTGATCTGCTGAACTAGCAGTCAACTGAAGTAGCTGCAGTACTACACTCTAACCACTGCGCCACCTCGGCTCAATTTTGCTTCAGAAAAGGCAGAAACTGTTTGGGAAGATCAGAAAAGGTGCTCAGATGATCCTAGGAAGTGCAACTGTCATAAATACATGCCTGAATTTTAATCACCTGACCATGAGGTTGCCACAATGGTCATAAGTGTGAAAAGCAGTCATAAGTCACTTTTTTTCAGTGCCGTTGTAACTTTGAATGGTCCCGAAACGAATGGTTGTAAGTTAAGGACTACCTGTAATGGGTAAACATTGTTGGAAAAAAAGTTGTAGAAGATTATTTCAAAATATGATATGTAGTAAGATTATTACAGGCACAGAAATGGATAGATTTGACACTATCCATTATGGAGGAAAAGTTGGTGGAGCTGACAGATTTGCCAAAAGTAATGAATTGACTTCCGTGATTGAAAATGAAAGAAAATAGTGATTTATGGTTTTGATGATTTATAGAAAGGAGAGGAACACAATGTAGCTTTAAAGAAAGAGGTTAAATTGCATTTATAACTTCCCTCAACATCTGAAGCAGTAAAAGAGGAAGATTTATCGCTGTTATAAGGACTATTGGAAGCAACATCTTTATAATCCGTTTTCTTGGTTTTCTATTTCTCAACTTTTTTATTTTTCCCACGTTTTGCTTTTTATCTGATTTCATTTTATTTATTTCTTTTTTCTTATTCATATACACTACATACATAAATTAAATCAAAAATTTAATTTTTAATTAAATTATATAATTATAATTTAATTTATAATGAATTATATTATTAAATTAACTTTATATATTATAGAAATTAAAAAGTTAATTTATCCATCGTGGCACACTCTAAGATTTTTTTTATCAACTCTTCTTCTGTTGGTATATTTTCTTTTTTCCAATTTTGTATATATACTATATGGGCAGCTGTTACAATATGTAACATCAAATATTTTATTTCCTTGGTATATTTTTCCGTAAATATCCCTAATAAGAATGTCTCTGGATAAATTAACAAAAGAGCTTAAAGAAAAAGACGATACGGAATATTATATAATCTGGCACAAATGGTATAAGTGGCTGGAGAATAGGAATAGGAATAACGGAGAAGAAAAATAGGGGTGATTGAAAGGAAAGATTGAATATGTCAATGTATAGAAAATATAAATGGGGTCTTAATAAATACACTGTAATTAAAAGAGAGGGGACAAGAAGAAACAGGAATAATATAAAGGGAAAAGGGACAAAATGTAAATATTAGAAGATCATCACGAAATAGCTGTTAAGAGAGTATATATATATACATGTTGTATGTCTTGTAATGTCATTTTATGTTATAATAATAAAAAATTAAAATTTAATAAAAAAGAAATTAAAAAGTTTCTTAATTTATATAAAAATAATATAAATTGTTTAAAAGTTAGACTGGCCCGTCCCACTTGTATTGGCAGAAGAGGCATCTGGAACCCACACCATGTTTTCTCCACTGGCACAAGTGGGATGGGCCAATTACCAGTGGAACTATTTACCTTCAGAAATTGTGGGTGCTCCAATACTGGAGGTTATTAGGAAGAGATTGGGCAGGCATTTGTCCAGAATGATATAGGGTCTCCTAATTGAACAGGGGGTTGGACTAGAAGACCTCCAAAGTCCCTTCCAACTCTGTTATTCTGTGATTTGATCTGTATATTTGATCCAGGTGTCCTCCTGGATTCTCGGCTGTCCATGGATGACCATCTGACGGCCGTAACCAGGGGGGCCTTCGAACAAGTACGTCTTGTGCGCCAGTTGCGCCCTTTCCTAGACCGAGATACCCTCGCCACGGTCACCCACGCCCTTGTTACTTCTTGGTTGGATTACTGCAACGCCCTCTACATGGGGCTCCCCTTAGGATGCATCCAGAGGCTCCAGCTGGTCCAGAATGCAGCCGCGCGGGTAGTTACGGGAGTTCCTCCTTACTTCCGTGCAACACCTCTCCTGTGTGAGCTGCACTGGCTGCCGATTGCTCTCCGGGTCCGTTTCATGGTGCTGGTGCTTACCTATAAAGCCCTACATGGCTTAGGCCCGGGGTACTTGCAGGACCATCTTCTCCCTTCCTCCCACCGTCCCATGTGCTCCCACAGAACAGGCCTCCTCAGGGTGCTGTCGGCCAAACAATGTCGACTGGTGGCCCCCAGGGGGAGAGCATTCTCTGTCGGAGCGCCGACCCTCTGGAATGGTTTGCCCACCGAGCTCAGGGTAGCTCCAGACCTCCTCGCCTTTTGCCGCGAACTAAAGACGTGGCTCTTCCGTCAAATAACTTGATTTACTAGAGGTTGCACAAACTAATAATTTTAAATATGTTTTTTAAGGGGTTTTTAACTTATTTTGTGATTTTGTGATTTGTATTATTGATTGTTGTTGTAAGCCGCTCTGAGTCCTTCGGGAGAATGGCGGCATATAAATTGCATAAATAAATAAATAAATAAATAAATAAATAAATAAATAAAGGGCTATATTGTTAGATGGGGGGTGGGGTGATCAGGAGAAAATCCATCCAGGTCTTCTGTACAACTTTAACAACTTTGACGGCAAACAGCTTTACCGTGTCTTGGCAAGTTGGCAAGTGCTCCATTCTAACTACAGCATAGTAACAAAAGAATTTTACCTGCTATTTTTCTTGCCCACAGACAGGTTTTACATTTCCAGTCTCAGTATTATATTATCCTATCCAGCTACAAACATCCATACAATCACTAGGTGGTAGCA
Source organism: Ptyas mucosa (assembly GCA_012654045.1). Classification (NCBI taxonomy): domain Eukaryota; kingdom Metazoa; phylum Chordata; class Lepidosauria; order Squamata; family Colubridae; genus Ptyas; species Ptyas mucosa. Next base: position 769,948 of record WNWU01013601.1, read on the forward strand.
GAGAGTTAGGACTATTGCATCACTGCTGCCATGCAGTCGCGGTTCATATTTTTGCAGTCCAAATCTGGTAGCCCCCCAAATTTTGTAAAACAGGATTTGATGCTGTCTGTTTTGGTATTTGTCCAGAATGGCATAATGTATCTTCCCTGAGCAGGGAATTGGACTAGAAGACCTTCAGAAGACCTTCAAGGTTCCTTCAAACACACACACTCTCTCTCTCCCTCTGTAGTGGCTTGGGAATTAACGAATGCACAAGCAGGCAAGTAACAACAGCTCTTTTATTTACAGTGAGACTTCAGCGAAAGCACTGAGGCTGCAGCCCTCCTTATATACAGTTCTGGAGGGGCTGTCAGCCAATCAGGAACTATACCCCTATTCGAAACTCCCGCCAAAATGTAAAGAACGCAACACCCCTCCCCTCCCCTCCCAGAAGGCACTTACACTCAAATATTTACATATGTACAAACAAAATCTCGCAGGTGCCTTGGGCGCGTTCTCGTCCGGGCTGACCTGCGCAGATCAGTCTTGGGTAAGGCGTCGAGCGGGTCGGAGGGACCCTCTGTCTCTCCCGGCTCCGCCAATGGAACCTCCTGGATTTGATCCGGGGCGTGGTTATCCCCAGTTGGGAGTGTCGGCTCGCTGGGGCAGCGCTGCACCCAAGGTTTCTCAGATAAGTATTCCCTCGGCAATGGGTTTGAGTTAGCTGTTTTAGAGAAGTTGTCGTGGTTAGGGTCTGTGACTTCTGAGTTGTGCTCGACCTCGCTAATTACCCTTCTCCTGAGCTGGTCTATGTGGCGTTTCCAAATTTTGTCAACCCCGACATCTACCGTGTAGGACTTTGGTCCAGTTACCCCAGTAATTGTTCCTGCAACCCAGAGTGGGCCGTTTGCATACTTTCGGGCGTAAACTAAGTCCCCGACTTGGAATTGTCTCAGTCCCGTGACTTCACCCTTAAAACTATCGTGAGAGTAGTTCGGGTGAAGCCTGTCTAAGATGCACTGAAGTTTCCTCCCCATAAGTAGCTCTGCAAGGCTTCTCCCTGTAGCTGTGCATGGTGAGGCGTGTTGAACCGCTAAAAATTGATCTATCCTGGCTTGCCAGTCACCATTATCTAGCCTGGACAGGGCTTCCTTGGCCGTCCTCACGAAACGTTCAGCCAGGCCATTCGAAGCCGGGTGGAAAGGGGCCGAGAGGGCATGGCGAATGCCCAGCTCGGCCAGGTACCCCTCGAACTGGGTGGCCGTAAACTGAGGCCCGTTGTCGGATACCAGAGTATCCGGAAGGCCGTGTGTGACAAATAATTTCCGAAGGGCCCTGATAACCACTTTGGACGTGGTTGAAGACATGAGAATGATCTCAAGCCATTTAGAGTATGCATCGACTACTATCAAAAATGTTTGGCCATGGAATGGCCCAGCGAAGTCGATGTGAATCCTCCCCCAAGGCCCTTTTGGCTTTTCCCACTCTCGGATTGGGGCAACCGGGGGATTGGGGCGAGATTGCTGGCAGGGCGTGCATGTTCCAACCCACTGAGAGATGTCCTGGTCCATATTGGGCCACCAGACATAGCCCCTAGCTAGGCTCTTCATCCTAACTATACCCGGGTGCCCCTCGTGAAGTAACTCCAGAACCCTGGTGCGCAGCTTGGAGGGCACGACAACTCTATCACCCCACAGTAAACATCCCCCTTGCATAAACAATTCATTACGCTTATTGACAAACGTTTGAAACTCCCCTCCGTCCACCTTGGGCGGCCATCCCTTCAATACCCAACCACAGACAGTACGTAAAACAGAGTCTCTTGTGGAGGCCCTGGCTACTTCCCTAGAGGAAATGGGACCTAGAGTCAGAGCATCCAGCAAAAGGACAGGGGCCTCCGGTGTCGGGTCGTCTGAGTGCGTCTGCATGGCCCAGGGCTCGCCCGGGGCGGTGAACCAGTTTGTAGGAATATGCAGACAGGAAAATAGTCCATCTAGTCATACGCGGAGAGAGAGCAGCGGGGGTGGGTTTGTCTCCAGCCAATAGCCCTAGCAGTGGCCGATGATCAGTAACCAACTCGAATGTCCTGCCATAGAGATATTTGTGGAATTTCTTCACTCCCGCAATTGCGGCCAATGCCTCTCTGTCTAGCTGGCTATAATTCCGTTCAGCGCTAGACAGAGTGCAGGAGTAGTATGCTATGGGCGCCTCTAGGCCATTTGGCAGTCTATGGCCCAAAACGGCGCCAACTCCAAACGGAGAAGCGTCACACACTAAGACGAGTGGCAATTTAGCGTTATATTGTATGAGGAAACTGTCTTCCACTAGCAGTCTCTTTACAGCTTCGAACGCGGCAGACTCTGGTTTTCCCCAAACCCATGGTGCGTTCTTTCCCAAAAGTTTGTGAAGTGGGTCGGCCACAGCGGCCTTGTCCTTTAAGAACATTGAATAGAAATTTAGCAGTCCAAGGAAGGCTTGGAGCTCTGCTTTAGATTTTGGGGTGGGCGCATTCCTGATAGCCCTAACTTTACTTTCCGTGGGGTGGATGCCTGCACCATCGATCCTGTAGCCCAGGAACTTGACGGAGGGGACAGCGATCATGCATTTGCTTTTCTTTAATTTGAGTCCTGCTTCCCTGAATAGTGATAGAACGCTCCTAACTCTGTCTCCCAGTTGCTGTTCGGTCTGGGCGCTAATCAAGACGTCGTCGAAATAGGGCACCACCCCCGGAAGGCCTTGCAACAGGCGCTCCATAGTGCTCTGGAAGAGCCCAGGAGCGACACTAACTCCGAACTGGAGCCGGGTGCATTTGAACGCTCCCCTATGAGTCACAATTGTCTGTGCCTCAGCTGTGGCATCATCAACTGGTAATTGTTGATAGGCTTGCGCCAAGTCTAATTTTGCAAAAATTTTGCCTGGCCCCAGGGAGTGTAGTAGATGATGCACAATCGGCACCGGATAGGCGCTCGGCTGCAACAACACCTTATTGATTGTGCACTTGTAGTCGGCGCAAATTCTGACCGACCATCCGACTTTACTGGGGTGACTATGGGGGTCTCCCATTTAGCATGGTCAACAGGGACCAACACTCCCTGCTAAATCAATTTGTCCAGTTCAATGTCTATCTTTGGCCGTAATGCAAATGGGACTCTTCGCGCTTTTAGTCTGACTTGGGGCACGTTGGGGTCTATATTTAAGGAAATAGGGGTCCCCACATACTTGCCCAAGAAATCCGAAAAGACGTCCTGGAACTCGGTCAGGAGACTGTCCTTTAGAGGTGACTTGAGCATGCTGTGGACGCCGGTGAAGCCCATGCCAAGGGCTCGGAATCACCCCATGCCCAAAAGGCTGGGCAGTTGTCTGGTCACAAGGGTCAGTGGCAAGGTTCTTTCGTAGTCGCCGTAGGTTACTCGGAACATGCCAACACCTTCGACAGGAACTCGGTTGCCTTGGTAGTCGAGAATCCGCAGCCTTTGCCTTGCTAGGTGGTCTTTTTGAAACGATGGTAGGATTGATTTCAGGGTCGCCCACGACATTATGGAAAGAGCCGACCCGGTGTCAATTTCCATTTCACAGGGTCTGCCATCGATTTCAACAATCGTGGAGACTTTGTCCTCGACCACCGTGCTGGCCTGGTCAACGTGTGTGTTGTAACCATCTCGTGGTTGAATTTCGCGCCGGTTTTTCGCGCCGCCATCTTTGGTTGGTTGTTTTTGGCACGTCGATTCTGGTTGGCTATGGTGGTCACGTGGTTGGTTTTTTCTGGGCATGGTGGCCCTACAGACTCGCGCCAAATGCCCCTTCTTATTGCAACGTCTGCAAATGGCCTCTTTGAATTTGCATGACAGTCTTTCATGGTTTCCGCCGCAACTCCTGCAGCTTCGTCGGGGGCTGCTTGAGTCTTTCCGTTTTTCCATCCGGAAAACGTCCTCGTCTGAATCAGTCTCCAAGCTGGATCGGGCATCCTCTCTGTGGACTGGTAAGGACTTGGAACTGTCCTGGCTGGTCAAGGGGCACTGCAGGGCTTCTGCGGCTTTTGTGGAGGCTTCGTGAGCCCTGGCCTCGTCTAAAGCACCCGAAAATGTCAGGTCCGGTTTGGCGAGCAGCCGCCTCTGTAGTCTTGTGTCGCGAACCCCATAGATCAGTTGCTCTAGCAAGGCATCGTCTAGATCTCTGTAATCACAGTGGGTCGTGGCTTTGCGGAGGCTCGCCATATAGGCGCTGACCGGCTCTCCCTCCCGTTGGATACGCTGTCGGAACTGGTACTGTTGCACGAACTTGGAGGGCACGGGAGCGTAGTGAGCCCGAAGGGTCGTCATCAGGGTGTCCCAGGGGACGGTCTGGACCGGCGTTGGCTCGCTGAGTGACTCTGCCATCTCGAACACGTCCGGTCCACAGTGGCTCAGGAAGAGGGCTCTTTTTCGGTTTGCAGAGAGCCCCTGCATATTGCTGGCTTCGAGCGAGCACTCGAACCGAGTCATATATGTAGCCCATTTTTCGTGGGCCGGGTCAAAAGGCTTGGGCGGAACATAGGCAGACATGTTCGGTATGCCTCCTCTTGTTTGCCTCGTAGCCTAGCTGAAGCTCGTGTCTCACTGGCCGCCTCTTGTGATTCTATCCCATCCTCGTCGCCAATGTAGTGGCTTGGGAATTAACGAATGCACAAGCAGGCAAGTAACAACAGTTCTTTTATTTACAGTGAGACTTCAGCGAAAGCACTGAGGCTGCAGCCCTCCTTATATACAGTTCTGGAGGGGCTGTCAGTCAATCAGGAACTATACCCCTATTCGAAACTCCCGCCAAAATGTAACAGAACACAACACCCTCCCTCCCTCTCCCTCTGCCCCACCCTCCCTGACTCTCTCTCTCTCTCCCCCCCTCTTCCTCTCTCTCTCTCTCTCTCTCCCCATTTCCCCCCCCTCTCTCTTCCTCACCTCCTCTCCTTCTCCCTCTCTCTCCCTCCCTCTCTCCCTCTCTCCTGTCTTAATCTCTGGTCGAAATTTCATTTTAAGACTATGCCAATTGGACAGAAGTCAAGATATGTTTTTCCCAGCCTCCTGAGGTCTTAAGTAGTAAAATGATACTCCAGTTCTTCAAGCATCGCATATATCTCTCTCCAAAAATTGTGAAGCAGGTCCTGCCACCTTTGTCAAAGAATCACACATCCTGAAGTGATAACAAGCATTGCAACATCATCAGTAGATCTTGCTATGTCAAGACTTTTACAATTGCCCCTTATTGATGTATGGGAGCTGCTCTGAAGAAATACCAGAAGGTCTGGCTGGGTGACGTTAAAGATAATGACCCACCAAGCCCAAAATTTGATCATCAAAGAAGCCTTCTTCCTTTCCACAGCAGTTTTCTCCAACATATCTGGCATACACAGATATAATAGGATTAACGTTGACCTGAAAACCTACTTGATAGAGAACAGATTCTTTGGGTGTGTTTGGTTACGCATGAGTGGGAACTCCGATGATTTGCTTGTAATCAACTTGATATTCTAAAAAGTATGGCCTTTCTTTTAAAATCTACACACAAAAACGTTCTTCAAGCTTCTGGTGAGATTTTATTCACATTTTCAAAAAGCTGTTTCCCATTGCTGAATTAAATTGCTCTCCATCCATGCTTGGATTGGTAGAAAAATGGAACGTGTTAAATTGGCTGCACCCATTGCTGATCCTTCCTTTATTGCCTCCTTTATTGTCCTTCCTTTATTGTCTCTTTAGGATCCTTGATGCTCTGTAAGCTTGGTTGTTTTCTTGCAGACATTTCGTTACCCAATTAGGTAGCATCATCTGTGCTAGAAGGGAGTGGAGTTTTCTCTGCTTATATACAAATAACACTGATAATGTTACATAGTTGGGTAATTAAAAAAAATTTTTTTTTTGATTTATATGCCACCCTTCTCCGGAGACTCATGGCGGCTTACAGGGTAATGAAATGTCTGCAAGAAAACAACCAAGCTCAAAGGGCACCATGGACCTCACAGTTCAATTCCGAGCTACAAATAATTTCCTCTATTGGTTTATTGTTCTCTGTTCTGAGTCACGGTGCAGCTCTGCTGATTTTGCACTCGCATCCTTTGATTGGCAAAGCGATAAGTTGAATCTTCTGGATCTGTTGCCTTCCTTCTTTATTAGTGGGAAGAACATCAGCCAGTCATGAATCTGGAGAACGGATCTGACCCAGCATCACAATTTGTCCATCTAGGTTCCTTTTCAGTATCACCTCCTATATACTTCCATCCTCTGCTAGGGAGCTTGAGCTGGGTTTGTTCCATAATTTTAGCGTTGGATTACCTCAGCCTTGTAGTTCATCACATATTGTTATTACTTCATTTCATGGTTGCTTTATATTTCACCATGGCATTGTGTCACCATTATGCTATGTTCCTGTTGTGCTGTTTCAAGATCCATGTAGTGGATCTTTTCTATGTACAATTGTGCTTTATAGTTTAGAGATGCAATGTGGTTGCCAATGATGCGGTTGATGGTGGAGGATGCCTGGGTCACTTGCTTTTACGTCTGCCACAACTGATACAGGGATAAAATGCACTTACCTTCGCTACTGGATCACAAATGTGAGCATAGGCTCAGGTGTGCTACGCTTGCGCGCACCTCCTTCACATGTGCACAGAGTGATGACATCTGGGTGGGTGGGCAGAGCTTCCCGCCGCCGGCCCTACCGGCTCACACAAGCCGGATAGATCCGGCTGAATTTCACCACTGAACGGATAGCAACGCATATTTTACACACTTCACAATTGTAATCAGATGTAAATAGATTAGAAGGGAAAACATGACCAGACAGTTAAGGATGACTTCACCCTGTCTTTTGCCTGGGCTGGGATGGATGAGATGGAGGCAAATTCACAAACACCTAGCAGGAAAATGGTGTGTTGCAAAAGGATGTTAATGCTACAAAACAGTGGTTCTCAACTTTTTTTTTTCCACCACTGACCCCCTTTAAATACATTTTGTGGCCATGGACAAGACTTAACGCAAGATTTAAATCATAACATTTCTTCAAGCCTTCGCAGACCCCCCCCCCCCGCTTTTATGACATCATGTCCCCCTAGGGGTCTGTGGACTACAGGTTGATAACCACTGCTATAAAGGTTTCCCCTGTACAGTCATGTCCGGCTCTAGGAAATGGTGCTCATCTCTGTTCCTTAGCTGAGGAAGCCAGCATTGTCCATTGTCCATGACTATATGCCGAGGCGCATGGAACGCTGTTACAGTTCCACCGAAGTGGTACCTATTTATCTACTTGCAATTACACGCTTTCAAACTGGTAGGTGGGCAGGAGCTGAGGCAAGTAGCAGGAACTTACCCCGTCGAGCAGCACTCAGGTCTCAAACCCGGGCTTCAACTATCCAGTTGATAAGCTCAGAGTCTTTAACCACTGATCCATCATGCCTCCCCCCCCAATTTATGTTATGCTGAAGTGCAATAGGGAAAAGCTAACATTTTCAGCATTCCCGAAAATAAAATTTCAATTTCTCCTGGAGGTGCTTTTGATCCAACTTCCCCAGGGAGTTAACTTTTCTTCTTTTATGGTTATCTTCCCTTGGAATTAAATCGGTGGTGAAATCCTCCGCAGATTGCCACCGGTTCTCTGCCCGCGCATGTGCAGTGCCCACCTAACGCGTATTGCGTGCATGCATTCACAGTATGCGCCAAAAGCACACTGCACATGTATGCAAATGCATACTTCATGCAGAAAAAGAAGGCTTCAATAGGTAAGTAGAACAGTGAGGGGGGGAACAGCTGTGCCGCATGATTTAGATTCACTACAAAGCAGGATTTCCTGATTTCTAGTGAATATAAACCGCGTGGCACAGCTGATCATTAGAAATACCAGTTCGGACGAACCATTAGCTTTTTTTAACTACTGGTTCGCACGAACTGGCATCTTTTTAACTACTGGTTCAACCGAATCTGTAGCTTTTTTTTATTACCGATTCGCCTGAACCGGTAGTTTTTATCAGTACCGGTTCGCCTTAACCGGTGCAAACCGGTAGCATTTCACCCCTGGATTAAATGGAAGGGGGGCAAGCCAGATAGCAAGAGAGATTATTCTGCAATTAAAAGGCAGGATGTTCACACATCCCTCTTGGCCACACAAGATTTCAAGAATAGCATGTTCCTAAGAAGTTCATCAGAATTCTCTTCTTCTTTTAAAAAAAATGTTCTCTTTCATAAAATTAAATGAGAACCGATGAGGAAAACAAAACAAAACAGGATTACTTTTCTGTCTACTATGAATTGGGACCTCTGCTCCCCAAATCTCTAATCAGCAGGTAGCTCCACTCCAACGCTGTAGGAATTAAAATTGCAAGTAGTCCTCAATTTACGACCACAATTGAGCCCAAAGTGTATGTTCTTAAGTGAGAAATTTGTTAAGTGAAGAGGTTGCCCCAAAAATGCTTTGAAAAGCCTCTGCTGATCAGGCAACTCAGCTGGGATCGTCAGAGACTTTTCAAAGCATTTTTTTTACCACCTCTTCGGCCAAGAGGTTGCAGAAAAAATTGCTTTGAAAAGCCTCTGACGATCCCAGCTGAGCCACACCGATCATCAGAGGCTTTTTTTTTTACTTTTAAAAGCATTTTTTTGTCAGAAGAGGTTGTAGAAAAAATGCTTTTAAAAGTAAAAAAAAAAAGCCTCTGATGATCGTGCAGCTCAGCTGGGCATGGTGGGTGGGGTGGTGGTGGTGGAGTGCGCAGGGATTTTTGCTATCGGTTCTCCGAACCACCCGCCGCCATCACTATCGGATCGGGTGATCCAGTCCTAACCAGGAGCATTTCACCCCTGTTCTGAATGTAAATCACATGACCACGGGGATTCTGCAAGGGTTGTAAGTGAAAAACAGTCATAAGTCACTTTTTTCCATGATGTTGTAACTTTGAACGGTCACTAAACGAATTGTGTAAGTCGAGGACTACCTGTAATGATGTTTACAACTAAAAACATCCAGGCACTCTCGTCTTTTTAGTGCGATTTGATGGATGGTTTCTTGTCTTTTTCCCGTTTTTTTTTCCAGAGAGAACTTAAGGATAAACTGTGCTGATGAAATCATTCTATTCTTCCTTCCTTCCTTCCTTCCTTCCTTCCTCCCTCCCTCCCTCCCTCCCTCCCTCCCTCCCTCCCTCCCTCCCTCCCT
>WNWU01013601.1:779191-806473 GCA_012654045.1 Ptyas mucosa
TCCCTTCCCTTCCCTTCCCTTCCCTTCCCTTCCCTTCCCTCTCTCACTCCCATATGTGGGTTTTGCCGGAAGAGCAGACATAGTAGACTTATAACGATCATAAGGCCCAGACTAGGTCCATTGATTGGGAATTTTAAGGGTCGTTGTCAACATATGGAAAACCCTTGGTTGGGTAAATCTAGTCTATTCAGTAGAAAAATAGTGAGATCTTTTTAAAATGGAAGAATAAATTGCATCATTTGCTTACTTTGGGCACCGTATTTTCCTAGCTACACTATTAAGGAAGGTATACCAGCATTCTACCTATGCATCTTAATTCCTGTTTTATGATGCCTAAACTAACAATCTAGAAGTCACCTCAGAGTCTATAGATTAAAAAGTGAACGTACTGTAATTATTAGAACAATTAGTTCCTCCTTATTTTTTCTTCAGATGCAAACAAGAATCTTTCCTTTATTTAATCAGTTCCTAATCTTCTCTGTCTTGCCAAAGTTAAACAGCCTGTAGCTGTTTACAGTGCAAATGAACATTCGGCTACCATAACTGAGTTAAAGTATTGTCTAATCCAGAGGAAAGTGTGCCAAATTGTTGGCTAATGGAACAAATCCAAATTAAACTAAGCAAATCTTGATTCTCTGCACTTTTCTTCCTTTTTGCTGTTTTGTTGCCTCAGCAAGGGTATTGACTAATCCAGTTCCAACTTTTTGATTGACAGGTTGCGTGGGCAAGCCACGGTTGTTAAGCTTGGCCACTTCAGCATTTTGTGTGTGCTTTGAGACTCAGCATGTTTGAGAAGCTAGCCTCCCAAGTAGTTTGTGATTTGAAGCAGTCCATGAAAAATTGAGAAATCCAGGAAGCAGACTGTTGTGCAAATACAACTATTGGACTACTAGAATGGCTTAGCTTAGCAAACCTATTTTTATCTCCTGGGCCTGTGAGGGTGGCTTTTTCATGATCCAGATTGACTTATATAACTTTCTTTGGCTGTTTGCAAACACTTGCCAACTCCAATACCCAAGCACCACAAAATATGACAATGCTTCATTGTGAGGACAGACCTGGCTCTCACCAAAGCATTGGCAAAATATTTCTCATTAAAAAAGGATGTCAGATATTGAATGGATATAATTTATATACTTGACTTACAACTTGAACCTGAAATTTCTGTTGCTAAGCGAGATAGTTGTTAAGTGAGTTTTGCCCCATTTTGCATCCAGTTTTGGTCACCACACTACAAAAAATGATGTTGAGACTTTGGAAAAAGTGCAGAGAAGAGCGACTAAAATGATTAAAGGCCTGGAGACTAAAACACATGAAGAATGGTTGCAGGATTTTAGTTTGGCTAGTCTAGAGAAAAGAAGGACTAGGGGGGACATCATAGCGGTATTCTAGTATTTGAGAGGTTGAGATACTGCTGGTTTAAGGAGGAAGTCCAAATTGAGGTAGTCCTCAATTTGCGACCACAAGTGAGCCCAAAATTTCTGTGCTAAGCAAGACAACTGTTAAGTGAATTTTGCCCCGTTTTATGAACTTTCTTGCTACAGTCGTTAAATGAATAACTGCATTTGTTAAGTTAGCAACATGGTTGTTAAGTGAATCTGGTTTCCCCATTGACTTTGCTTGTCAGAAGGTCAGAAAAAAGCATTTGCATGACCCCAGGACATGGCAACCGTCATAAATATGAGCCAGTTGCCAAGTGTCTGAATTTTTGATCGTGTGACCATGGAGATGCTGCCACAGTCACAAGTAGGAAAAATGATCATAAGTCACTATTTTCAGCTCTGTTGTAAGTTCAATTGGTCACTAAGTGAACTGCTGTACTTTAAGGACTTACCTGTACACCACTTTGAAACTGGAAGATCTAAGGGCAGCTTTAGCTTATCTCATCCTGGCTAGGAACAAGTTGATGGCTACGTCATGGGAACTTCACAGAAAAAATACATTTCCTGGTTCAGTGCAAATGTAAAGGTAAAGGTTCCCCTCGCACATATGTGCTAGTCGTTCCCGACTCTAGGGGGTGGTGCTCATCTCCATTTCAAAGCGGAAGAGCCTGCGCTGTCCGAAGATGTCTCCGTGGTCATGTGGCCTGCATGACTAAATGCCAAAGGTGCACGGAACGCTGTTACCCTCCCACCAAAGGTGGTCCTTATTTTTCTTCTTGCATTTTTTATATGCTTTTGAACTGCTAGGTTGGCAGAAGCTGGGACAAGTAATGGGAGCTCCCCCTGTTACATGGCACTAGGGATTCAAACCGCTGAACTGCCGACCTTTCGATCGACAAGCTCAGAGTCTTAGCCACTGAGCCACCATGTCCCTTTTAGTGCAAGTGAGGACATGGCTTAAATTTAATAGCTTCAGTTTAGAGACTGATAAATAATATGATTCGGTTTCGGAAGAGGCTGCATTACCTAACCTGGAATTATGCTTTACTTGGCATCTGTGGAAAGACACTGTAGAGAGGACACCTTCCTTGTAAGATGGTAGAGTGAATTGAGGCACATAAAACTAGTTCCAGCATCTACATCTTGGCGTTAAAAAACCGATCCCCAATAATTATCATGGCTCATAAGTTTGGCTGTTTGCCAAGCACTTCACCAGCATTTCATATCAGAATAGAGCTACTCTCCTAGCCATGATTTATTGTGCAAGAAAGAAAGGCAGGAATTGCAGGTTTCTTCTTATAAACTCCAAGAAATTAAAGAAGAGTAGTAAATACGCTTTGTGGCTGATGCCCTGAGGTTTCAGTGTTCCATTCTTAATTTAAGTGAACAACGTTAGAATTTCTGCTGATTCTCAAATGCTCAAAAAAAGCAAAGGGAAAAAGGCCGCGCCTGGAATTTACTGAAACCCTTTCAATTTCTGGGGAATCCAGACAGTGGTGGGTTTCCCTTACCTTTGTTACTGTTTTGCTCACGTGTGCCACTTCTGCACATACGCAGAAGCTTTTGCGCACGCGCAGAGTTGATGACATCCAGGCAGGTGGGCGGAGCTTCCCACAGCTGCTGCTACTGGTTCGCCTGAATCGGGGCGAACCAGTAGCAATCCACCATTGAATCCAGAAAATCCCAAATTCGGTCCTTAATGAACAGGAGGTTGAACTGATAGGAAAGATTTCCCTTCAAGGAATTAAACCAAAATATTATAGTTGTATTATAAGCAACTTTTGGCTGTGGAAATTTCCCTGGACTGCAATCTTATTAAGTATAGATAATCCTCAAATTATGACCATAATTGAGTTGTTATTTCAGTTATAAATCCTGATGCTTAAAAAGCAGGTCATCCACCATATGACTGTGCCTGATGTTATGATCTTTTTTGTGGCAGTTGTTAAGTGAACATGGCAGTTTTAAAGTGAACACTGTAATCATTAAGCAAACACCATGGTCATTAACTGAACCCAATGATCACTTTGGAACATTTTTTGCCAGAAACTGAAGTAAACTTCAATTTCTAGGAAAACTAAATTGTTGCCACATAACCACGGGACACTGCAAATGGCCGTAAAAGCTGGCCAGTTGCTGAGAACCAAAAATGCAGTCATGTGACCCCAAAGGGGGAAAGTGACAAATATCAGAACTTCAAATCCGGGTCCTATGTTCCTTTTTCAAGGTCCATCATAACTTTGAACAATTGCTAAGTGACTGGTTTTAAATCGAGGACTACCTACAATAAGAAGATTTTTGGATTTTGTCCCTCAAATGCTCCCCTGCAAATCTGATCAGCCTATTTGCCCACACTTCTGCCTTCCGTAACCTCTTAATCTCAGGTTGGCTGTGAAATTCTGAGAGTTGAAATCCAATCATCTTCAAGTTGCCTAAGAACCTGCTCCATTGATCACCAATGTCAAATTCCTGAGTATCAAGGAAAAGAGGTAGCAGATGGCTCAGCGGTCAAAGCCGCTGAGCTTGTCAGCTGGAAAGCTAACAGTCTGGGTTTGAGACCCAAGTGTTGCTTGATGGGGTGAATTCCCATTCCTTGCTCCAGCTCTGCCCACCCTTGCATTTCAAAAGCATGCAAATGTGAGTAGATAAATAGGTACCACTTCGGTGGGAAGATAACAGTGTTTTGTACGCCTCGCATAGCCATGCTGGCCACATGACCATGGTAACGTCTTCGGGCAATGCTGGCTCCCTCAGCTAAGAAACAGAGATGAACATCGCCCCCTAGAGTCAGACATGACTGGAAAGGGGAAACTTTTACCTTTATCAAAGAAAAATAAAAGCAAAATAAAACCCCCATGTCTGGGTTTTAACTAGAAATGAAGATCCAGGAATAAAAAGGAATGGTGGGAGATATTTTCATTTTAGTTCCTTAATCAGCAAATACAGGTAGTCCTCAACTTACATCAGTTTATTTAGTGACGGTTTGAAATTACAACGGCACCGGAAAAAATGACTTGTTTGTTTCCTAGTATGATTTGGTTGCTTATTAATAACCTATGAGTATCACTAAGTGTTGTATCTTATGATTCTTGATGAATGTATTTTTTTCTTTTTTTATGTACACTGAGAGTCTATGCACCAAAGACAAATTCCTTGTGTGTCCAATCACACTTGGCCAATAAAGAATTCTATTCTATTTTATTCTATTAGGACCATTTTTCACACTTATGACCATTGCAGCATCCCTCATAGTTACGTGATCAAAATTCAGACGCTTGGCAACTGATTCCTATTTGTGACGGTTGCAATGCCCCGGATAATGTGATTACTTTTTCCAAACTTCTGACAAACAAAATCAATGGGGAAGCCAGATTCGCTTAACCATCGTTGTTACTAATTCAACAACTACATTGATTCACTTAACAAACATGATAAGACAAGTCATAAAATAGGGCAAAACTCACCTAACAACTGTCTCACTTAACAACAGAAATTTTGGGCTCAATTGTGGTCATAAATTGAGGATTACCTTTACTGAAAGTGTCCAATCAGAAACCCTTCAAATGTCTCAGTTCTACAGCTTCTAGCATTTCCTACTCACCTCACTTCTGTACAGGTAGTCCTCAACTATGCCCAGAATTTATGGGGCTAGGTGAGAAATTTGTTAAGCGAGTTTTGCCTGTTTTACGACTTGCCATGTTTGTTAAGCGAATCAGTGCAGTTGTCAAATTAGTAACAATGGTGGTTAAGCAAATTTGGCTTCCCCATTGACTTCGCTTATCTGAAGGTCACAAAAAGGGATCCGGTGACCTCGGGACGCTGCAACTGTCATAAATATGAACCTGAGGTGTCAAGCATCCAAATGTAAATCGCGTGACTACAGGAATGCTGCAACAGTCATAAGTGTGAAAAATGCCCCTAGGCCACATTTTTCCAGTAATTTAGAACGGTCATTAAATGAACTGTTGTTAAGTCGAGGAGTAGCTGCATTCAGGGTCCTTAGATGGGTGAAGACAGAGCAATTGAGCAGGGGGTTTGATTGGAAGCCCTCCAAAGTCCCTTCCAACTCTGTCATTCTGTTACATAATTAAACGTGATTCAAGATCGGGACGCCCGCCTTCCAATCACAAAGCCCGATGATCAATCAGTCAGCTAATTCAATTTAATTGGTTGGCTATGCAGATGAGTTCCTCCCAGTGTGAAAAAAAATAGGCAAACAAAAATTACCAATAGGCAAGTCCCTGGGTGACTGGTCCAATGCCTCTTGTCTGAAGGTGTGTCCAATTTTCCTGCCTACCCACTGCTTCCTTCTGCCTGGGAGGAGCAAGCCCTTAATAAAAGCCATGTTTCCTCAGACCGAAAGACACTCCCGAAAAGAAGTAGTTCCCCAAGACTTCAAAGCCAGAAAGAGCCAAGCGGAGCAGGTAAGCAACAAGGAGAAATCCTCCCAGAGGTAGAGTTTGAATCCAAGAGAAGCCAGGTGTTTTTTCGACCTTGATGTGAAGTCCCTCACAAATTTCTGGCTTCTCCTTGGTCTCCAACGAGGAACCTGCTTTGCTGTCAAGGACTTCGCGGAACGTCCTTGTTGCAAGATGGGTCGTACGTGACTTTGGGCTAGACTTGCTAGAACCCAAGGTAGCGTAGAGGTGAAGGTGGCTGGTTTAGGTAGGAATAGGGAGATGCAGGTTGTAGTTCCTTCTCAGTCACAGAAGCTCAAGTGAGTGACAAGACACCAGTCTCTCCCTTTTAATTCAACCTATATTCCAGGTTGCGGTTATGTAGGAAAACAGGTGGAAGAGGAACACTACTGAGTGTTGAGCTGCGATATGAAAGCCAGGTTATAAATCACATCTATTATCAGTCAACCGATATGCAGACCTGCCCTGCTGCAGGAGGTTGGTCTGGGGAGCCTGTGGTATCTTCCAAGCTTCTTATCAGATCAGCAGCCTTTGGAGGTTTCCCAATCTCCATTGGGTAAGGCTGCTTCTGTGCATGATAAGCTTTACTACCGACCCATGAGCAGTGTCAGAATTAGGCGTAAGCTATGCAAACGGCGGTCTAGGACAGCGGTCCCCAATCTTTCCAGCTTGGCAGCCGGGGTGTCTCTGTGTGAGTGGCCAGCGCACGCACACCGCTCCATTTGTGCTAGCGGCATGCATGCGCCCTGCACTCATGCAAATGGAGCTTCTAGAGTGAATGGCAGGCCGCTTGTGCTTGCACGCAAAGCTCCGTTCGCATGAATGGAGCTTCCTGCACAAACGCAAGCACCCTCTGCTCTCACGAGCGGAGATTTGCACACACACACGTGTTCACGGGAGTGCAGCTTCATGTGTGTGCGCTTGCCCATTTCGCACGCGGTCTGGTTTTGAACAGGCTACGGCCTGGTAGTAGGCTGCGGCCTAGCATTTATGAACCCCTGGTCTACATCTTTCCATTTGAAGGGAGCTCTCAAAATGTCATGTTTTAAATTCCTGCAGTTTTACTACACTGTCGTATGTAAGATAAATGTTCCCCTCGCACATATGTGCTAGTCGTTCCCAAATCTAGGGGGCGGTGCTCATCTCCGTTTCAAAGCCAAAGAGCCAGTGCTGTCCGAAGACGTCTCCGTGGTCATGTGGCCAGCATGACTCAACGCCGAAGGCGCACGGAACGCTGCTACCTTCCCACCAAAGGTGGTCCCTCTTTTTCTACTTGCATTTTTTAACCTGCTTTCGAACTGCTAGGTTGGCAGAAGTTGGGACAAGTAACGGGAGCTCACCCCGTTACGCGGCACTAGGGATTTGAACGGTTGAACTGCCGACCTTTTGATTGACAAGCTCAGCATCTTAGCCACTGAGCCACCGCGTCCCTTGTCATATATAAAACCTCCCATAGACCCGCCCCCTGAATGCCTGCAGAAAGGCCTATTTAAAGGGCCCCCATAGACGGCTTAAAACAGGCCATGTTTTTGCAGGCATTCATACCTTCTCTTTTGAGAGGCCCTTCCCCACCCATCGAGATTTATTATGCATCCTGGCAGCAGGCTTGCCAACGTCAGCTCTTAGGTGGCATTATGCACTCTTTGCACTTGCCAAATGCAGCTTCGGCAGTTTCCTTTACCTTAAGAATTCACTATGCTCAGATCCGTCCTGCCAACGAGATACGTAATAATATATATTAGATATATAAGTGGGATTCCTTAACATGTACATGGCAATCTTTCCCAACCTGTGGTCTTGCAGCACAGTTAGCCCTCGACTTAACAGCCATTTGTTTAGTTACAACAGCACTGAAAAAGTGACTTATGACAATTTTTCACATTTATGACCGTTGCAGCATTCCCACAGTCACGTGATCAAAATTCAGACACTTGGCCACTGACTCTTATTTATGACAGTCACAGTGTCTCGGGGTCATGTGATCACCTACTCTGACAAGCAGAAGCCAATTTGCCTACAGGTTAAACTCCAATACAGTCCTTAACTTACAACCACAACTGAGCCCACAATTTCTGTTGCTAAGCCAGACTGTTGTTTTGCCCAATCTTGCGACCTTTCTTGCCACTGTTGTTAAGTGAACTACTGCAGTCATTAAACTAGTAACGCAGTTACTAGCTGATTCACGTAACAACCAGGTTACTAGCTTAACAACTGCAGTGATTCACTTAACAGCGGTGGCACAGAAGGTCGCAAAATTGGGCAAAACTCACTTAACAACCATCTTGCTTAACAAAGGAAACTTGGGGCTGTGTTGTGGTCGTATGTCGAGGACCACGTGTGTTGGATTTTAACCTGCAGGCAAATTGGAATTGGAGATGTCGAGAGAGTGACGTGTTGAAAAAAGTCTACTTCCTTTGAAATGGAATTACTTAATTAATGTTTAGCATAGTTACCATGCAAGTTATTGTTTGGGCAGGTAAGTAGTAGGGAGAAACTCATGAATTGCTAGATTCCAGAAGGCCGGACTCCTTAGTTGACCTGGTTTAGTAATCTGCCCAGAGCTTTTTTAAATTTAGAATATAGAACATAAAATCATAGGCTGGAAGGGATCTCAGAGCTCTTCTAATCCAACCCCCTACTCAAGGCTGTACGAACTATGTGTGGGAGAAAAAGATTGGCTCTGTAATCTATTAACCACGTGCTTCCTCTGTGCAGGTACAATGGGAAGTGTTGGTTTTGCGTTGAAATTATCGACATGCATCCTGATCTTCCTGATCTTGGAAAATTTCTGCGTTATTTGTGAACGTAAGTATTGGTAGTAAGTTTTCTACCATGTGACCTTCCTAGAATATGGATTTCCAATTTCAATTTCCAGTGGGAGACAACCTCCTTAATGGCCAGTTTTAGAAAATTATCTGGATTCCGTCATCTGCAACGGAGAGAAATTTGGCGTCAGTTGATCCTAGTTCAGTGGTCCCCGGTTTGGACTGGTTCTATAGAACCGGTAGTAAAACTGGCAGGAGGCTCCGCCCACTGACTTGGACGTCATCATAAATGAACTACGCATGCGCGGGCATGATGCGAACCGGTAGTAAAGGTAAATAGAATCCACCCCGTCCTAGTTGTAAATTAAGAGTTTACAGTTACCAAAGCTATACTACAGGTAGTCCTTGACTTACGACCACAATTGAACCTCAGATTTCTGTTGCTAAGCAAAACATCTCTTGTGAGTTTTGCTCTATTTTACAACCTTTCTTGCAACAGTTGTTTAGTGATCACTGTGGTTGTTAAGTTAGTAAAACTGTTGTAAAGTGAATGTACCTTCCCAGTTGACTCTGCTTGTCAGAAGGTCGCAAAAGGTGATCACATGACCTTGGGACACTACAACCATTGTAAATACATGCCGGTTGCCAAGTATTTGAAGTTTAATCACATTACCATGGGGACACTACAACAATCGCAAGTGTGAAAAACGGTCATTAGTCACTTTTTAAGTGCCATTGTAACTTTGGTCACTAAATAAATGGTTGTAAGTCAAGGACTACCTGTACTTTGAAGCAGGGGTCTCCAACCTTGGCAACTGTAAGACTTTTAAGCAAAGCTGGCTGAGGAATTTTGGGAATTGAAGTCCATAAGCCTTAAAGTTGCCAAAGTTGGAGACCCCTGCTTTGAAGGAGTCAGTCCTTCAAGTGAACCTGTGATTAGAAATGAGTAGCATTCCCTCTTTTTATGGAAATCCGTGAAGTTAAAATCTAAACAAGGACAATGGTTCTTTTTTTTCCTTTTTTTTTTTGAGGAAAATTTCATTTTAAACATCTGTATTTTATCTTGGGGAAAGGCATTTTCTCAATATCTTCAGTTCCTATATGCGAAGGGTTGGGAAAGTTGGTGAGGAAGAGGATTAGACAATCCATTTGCATGCCAAAAAGTTGGTTTAGGTGTTGAATGAAAGCAGGAGTGTCTTTAGAAAGGGTCAAAAAAGTCAAGATTGTGGCCATAACTATACACACGATGCCCACGCATAAAAAGGCGCAAGGCTTTGATTGCCTGGCTGGGTTGTCATCTTGATTTTTTTTTTTTGTGACATTCCTGCAAATGCTACTGAATGCAAGAAATACCTTACCAATGCTTTTGGCATTTGTTGCTTTCAATGTTTCCTTAAAAAGCCATTTAATTTTCCTTTTCTTTTTCTATCTTGCAGGATCCTGGTGCTATAACAGCAAAGCATGTGGTAAGCTGTTTTTTTTTTTCTCTGACTCCAGAAAACTTCTTATTGGGGTTACCACAATGTTCGTTGTAGGAGAATCAATGAAGATTGACAAATTCAATCAAATTCAGCAATCCATTTAGGGTAGGGCTGTCCAACCTTGGCAACTTTAAGACTTGTGGACTTCAATTCCCAGAATTCCCCAGGCAGCCATGCTGGCTGGGGAATTCTGGGAGTTGAAGTCCACAGGTCGTAAAGTTGCCAAGGTTGGACATCCCTGATCAAGAGGTTTTTAATGGAATCAGTGACCACCTTAAGTTTAACATTGGCTCCATTTTATTATTCATTTGCTCCATCTTACTATTCATTTCTTCCATTCTGACTTCTATTTCTTTGGTTTGAGATTTTAAAGCCTCCTGTAAATCCCTTAGTGTCAGTGGTGGTTGGGATTGTGCCTGTGTAACAAATACTGGGGGTGGCATCGTGCCCTGTAATTTTGACTGCTGTACCGGAGAAGCCCCTGCCCTTTTGGAGACAAAAGTTTTCACTGACTTAGATGCGATTCTTAAGTCAATAACTTTCACTTTTCCACCCCTATAAGTCTCGTCAAGTTAAGTTTTAATTTAGTCCTTATATGAAAATCACTTCTCTATTTGAAAGAATCAAAACTATGATTTTAAATTAATTTTTCCTTTTTAAATCTTTATAATTCTTTTATCCAATCTCCGAGTCTATTAGATGTTCCTAAACAGCATGTTCAGGCTCTTTCTACCCTTCACTTCCCAATCCCCCCCCCCCTCTCTCCCTCCCTCCCTTCCTCCCTCTCTCTCTCCCTCTCCCCCCCCCTCTCTCTGAGTTTATCTTAGATCACAAAGTAACAAGCCAGGATTGACAAGTCTGAAATGTAATGAATTTTTTTAAAAATTTGATTTATATGCCGCCCTTCTCCGGAGACTCAGGGCGGCTTACAATGCGCTAAGCAATAGCCTTCATACTTTTGTATATTTATACAAAGTCAGCTTATTGCCCCCACAAACTGGGTCCTCAATTTACCTACCTTAGAAAGGATGGAAGGCTGAGTCAACCTTGAGCCTTGGTGAGATTCGAACCTGCAATAATTGCAGGCAGCTGATGTTAATAACAGGGCTTTAGACCACTGTACTATCCAAGGCTCTTAATTAATTAATTAAGAATTAAAGGAATCATTCTAAAAACTTGAGACCAGTAAGAGTCAGTCATTTTATTTTTAGTTCACCCTTTGTTTAAAAGATTTAAGGAATAGAATAAATAGTTACATAAAAGAAATAATAAAGTAGAAAAAGACATGGTAGATAATTAAAATATTAGTTAATAAAGACTTAATAATTATGATAAAATTTTAAATTAGTCGTTTCATTCCTTAAATGTATGCATCATCAAATAACTAAAAATCTCCATCGAACCCTAAACATAATACTAGCATTGATATCATCACTCTTGGTCATTGTTCAAAAAATAGATGCATGCAATCCTGTAAAGGAAAAAGAAAAGAATAATTATTGTATTTTTTGCACTATAAGACGCACTTCTCCCCCCACCCCCAAAAAGTGGGTGGAAATGTGTGTGTGTCTTATAGAGAGACAATTGCGGCGGGGGGAGCCACTGCCGCCTGTCACCGTTGCTGCTGTTCACTGCCGCTGGGGAACTCTGGAGCCTTCGCTGCTGAGCAGCTGATTGGCGGTTGGATTGGCCTCCAGAAATACCGCCCATCAGCTGTTCTAGGCAATGGGGATGATCGCTATTCACCGCTGTTCGCTGGGAGGCCGATCCAACCGCCAATCAGCTGCTCGGCAGCAAAGGCTCCAGTAACTCTCAGCAGCGGTGGCTGCTCAGTTGACCGGTGGTGGGTACAACGGAGCAGGGCTTTGGCGAGCCACATGCTGAGGCTGCGGTAACATGCTGAAGCTGACCAGGCTGTTTGCTGTTTGCTGCAAGATGCTAGCCAATTGAATACCTGATGTATGCTGGGACGCAGAGGCAGATTTTTTTCCCTTGTTTTCCTCCTCTAAAGCTAATGTGCATCTTATGGTCCAGTGCATCCTATATTGTGAAAAATACGGTAAATAAGGAGAAATATCAGAAATTCAGTCATGGCAACTGGACTTCTTTACTTTTCCTGTAGAAAAGTAGAACAGTAGAATGGTAGAAACATTTCTTGGATAACCAGAAATGTTTTGCTGGTTATCCAAGTAGTTTCTTCAGTGCGAAGAAGGAGAAGCTACTTGGCTAAGCAGTGAAAATGTTTTTAAACAACAGGAAAAGAAGATAAATCTAGTTGCCTTCATTGAACTTCCAGACAATTCTGTCTGAATGACTGAGAATCTTCGACTTGAGGAAAAAGATCAGTAAAAACAACATTAACTTCTAAAATCCCTTCCTTTGTACCTGGCTGGTGATCAAAATATAGGTAGTTCTCAACCACAATTGAGCCCAAAAAAGGGGATGAATTGGTTCTGGGACACTGCAACAGTCACAAATAGGAATCAGTTACCAAATGCCTGAATTTTGATCACGTAACCATGGAGATGCTGCAAAGGTCATAACTATGAAAACGGTCATACTGTAAGTCACTTTTTTCAGTGCCGTTGTAACTTCGAACGGTCATTAAACAAACAGCAGTAAATTCAGGACTACCTGTATTTATAACCACTGAAATTGGTTCTAATTTTTACACAAATTACAAAAATTTACACAAATTTTACACAAATAGTACACAGGCCTGTGTACTATTTTGTTGACTGAGAGTATTTTTAATGAAATCCAGACTTTGTTTCCTGATAACCTCCATGTCTGAAAAATTCTGCCCTTGTAATTTACAAACAAAAAAACACCCCAATCCTTTCATCCAGTGGTGAAATTAGGGACTTTTAGAAAAGCAGAGGGTAAGGGGCAACTGTACCTCAGAGGGAATGATGTTCCATAAAAAAGGAGCCACCACCGTGAAGGCCCTTTTTGTGGTCCCACCAGATCAGAATCAGAAAAGAACTGGAAGGGGCCTTGGAGGTCTTCTAGTCCAGCCTTCTGCTTGAGCAGGAGATCCTATATCCCATTTCAGACAAGTGGCTGTCCAGTCTCTTCTTAAAAACCTCCAGTGATGAAGCACCCACAATGTCTGAAGGCAAGCTATTCCATTGGTTAATTGTTCTCACGATTTGGAAGTTTCTCCTTAATTCTAGGTTGCTTCTCTCCTTGATTAGTTTCCATCCATTGTTTCTTGTCTTGCCTTCTGGTGCTTTGGGAAATAAGTTGACTTTTTTTTGTGGCAGCCCCTCAAATATTGGAACGCTGCTATCATGTCCCCTCTAGTCCTTCTTTTCTCTAGACAAGCCAAATCCACGTCCTACAACTGTTCTTCATATGTTTTAGTCTCCAGGCCTTTGATCATCTTAGTTGCTCTTCTCTGCACTTTTTCCAAAGTCTCAACATCTTTTTTGTAATGTGATGATCAAAACTGGATGCAGTATTTCAGGTGTGTTCTTACTAAGGCTTTATAAAGCGGTACGGATACTTCACGTGATTTTGCATATGTTTATACAACCAAGGATTGTATTAGCATTTTTGGCTGCTGCCACAGACTGCTGGCTCGTTTTTAAGGGATCGTCCATTAGGACTCCAAGGTCCCTCTCACAGTTACTGTTATTGAGCCAGGTTTCGCCTAATGTATATTTTAAACTTTGGTTTTTCCTGCCCAGGTGTAAAACCTTGGTTTTCTCTACATTAAAATTCATATTGTTCAAGTCTGTCAAGACTTTTTTCAATGCTGAGCTATTGGCTATTCCTGCCAGCTCAGTGTCATCCGCAAATTTGATGAGTTCCTAATGACAATTCCTAATCAATGGGACTGCAACATGCCCTGCCATCCTGTCCTGGTGGGCCAGGTGGGTGAGAAGAGAATAAGAATAAGAGAGAAGTGGTCCTTCAAATAACCTGGCCCCAAGCCATGTAGGCAGGGGTGAAATGCTCCTGGTTCGGACCGGCTCGGGCGAGTAGGTAGTGATGGCGGCGGGCAGTTCGGAGAACTGGTAGCAAAAATCCCTGCCCCCACCCCCCGTGCCCAGCTGAGCCGCACGATCATCAGAGCCTTTTTTTCCTTTTAAATGGCTCTGACGATCCAAGCTCTGACAATCCCAGCTGAGTTGCCTGCCAATCAGGCAACTCAGTTGGGATCGTCAGAGCCTTTTGAAAGCATTTTTTTACATGGTTTTACATGTAAAAAATGGTTTTCTAAGTAAAAAAAAAAAAATTGGCCATGCCCATCCAGTCACAGAACCGGTAGTAACAAATTTTAGATTTCACCCCTGCATGTAGAGCTTTAAAATTCAAAGCCAACACCTTGAATTTTATCTGGAAACTGACTGAGTAAATACATTTGCCAAATTCTGAAAAAGTGTTCTAATTGCAAAATGAAAAAAAAAATTATATGAGCCCCCCCATGCCCCATCTTGGCTTTAGCAAACTTCCCTGCAACCCCTGGCAGCCAAAACAGTTGCAGGGAAAAAGGCATTTTTTTCCTCACTCAATTATAAGCCGAGGGGGGCTTTTTTCAGCATGAAAAATGTGCAGAAAAACTCGGCTTATACTAGAGTATATACGGTAATCATCTCCTTACTCTTTTTCTCCTAGGACCTGACACCTGGGGGCCTATTGGCTCCTGCAGTGGCAAGAGACAATCTCCCATCAACATCGACTCCAAGGCAGCCAAACACAAATCTAATTTCGAATCTATACGTTTCACTGGCTATGCAAACCCTAACATCATCAAGAAAGTGTGGAATACAGGGCATTACGGTACGTATTCATTGATGACCATCTATTGCTAAATGTATAAGAAGTTCACTTGGAAGAATACTTTTAACACCAATGGTTCCCAGCCTTGGCCATTTCCAGATCGGCGGACTTCACCTCCCAGAATTCTCAGCAATGGCCCTGCCAGCTGTGGAATTCTGGGAATCCGGGCCTAGATATCTGGTAGTTGCCAAAGCTGAAAAAACCTTGTGCTACATCACCGTGGTATATTGCTAGCGATAGCAGTTCAGCTGGGTTGCAGCTCCTGTTTTCTACCTGGCAACTAACTACTAGACCAGTGATGGCTAACCTTTTTGCCATCGCGTGCCAAAAGCAGGGGTAGTGGGGGGAGGAGTGCATGTGCGCGTGCCCACACCCATAATTCAATGTGCCCTGTCCCCCCACATATGCACGCATGACCCCCCCCCGCTGTCCCCCCTGCTTTTGGCACGCGATGGCACAATGGGCCCGGTAGGCCCATTTTTTGCCCTCCCCAGGCTCCAGAGCCTTTCTAGGAGCCAGGGGAAGGCGAAAACAGCCTTCCCCCTCACCCCGGAGGCCCTCTGGAGGCCTGGAAACAGCCTGAAGGCCCGAAAATCAGCTGGCCAGCACACACATGCTGACGTGGGGCAACGCTCGCGTGCCCACACATATGGCTCCATTTGCCACCTGTGACACCCGTGCCATAGGTTTGCCATCACGGTACTAGACCAACTTGTCTTTCTTTATCCCAACATAAAAATAAAAGTTGGGTTAGAAGAAGCTGAACAAGGGGACACATAGTTACAGTGGACTATAGTCACAACATCATTAAATACCAACTCTTTTCCTGCCATGTCTTATCTTCTTCAGATTGCAGGTGAACTCTCGGAGTCTACTAAACAAAAGTGGAACTGCCATACATGGAAAATAGCAAACAGATGGACCTTTATCTTTTAAAAGAGTCCTTCATTTAAGGAACCCAACACAAGGATGTTTAGATAGAAAAACTGGATAAATTGCCAGTCCTTAGTAAATGCACTAAGCAAGGTTTCTGTGTACAAACAACAGACTCAATAATTCCTCTGTAGAACTATATCAGCAGATCCTTAGGCAATCTGAGCTTTCTGAGTTGATGCAGGAAGAACATTCTTTGTTGCGCCTTTTTAATGATGGTTCTAATGTTAGGTATCCATTTTAAGTCCTGGGAGATTATAGAACTCAGAAACGTGGAGCTCTCTACTGTTTATACTGTGTTGTCTAATATTATAGAATAGGAGAGCTTCTCCTAAAACCTACTATCATCCGTACAGTTTTAAGAGTGGGATTTTCTGGGATTGTGTGACACCTACCTTCCTAAATACTTAATTTGATTTATGAATCATCTATTGGACTAATGCCCATTTGCTCCTTAGTCAAAGACCCATCATTGCTCTTAATTTTGTTTTTCGCTCTGTTGCAGCTCAAATAAATTTTGAGGTCAAAGCAACAATCTCTAGTTCCTGGTTTTCAGCAACATATTACCTGTGGCAGTGCCATTTCCATTGGGGCACCGAAGATAGCAATGGCGCAGAGCACACAATCGATGGCAAACGCCATGCCATAGAGGTAATCAATTCAGGGTGCCGGCAAGAATGGAATTGCTAAGGGACAAATGTTTGGCTTGATGATAGGAGAATACAGGTAGTTCTCAACTTACAAACACAATTTATTTATTATTTAAATTTTTATACCGCCCTTCTCCCGAGGGACTCAGGGCGGTGCACAGCCAACAATAAAACACACATATACATAAAATTTAAAAGCAATTTAAAAATATATTAAATAATTTGGCCCAAAAATTAAAAAACTAAAACAACCATTAAAATTCATGTTTAGGCCAGCCCAGCTTGTTGGAACAATAACGTCTTGAGGGCACAGCGAAAGGCGCGTAGGTCAGGGATCATCCGTATCTCCGGGGGCAATTCATTCCAGAGGGCAGATGCCCCCACAGAGAAGGCTCTCCCCCTGGGGGTCGCCAGTCAATATTGTTTGACCGACAGGACCCTGAGGAGTCCCTCTCTCTGGGAGCGTATTGGCTGTATTTGAGACCAGAATTTATGTCGCCTGGCAAGGAGATGGTTAAGTGGATCTTGCCTGATATGATGACCTTTTTTGACATGGATGACCTTTTTCGACACAATTGTTAAATGATTCACTGCAGTAAAATGAATTTTTCGGTCTTTAAGTGAATCCTGTTTCCTGTCTTTGCTTGTTAACTTGGAAGGTCACAAATGAGATCATGTGACTCCAGGATGCTCCAACTGTTGTAAATACATGCAGGTGCCCAAATATTGATCAGGTGAACTGTATGGATATTTATTGTAGGTGTAAAGACCAGTTGTAAGTTACAGTTTTCAGTGACTTTGTAACTTTGAATGATCACAAAGCAAATGGTTGTAAGTCAAGGACTATCTGCCTGTCTATGGAGCTTCTCAGTCATCCAGGCCATGGTTGTCCCAAAGATGCTTTTTCAAGAGGTAATGTTTTGGGGGTTGACAACTGGACTTTGTTTTTGTTTTTCTTTGAAGACATTTTGCTTTTCATCTAAGAAGCTTCTTCAGTTCTGTCTGAATGGTGGAGAAGTGGCCTCAACAATTCCCAGAAGGAGAAGTAACGACCAGATGACTGCAAGGAATATGAACTCTTCCATTCCCCACCATTCAGTCAGGACTGAAGAAGCTTTTTTGATCAGAAGTGAAACGTCTTCAAGGAAAGACAAAGGAAGTCCAGTTGCCTCTTTCAAAGGCACCTTTTGGACTAACTATAGTGCTATATTGGCACTATAGCTAAGATCACTTTACTATTCTGCAACCAGGATTTTTAACTTTTTGCATTTCTGTTTCGGCAGCTTTTTTCATAAGCTATTTTATATGTTGCTGATAGTACTCAGGGGAAGGATGTCAAAATCAGTAATGGGAGGCGCAAAGTCCTTTCGGAATAGGTTACTTCTTAAAAAGGGAATACAACTACTGCCATGATCAGAGTTATCTTAAGAGAACAAATGGGAACTACAAGTAGCCAATCATCGAGCTTTAGAGATTCTGTATGTGTATGTGGAGGGGAGGAAGGAATCACTGGCTGGGGAATTCTGGGAGTTGAAGTCCACACATCTTAAAATTGCCAGGGTTGAGCAAATCTGTATTACACAGACAGTCCTTGGCTTATGACCACAACTGAGCCCAAAATTTCCACTGCTAAGAGAGACAGTTGTTAAGCAACTTTTACCCCATTTTATGAGCCTTCTTGTCACAGCTGTTAAATGAATCACTACAGTTGTTGAGTTAGTACCACAACTGTTAAGTGAATCTGGCTTCCCCATTGATTTTGCTTATCAAAAGAATGCAAAAGGTGATCACGTGACCACAGCCCACTGCAACCGTCATAAATATGAGCCAGTTGCCAAGCCTCAGAATGGGACTGTGGGGATACCGCAATGGTCATAAGTGTGACAAACGATCACAAGTCATTTTTGTCAGTGCCACTGTAACTTCCAATGGTCACTAAACACACGGTTGGTAAGTCGAGGACTACCTATATTGTTACACTCTATTTAAAATATTGCCGCTGATGCTCGTTCTCCATTCTTGCACCAGATGCACTTGGTTCATACTAAAAACAACATGACTATAGAAGAGGCATCGAAGCAGCCTGATGGATTTGTCGTCCTGGCATTCTTCATAGAGGTGAGCAGCGCGAATGTTTGGCCAGGAGAAAAGCCAGTCCAAGATTGGATTGGTTCAAGATCAATATCTGCATCAATAATTTAGACAAGGAGATAGATGGAGAACTCATCAAACTTGCAGAGGACACCAAGTTGGCATGAATAGCTAGCATTCCCAAAGACAGGCTTAAGATACAGAAGGATCTTGATAGACTTAAACATTAGGCGCTATCTAATGAAATTAAATTCAGTGGTGAAAAAAACAAGGTTCTGCATTTAGGCAAGAAAAACCAAAGGCACAGGTATAGTATAGCTGGCACCTGGCTCAATAATAGTAACTGTGGGAGGGATCTTGGAGTCCTAGTGGACAACCATTTAAATATGAGCCGGCAGTGTGCTGCAACTGCCAAAAAACCCAACATACTTCCTGGATGCATTAACAGAGGGATAGAATCAAGATAACATGAAGTATTAATACCACTTTATAATACCTTGGTAAGCCGACACTTGGAATATTGCATCCAGTTTTGGTCACCACAATGTAAAAAACATCGTGGAGACTCTAGAAAGAGTGCAGAGAAGAGCAACAAAGATGATTGGGGAACTGGAGGCTAAAACATATGAAGAACGGTTGCAGGAACTGGGTATGTCTAGTTTGATGAAAAGGACTAGGGGTGATGATAGCAGTGTTCCAATATCTCAGGGGCTGCCACAAAGAAGAGGGAATCAAGCTATTCTCCAAAGCACCCGAGGGTAGGACAAGAAGCAATAGATGGAAACTAATCAAGGAGAGAAGCAACTTAGAACTAAGGAGGAATTTCCTAACGGTTAGAACAATTAATCAGTGGAACAACTTGCCTCCAGAAGTTGTGAATACTCCAACACTGGAAGTTTTAAAGAAGATGTTGGACATCTATTTGTCTGAAATGGTATTATAGGGTTTCCTGCCTGAGCAGGGGGTTGGTCCAAGGTCCCTTCCAACTCTGTTATTCTAAGTTTCTAAAAGTCTGTCTGTTCTTTAGGCTGCCTAAGTGATGGCGTCCAAATGGAATGGGAATGACACGTAATTTTCTTTTTAAAAAAATTATTAAACATTTTTTTAAAAAACAAAAAGAAAGCTTTAACAATTTTTCCTTTTCAACAGGTTTGCATTGGTAAAGGATTTCTTACCGATACATTTTTTCTCCCTTATTATAATGTATCCTTCGTACATACACTTCTAATATTAATTTATTTATTTACATATATACATATAAATAACCGTGTACACAATTTCATTTCTACAGTTTTTTCCCCTCATATCTGTCATTGTACTTCTACTCCTATTTTGACCATTATTTGATCTTTCCTTGCCTTTTATCTCTCTCTTACAGCCATTCATACCATTTCTCCCACACTAAGTAATATTCTGTTTCCTCTTTTTCTTGTATCTCCTTTGTAAGTTTGTCCATTTCCACACATTCCAAAACTTTTCTGATCAAATTATCTTCGGTTGGTATATTATTGTTTTTCCAATTCTGTGCATAGATTATTCTTGCTGCTGTGATAATATGAATAATTAAATATTATATTTCTTTTTCATATGACTCTGGGAGTATTTCTAATAAAAATATTTGTCGCCTCATCTCTATATGTTGTTTAGTTATCTCTTGTAATTGTGATCTAATTTTACTCCAATATTGTTTTGCTTTGTGACAGGACCACCACATGTGGTAATACATTCCCTTTTGCTGTTTGCATTTCCAGCACATTGGTGAAGTATTGGGAAACATCTTTGCCAGTCTGGCTGGTGGCAAGTGCCACCTATAAAACATTTTGTACATGTTTTCTTTATAGGATACAGACATTGTCAGTTTATAATTTTTGTTCCATAATTTCTCCCATTTGTCCAATTCAATGAAATATCCAAAATTTTTCACCCGAATTATCATATTTTCCTTAATTACCTCCTCTTCCAATTTGTATTTTAATAGATAATGATAATTTTTTTAATCAATTTATCTTTTGTGCCTTGGAGGATTTTATCTAATTCGTGTACTTCTCTTTGGAATCCGTGTTGTATCAAATCTGTCTTATATCTAGATTTTATTTGCATGTAAGGCCACCAATCAATGTCTGTATCCTGTTCTTTTAATTCCTGCCTTGTTTTCAGTTCCCCTTGACTATTTAACAAATCTTTATATCTTTTCATTTTGTCAATGTCCAATGCATTTGGGTAAATTTGTGCCTCTACTGTGGATAACCGTTCTGGAATTTTATCATAGTGATTCTTTTTTATCCCTTGCCATGTTTGTAGTAGTGCATCTCTGATTAAATGTCATTGAAAATAGCTATGTTGTCTATTTTTTCCATTCCATAAAAAGGCATGCCACCCTCTCTGTAAATCGTATTCCTCTAATGTTAAAATTCTTTTGTTTCTTACCCTATATATTCGAATATAAGCTGAGTTTTTCAGCACGTTTTTCAGGCTGAAAAAGCCCCCCTCGGCTTATATTCAAGTCACGAAAAAAAATGCCTTTTTAAAAGAAAACAAACGAGTAGACTTGTGTCTGCAAAAATAGAAAAAGCAGCCCCTTTCAGCGTCAGTATAGGTTAATTACCATAGGTTGATTTGAAGAGCCTCTGGACTCTCAGCTGATTTGCTCTCAGCTGTTTTACCGGCTCTGTTGCTAGCTAGTTGCAAAGAGGTAAATTGCTGGAGCATTTTCCCTCCCAGCTATGCTAAAAAAGCGAAACTGAAACTAAAGCAGGGTCTTTGCTGCAACGTGACAAAATGAGGCAGAGAGAGATTTCTTTTTCTTTTTCTTTTGCTTGTTGGAAAGGCAGATTTCTTTTTCCTCATCAAAAAAAGTAGGTGCAAACAATGGGGAATTCATGGCAAAAGAGGAGAGTTCAAGATTTTAAAACACAAAAGAAAAAGCTCTATTTAACTAGGGAATTGTAATAATTGAGATACTATTAATTGTATATTGTGTTGAAAGCAGAAATGGTTTAAGTTGTGGTTTGGAAGAATATATGGGGGAAATTATTTGGTTTATTATTATTGGTAAATATAATTACCGATAATTGATTTGTAAGAAATTGGATTGCATGGAAATAATTGGAATATTCATGTTCATATTGATTAATATACAAAAAAGATAGTTATATAACTAATTGATTTATATTAAAATGTTGAATTTGTATTGAACAACTGTAATATTACATAATTAACCAATGTGAGGATGGATATAAAAATAGATGACAATGGGAAGAGGTATAATATAGAATAGAAGTGAAAAATTGAATTTGATTAAGATTAGAGATGAGGATGAAGGATAATATTGGTTTTTTTAAAAAATAGATGAGGAATAAATATGGCAAAAAGGAAATATAGAAATTGTAAATTTAAATGAAATGACTGAACACTGTTTAAATTTGTGAACCGGCCAAATACTCTGTTCAAAGAAAATACATTGTATGTTTGTATGTGTGTTTCTAATTATTGCTATTTATTCATATTTGTTCTCTTTTCATTCTTTATTCATTCTTTATCTTAATATCTTTATATTTGTTTGGGGTTGGTTTTCTTCCCTTTCATCTTTTTTATTGTACAGCAATCTTTCTCCTCCTACCACCTCTCTCTTTGAGGAAGAGGGGGAGAAAGAGAATGAGAGAGCGAGTGGAGGAGAGAGAGAGAGAAAAAGGGGGAGAGAGAAAGAATGAGAAAGAGAGGGGGAGAGAGAAATGGTGATAAGATAGGGCAAGAATGTAAAATGTGAGGACAGTCGTAAATTCGAGGACTAATCACAAGTGCGAGGACCAGTCAAAAACTATTTTTTCAGCCCTCTGAGTAGTGCATATGCACAAAAGGACTACCCAGAGGGCTGAAAAAAGTGATTTCTGACAGGTCCTCACACTTTTGACCGGTCTTCGCACTTATGACTGGTCATCATTTATGCCCATTGTAGCATTCTTAACAACCATGTCACTCATTTCACAGCTGCTTCTCTTCACCGTGGTGATAAGATAGGGCAAAAACGTAAAATGTGAGGACAGTTGTAAGTTCGAGGACTGGTTACAAGTGCGAGGACCAGTCAAAAATTACTTTTTCAGCCCTCTGACTAGTCCATATGCACAAAACGACTACCCAGGGGGCTGAAAAAAGTGATTTCTGACAGTCTTTGCACTTTTGACCAGTCTTTTTTTATTTTGAAATTTACCAGTGGCCGCTGCATTTCCCACCCCCGGCTTATACTCGAGTCAATAAGTTTTCCAAGTTTTTTGTGGTAAAATTGGGGGTCTCGGCTTATATTCGGGTCAGCTTATACTCGAGTATATACGGTAATTCCATCCAGTCTTTGATCCATATAAGTGATGTTGCTTTATAGTAAGTTTCCCAATCTGGGAGTCCAAATCCCCCTCTTTCTCTACTATCTCACAGTGATTGTATTTTGATTCTTGATTTTTTTCCCTGCCAAATGTAGTTCGCTATTAATTTATTAAGGTCTTTTAAAAAGTTTTTGCCTAATTTTATGGGTATTACTTGGAATAAGAATAGTATTGAACAATAGATTGATTGTTCATTTTTATCAATGCTATTTTTCCTAAAAAGGATAGTTGCAATTTACTCCAAATTTCTAATTCTTTATCTGTAGTATTAATTTATTATAGTTGTCTTCTTTGATCGACAAGCCTTTATTTGTTAACCATATTCCTAAGTATTTTATTTTTTTTCTCATTTGGATACCCATTTTGTCTTCTAATTCTTTCTCCTGCTTCTTGGTGAGGTTTTTCGTTAATGCCTTTGTTTTGAGTTTATTAATTTTAAGTCCCGCTACTTTTCCATATTCTTCTATTTGCATTAATAATTTGGGTCCTGTCAGTATTGGTGGTTCTAAAATGAAGACCAGGTTGTCAGCAAAAGCTTGGACTATATATTCCTCTTTTTTTATTTTCAGACCTTTTATTTCGTTTCACTTCTGATTTTATTTAATATCTTTAATGTTAAGATAAATGATAAGAGGATTAGGGGACATCCCTGTCTTGCTCATTTTGCTATTGTGAATTGTTCGGTAGTATCTCCATTTATTGCTATCTTTGCTGTTTGGGTTGAGTATATTTTTTCCACCATCTTTACAAATTTGTCTTCAAATTTCATATTTTCTAATTGTAAAATAAGGAATCTCCAATTTAAATTGTCGAAGGCTTTTAATTTTCAGGCTACATAATTTTCTATGTTAATTTGTATGGGCTCCTAGTTACTGTCTCTGCTGCCCATCATAACTTTAAAGCTTTCATAGAACCGGTTTGGGTGAGGTAAAGTACGTAAAGATCAGGAGTAGTTGTTCCCATATCACGTTCCCTACTAATAGAAAGGATTGTGTTGGTTAATTTGGACACACATTGACAATTATAATACGTGGGTCACCCCTGCGAGGTAGTCCAGACAAGAAGCATAGCAATGAGTACAACCTCTTGTAAGATTACATTAACAGAATCTTGCAAGACTGAACGTATGGCACCCCTCCCCTCCTTTTACTCTCTGGAAAACTAGGAAGGGTCTTTTTCGAAAAGCTTCCTATGTCCTCCGTCCTTCCAAGCGTTGAGATATCTTTGACATGACACTTATCCAATCTCTGGCTCTCTCTTCTGTTTCCCAACGTCATTCTCACATTACAGGTTGTCCTCAACTTACGACCACAATATGCCCCCCACCCATTTCCACCACTAAGCAAGGCAGTTGTTAAGTGAGTCATACCTCAGTTTATGGCTGTTGAGCAAATTACTGCAGGTGTTAAAGGAATCATGCGGTCATTAAACAAGTCTGCTTCTCCCTTGGACTTCGCTTGTCAGAAGCCAGCTGGGAAGCTTGCAGATGATGATCACATGACCCTTAATACATGCCAGTTGCCAAGCGCCCAAATTTTGATCACATGACCATAGGTATGCTGCGATGGTTGTAAATTTGCAAATAGTTCATATTATAAGTCACCTTTTTTCAGTGCTATTGTCAGTATATAGGGTATATATATATGTGTGTGTGTGTGTGTGTGTGTGTGTGTGTGTGTGTGTAGGGTCTCCTGCTTGAGCAGGGGGTTGGACTAGAAGACCTCCAAGGTCCCTTCCAGCTCTATTCTGATTGATTGATGGATTGGTCAGTAAATGAATGGTTGTAAGTCAGAGATTCTATATAGACATAAATGCAACTATAACCCACTTTTGCCCCAAGCATGTTCATGCTATATTCTCTATAAACTAGCATCTCCACTTTAGAGACTATTTGGCAAGCTAAGCCACTACTGATAGTCCTCAACTTACAACAGTTTGTTTAGTGACTGTTGAAAGTTACAACGGCATTGAAAAAAGTGAGTTATGACTGCGTTTCACAGCTACGACCTTTCCAGCATCCCCATGATCATCTGATCAGTTGCTTGGCAACTGGTTCATATTTAGGACCGTTGCTGTATCCTGATCCCCTTTTTGCGACCTTCTGATCAGCAAAATCCACGGGAAAGACAGATTCACTTCACAACTAGGTCGCTAACTTATCAACTGCAGTGACTCACTTAACAACTGAGGCAAAATGGGGCAAAAATCACTTAACAATTTCATTCACTTAACAACATAAATTTTGGGCTCAATTGTGGTCATAAGTTGAATACTATCTGTATTTCCTGCACCCCACCAATTACGGTGTACATACAGTTTATTAGTATATGCACAGGAGACCATATATTATTTTCTTTCAATTTCCCACAGGTAGACAAAGAGCATAACCAAGTCACTCCATGGGACACTCTAGCCAAGTTTCTCAAGAAAATCCCAGAGAAAGGTGAGTTTTAATTCACTCCCACTACCACCACTTCCCTAAATTAAAAATGAGGTGATGTTATACCTGTCTCTTTTTCTGGTTTTACAGATAACTCTTGTGATGTGAAAGGGGAATTCTCTATGGGCGGTTTATTGCACAGAGCAGATTTTAGCCGCTATTACCGTTATGAAGGCTCTCTCACTTCTCCACCCTGTGACGAGGCTGTGACCTGGATTGTGTTTGCAAACCCCATTTTCATTTCATCCCAAGTGGTGAGTGGATAAGATCTGTTTCATCTCAGTTTTCAGGAATGGATTCTAAGGCTCTCTGAAAATAGATTGGCCCAGTGGTGAAATTCAATTTTTTTAAAACTACCGGTTCTGTGGGCGTGGTGTGCCTTGGTGGGGATGGCAGGGGAAGAATACTGCAAAATCCCCATTCCCTCCCCACTCCTGGGGGAAGGATACTGTAATATCTCCATTTCCACCCCACTCACGAATCTGCTTTCCAGCTCCCTTCTCCTGTGCAGGGCAACAAAAGAAGACCCAGCCAATCAGCTGGGACTTGGGAGGCAGCGAATAGATTGGGGGCAGGGCCAGCCAGAGGTAGTATTTGCCGGTTCTCCAAACTACTCAAAATTTCCACTACCAGTTCTCTAGAACCTGTCAGAACCTGCTGGATTTCACCCCTGGATTGGCCCTTATTAGAGTCAGTTGATCCTCCAATGCTCAGATTCCTGAGTCGGTCACAAAACCACTATGGATTAGGACACCGTTGTTACAGATAGTCCTCAACTTTACGACTACAATCGAGCCCCAAAATTATGCTGCTAAGTGAGGCATTGGTTAAGTGACCTTTGTCCCATTTTACGACTTTCCTTGCCACATTTGTTAAGTGAATCACAGCAGTTGTTAAATTAGTAACAGGGATGTTAAGTGAATCTGGTTTCTCCATTGACCTTGCCTGTTAGGAGGTTGCAAAAGGCGATCACATTTATTTATTTATTTTTATTTTATTTTATTAGATTTATATACCGCCCTTCTCCCCGAGGGGACTCAGGGCGGTGAACAGCCATAAATAAAAAACATATATACAAAATAAAAACATGACCCCACGGACACTGCAACCATCATAAATATGGGTCAGTTGCCAAGCGTCCAAATTTCGATCCCATGTTGATAGAGCTGGCCCTATTAAGAGGCAGATAAGATGCGGCAACAAGAGGCTGATAGAGGTTGGAGTGGGGGGGCCAGGGAAGCATTGAAGGAAGTACAGATAGTCTTCAACGTATGACAGGTTATTATGATGGCCTGTTCAAAGTTACGATGGCCTCTGAAAAGTGCTTTATGGCTTATCATGCACTTCCGAGCATCGTAAATTGTGGCAAAACAACCACGCTTCCATCCCATCGAGGTCACATGACTACATTTCAAAGGCTTATTAACTGCTCACATTTAGGACTGGTGACAGGATCCCGTGGTCACATGACCCATGATTTGTGATGTCTTTGCCTGTGTATGTCAAAAATTGCTCACTCAGGAGAATTGATTTGCTTAACGACCACAATCATTTGCTTAATCCGCATTGTGAAAAAGGACACCCCACCCCACCCCCCAAAAATAGGTCTGGTCACATAGGTGCTTTGAATTATGTCTGCAACGACTTATGACCAGAATTCCAGCCTCAATTGTGAATGTAAGTTGAGGGCCACCTGCAGGTCTATATATGGGGATCCTCGATTTATGACCACAATTGAGTCCCAAATGGATGTCATTAAGTGAGATATTTGTTAAATGAGTTTTGCCCCATTTTATGACCTTTCTAGCCACAGTTGTTAAGCAAATTGTTGCAGTTGTTAAATTAGTAACATGGTTGTTAAGTGAATCTGATCGTGCGGCCATGGGGAAGCTGCGACGCAATGGTCATAAGGGTGAAAAACGGTGATAAATTAGCTTTGAATGGTCACTAAATGAACT
>WNWU01013601.1:806873-831347 GCA_012654045.1 Ptyas mucosa
TCCCCTCTCCTCTCCTCTCCTCTCTGCCATTGGTTTTTCTCCCTCCCTTCTTCCAGGCTAAGATAATGAGAACCTCACTATATTTTACTACTATTGAAGAGAACAAACCAATGCAGAACAATTTCCGTCCTACGCAGGACTTAAATGGTCGAGAAGTCTATTACTACACAGAACATAACTCACTGCTCAGCTGCATTGGATATTGCGTTTACAGATGGCTTTGAAGAGGATTTCAGCTTCTCTTGAACAAGACCTGGTCTTCTGGTCTTGAATGTTGTGAGTCTAATTTTGCACAACATTAAATAAACTCAGCAATATCCATAAAATGTTTGTTGCGTTTTTTCAATTAAGCTTGTATTTATTACTTTATATATTAGGTAGATACAAACTCGCATCATCTCAACCACAAAAAAACTCTTATTATGAGACTTAATAAGAACTGAAAATAAATGATTTTGAAAAGAGATTTAGGGTGTAGTAGTGCCTTGCCTACTCTGACTTCAAAGGCATCTAAAATATGGTGGTTTCTAATTTTTTTTTTAAAAGGCCATTAACTCAAATCTGGACAAGACATCATAAAATTCTTCTGAGAGAGTCTTCCAGATCCTTCTAATCTAGAAATTAGGGGATATAGTACGGTATGGATAGTCCTCATTTAGCAACTGTCTCATAAAGCAACCATTCACAGTTATGATGATGATAAAAAAACCGTACCTTTGTGACCAATCCTCTCATTTATGACATTCAGAGATCTATAAAGCAAAGGAGAACAGAAAAAAGATCATAAGCACATTTGCTGATTTAATTAAAAGCCGCTTAGCTTACTGACCGAGTTGCTGATATCAGTTGTAGTTGCTAAACAAGGACTTCCTGCACAGTATTCCAGTGAGCCACTATTATGGTGTCAGAGTTAACAGGTTTACCTAAGTTCAGGTCAAGACCAGGTTCAAATCACC
Organism: Ptyas mucosa; assembly: GCA_012654045.1. NCBI lineage: Eukaryota > Metazoa > Chordata > Lepidosauria > Squamata > Colubridae > Ptyas > Ptyas mucosa. The sequence goes on from WNWU01013601.1 coordinate 807,830, forward strand.
ACTCTGTCACAAGGTTTATTAGATAATTACAGGTTGCTGACTATCTACACCTAACCTACCTCACAAAGTTAATATGAGGACACAGCGGTTGCAATGGAAGCAGATACAAAATGTTGATCTTCCTGAAAAAAAATGGTGAGAATAACTAATGACAACAGCCATCCCAACAGATGTAGGGGATATTGAGAAGGTTGAATTAAAGTAAGAAAGTGTGACCCAGAGAAAGGACATATCTTCCTTGAGCTATCAAATACTTTTATCACAAGTTATATATTAAAATCACCAGAAATATTAGTACCGCTTTATAAAGTCTTAGTAAGGCCACACTTGGAATACTGCAGCCAGTTTTGGTCACCATGCTACAAAAAAGATGTTGAGACTTTGGAAAAAGTTTAGAGAAGAGCAACTAAGATGATTAAAGGCCTGGAGGCTAAAACATGAAGAATGGCTGCAGGATTTGGAGTTGGCTAATCTGGAGAAAAGAAGGATTAGGGGGGACATGGTAGCAGTATTCTAGTATTTGAGGGGCTACCACAAAGAGGAGGGGGTCAGCTTATTTTCCAAAGCACCTTAGGCAGGACAAGAAACAATGGATGGAAACTAATCAAGGAGAGAAGCAACCTGGAATTAAGGAGAAACTTCTTAATAGTGAGGACAATTAACCGGTGAAATAACTTGCTGTCAGAAGTTGTAGATGCTTCATCACTGGAAGTTTTTAAGAAGAGATTGGACAACCATTTGTCTGAAATAGTATAGGTTCTCCTGCTTGAGCAGGGGACTGGACCAGAAGACCTCCAAGATCCCTTCCAGCTCTATTCTGATATAACCAGATAAACTACATACATTCACAGACCTATCCTGATGAGCTGATTCCTGAATACATTAATCTTCTAAGAACTCAGTTGGACCCTGCAGTTAGTCCTTGACCTACAACCAGTTGTTTAGCGATGGTTCTGAGTTACAACAGCACTGAAAAAAGTGACTTATGACCATTCCTCACACTTAAGACTGTCGTAACATCTCCAGGGTTGGTGATCAAAATTCAAGCACTTGGTAACCAGCATGAATTTATGATGGTTGGAGTGTCCCAGGGTCATCACCATTTGCAACCGTTCCAGCTGGCCTCCGACAAGCAAAGTCAATGGGGGAAGTTAGATTCACTTAACAACTGCAGTGATTTGCTTAACAACCACAGCAAAGAAAGGTTGCAATATCGGGCACGACTCACTTTAGCAGCCCCATTGCTTAGCAGTAGAAATTCTGGTGCAAACTACGGTCATTAATCAAAGACTAGCTGTATATCTGAATTACTGCCTTCTCCCGCATTTAATTATTTCAAAACAACAGTAAAAATTATCCCTACGTGACAATCACCATCTAACTTGGCAAGGTCAGATTTTATAAGATCCCGACAAAACTATTTTCATGTTGTGAATCCCCGAGGACGGTAACATTCTTAAAAAATTCCACATAAAAAGGCATGTTTTTTTTCCCACAACCTCGAGGAACAGCTTGTAGCCGTAAATTATATATTGGCTTCCGTTTTAGTTACATTTTCTGCAGTTCACAAATTCGGCTTTACAGCAAAAAGAAGCTAGTTCTGGTATCAAGACGGAACGTTAGTTATGTGGGGGAGATAATTCCCTCCCCTTGTTATTCAGTGAAGAAGATCTTGGACTGCTGTTCTGCAAGCCTATTATTATCCAATAACAGGAGAATCAAACTGGGGCTTTATCATCTTGTACTTCAATTACTCTCTACACCAGGGGTGTCAAAGTCAAGGCCCGTAGGCTGGATCTGGCCTGCGGGGCTGCCCTTGCCTCTGCTAGCAAAAACGGAGCTCCTTTTTCACTGGCAGAGGGTTGCAGGAGAGCAGTTTTCCTCGGTTTTCACTGGCAGAGGGTTGCAGTAGGCCGTTGCAACCGAAAACGGAGCTCGGGAGCCTGTTTTTGCTGGCATAGCACTTGGGCCACCACGAGTGCCCCCAACATGAGTGATGTTAAACTAGCCACGCCCACCATGCTTCCCCCCCCCCCCCCGAGGTCAAACAAAACCTTGATGTGGCCTTCAATGAAATCAAGTGTGACACACCTGCTCTACACTTTGGGGCTCATCCTGCTTGTCCAAGGAGAGGGTCTTCCATTAACTGCGTCCAGAGGACAGTGACATTCAAACATACATTCGACTCCAGCCTCTGGTGAAGACAATTTCTGCCTTAGTTGTCTTGCTCCAGACCAAAAGTAGTATTTTGCTACTTCTGCCAGCACAAACTTGGTACAATGAGGTCTGCCAACTAAGCCACCCTGACTTGCTGGCAAGCATCTCAGTTCTGCATCACGGCAGGAACAGATCCTTTCTTCTGGTCATACCTCCTGTGGCCATTTTGTCCCAGGCTGAACATCTTCCTTTGTTTGCAACAGATCGGTCTATCCTTCTTTTACTTTCTTCCATGTCCCCGATAAATGGGTGAAAGGCGAACTTTCTATCTGCACCAGTGGTGAAATGTAAAATCTGTTATTACTGGTTTTGTGGGTGTGGCTTGGTGGGGGGGGTAATGTGACTGGATGGGCGTGGCCAACTTTTTTAAAAAAAAAACTTTTCAAAGCATTTTTTTTAATGCTTTGAAAAGCCTCTCTGCCGATCAGGCCACTCAGCTGGGATCGTCAGAGACTTTTCAAAGCATTTTTTAAGCCACCTCTTCGGCCAAGAGGTTGCAGAAAAAAATGCTTTGAAAAGCTCTGATGAGCCCAGTTGAACCGCGTGATCATCAGAGGCTTTTTTTTTAAACTTTTAAAAGCATTTTTTCATCGGAAGAGGTTGTAGAAAAAATGCTTTTAAAAGTAAAAAAAAAAGCCTCTGATGATCACGCGGCTCAGCTGGGCATGGTGGGGGCAGGGATTTTTGCTACTGGTTCTCCGAATCACCTGCCGCGGATGATCCAGTCCGAACTGGGAGCATTTCATCCCTGATCTGCACCAATGGTGAAATTCAAACTTTTTACTACCGGTTCTGTGGGCATGACTTGATGGGCATGGCAGGGGAAGGGTATTACAAAATCTCCATTCCCACCCCACTCCAGGGGAAGGATGCTGCAAAATCTCCATTCCCACCCCACTCTGGGGCCAGCCAGAGGTGGTATTTGCCGGTTCTCCAAACTATTCAAAATTTCCACTACCGGTTCTCCAGAACCTGTCAGAACCTGCTGGATTTCACCCCTGATCTGCACCCAGGTGAAATTTGTAAGGAGTCTGCTCATTTCCTTTTCTAACCCCAGGGAACAAAAGAAGGATAAAACATTTCATTTTTACTAGTCTGATGACAGCAGGAGAGGGGAGCCTCTTTGGGTAATGTTTTCAGTAGCTAGGAGTTTCTTTGATTGATGTTTCTAGTTCTTTGCAGTAACAAAGCAAATTCTCCATGAGTGTATAGTCTGGCAAGAACTGGTTCAAACCTGCTCAAGACAAGGACTGCACGTAGATTTGAACTCCAGTAACTTGCAAACTCATTATAATGTGACAGCCACACCTCTTGAATATGATGAGCACGAACAAGATCATACTCAAGAGTTTTTTTGGGATGTGATGAAATGTTACATGATACATATATATCACAAATGACTCAAATGATGTTAACCAAAGAAAGAACTCATTCCAAACCCAATAATATTTGAACTGTGATTTAAAGTGATTCTCTGCCTTTCTAAACTGTTGTCTTTACCTCTCTTTGGGTGAGATGCCTCTCCTTACTTGTGTGCTTAAATAAAGAAGCGCAGAGAGTCCTTCATTTACAACCATTCATTTAGTGACCGCTTGAAGTTACAGTGACGCTGCAAAAAAAGTGACTTATTATGACCATTTTTCACACTTAACGACCGTTGCAGCATCCCTACAGTCACGTGATCAAAATTTGGATGCTTAGCAACTGGCATTTATTTGCAGTGTCCCAGGGATAGGCGGTTCCCTTTTGCGACCTTCTGACAAGCAAAGTCAATGGGGAAGCCAGATTCACCTAACGACTGTGTTGGTAACTTTGATAACCGCAGAGATTCACTTAACAATTATGGCAAGGAAGGTCTTAAAACGGGGCAAAATTTACTTAACAACTTGTTTTGCTCAGCAGTGGAAATCTGGGTCTCAGTCAGGGGTGAAATGCTCCCAGTTCGGACCGGATCACCTGATCTGGTAATGATGGAGGCCGGTGGTTCAGAGAACCGGTAGCAAAAATCCCTGCCCTCCCCCCATGCCCAGCTAAGCCGCACAATCATCAGAGGCTTTTTTTTAACTTTTAAAAGCATTTTTTCTACAACCTCTTCGGCCGAAAAAATGCTTTTAAAAGTAAAAAAAAAAAAAGCCTCTTCAGAGGTTGTAGAAAAAAATGCTTTCAAAAGGCGCTGACGATCCCAGCTGAGTTGCCTGATCGGCAGAGGCTTTTTTTCTTTTAAATGCCTCTGACGATCAGGCAACTCAGCTGGGATCATCAGCGCCTTTTGAAAGTATTTTTTTTACAATCTCTTCACGGAAGAGGTTGTAGAAAAAATGGTTTTAAAAGTTTTTTTAAAAATGGCCACGCCCACCCAGTCACATTACCCTCCCACCAAGCCATGGCCACAGAACCGGTAGTAACAAATTTTAGATTTCACCATTGGTCTCAGTTGTGATCGTAAGTCGAGGACTACCCATATCAATCTATATTTCTGGCTCAGATCCCATTTGAGCAAGGCACACTGGTCACACTTGCCAACGTTTATAGCTAACAAGTGCTTGGTGGAGAGGAGATTCAGTCCAAGCGGGAATCAAGGATCGTGTGAAAGTTGTGTTCATAGAAATCACCCATCGTCAAACATAGCCCTTCTTCTCCTCCCCATTCCCCAAAAAAAGAATGAGTTTCTGAGCTTCCTGTTCCAGCAAAGATTGGTCATTATAAAGAAACAGGAGCGTCCCCATGATTGGGACGTGCCTGGGCCGAACTCTTGACTAGTATCGTTGCCAAGCCATGATTGAAATATGCATGGCAATCTTCAGCTGGCATTCGCCGATGAGATAAGCAGCTTAAGCCGCCTTGGAGAACAGCTTCAATATCAGCTGAATGTACTCCATGGGATTGGCTCTCCTAAAGACAAAGGTGTTGCATTTGCCACAAGGAGAAGATGGCATTTCAGTGCAGCGCTTGTGTTGAGCAGGACGGATCCAAAGTCACCACAATTGGGAATGTCCTTAGTTGCGTTTTTTTTTAAAATAGTGCAGCTAGAGCTAAAACTGATTTTCATTGTTTAAAAAAATGAAACTATATCCATCCGGAAACCCATAATTGAATCTCTTTCCTCATCTCCTTCTCTCCCCTTTTGTCCCACTCCCTCCCTCCGTCTCTCATCATCTATGTACATTTTTACATCTATTTTATCTCTCTGATCTTAAAAAAACAAACATCATCTTTTGAAAATGACGATTTACAGGTTTCATAAACCTGTAATTCATTTTGAGTGAAGAGTTTCCATTTCAGCTTTGGCCTTAACATGTTTAACAGCACCATATCCCAGCGATTGGATCAAGCAGTATTAGCTTTCTGCCAGTTTTTCCTGTGTTTCTGTTTTATTCTTTTTTTTTTCATTCATTCATCCGTTCATTCATTCATTCATGCATTTGTTTGTTTGTTTGTTTATTTTGCCACACAGTTCACTGATACAGTAACTCTAGGCAGCTTACAATACAATAAACGGTACCAAAAAAAAGGGCAATACAAAGCAATTAAAATTAGGAGAATTAAATACAAAGCTAAACAACCAAGATGGTGGGTGACCTGGGTGTGAAGATCTTCTCTAGCCAACCAGTCACTTCCAATAAATAAGTAGCAGGATCCTGTCAGGGCCCCAGGTCAAGTGGCAGAATGGACCTCACTTCCAAAGGGATAGAATATTCCATAAGGCAGGGACTACAACAGAAAAGCCACTTTTCCTGGACCTTGCCAACCGAAATTATTTGATCCTCAGCCACCTTTCAACTTTCAAACTTTAATTTTCCTGGATTTCTGCCCTGAATAAGCTGGTTGAGGGCAAGGAGGAGGTAAAATGGAGCATGTGGAGGGCACAAAGGTGGTAGCTAGCTGTAACCACTCAGGAACTGCAAGTCCACATGACTCGCTTCTGCCATCTTCCCTTACACGGAGAAGAATGGTTGAAAGGTGGCGATAGACAGGAAGAGGATGAATACAGTTGGAGGAGAAACAAAAATGGTAGCTGCAGACTTCAAAGCATCAGATGCCTCCACTTTGCGATCTCCAATCTTCTGTATGGGACGGAAGTTGTTCATTAGCTCGGGTCCCTTTGAAGACTCCGTAGACGAGAGCTCTGAGGGAAATTTCCTGACCTATTGAAAGAAAGAGGAGTGGAGATTATAGCAAGAAAGATATGAGTTCCAATATTTGAGGGGATGCCCCACAGAAAAGGAGGTCAACCTACTCTCCAAAGCCCCTGAAGGCAGAGCAAGAAGTAATGGATGGAAATTTCCTGAAAGAACAATCAACCAGTGGAACAACTTTCCTCCAGAAGTTGTGAATGCTCCAACACTAGAGGTTTTTAATAAAAAAAATTGGACAAATATTTGACTGAAATGGTATAAGGTTTCCTGCTTGAACAGGGGGTTGGACTAGAAGACCTCCAAGGTCCCTTCTAACACTGTTAGGCTGCAGTGTTTCTCATCATCAAAATGCATCAGGACAAATCAACAAGGCGGCCCAACAAAGCATTACAATATCCTCTTCATGTGCATCCTTGGTTATTTAAGAAGCTCTGTCTTCAACTCTCTGTTGGAATTTCCCAGGGCTGAGCTCAATGGGAATTAATTTGTAACAAAAAAGAAAAGATTATCAGACAGATGGACAAGAAAGAAGGTTTTGGAGACTGTCTTCCTAAAACCTTCTTTAAAAAGTTACTTTGGATAGTGAATGGAGCTGATTGCCTACTATAGAGCTAGTCCTTGACTTACAACTATTTGTTTAGTGGCTGTTTGAAGTTACAACGGCACTGAAAAAAACTGTCTTATGACTGTTTTTCACACTTATGACCCTTGCAGCATCCCCATGCTTAAATTATCAAAATTCGAATGCTTGCTCATATTTATGACGGCTGCAGTGTCCTGGGATCACGTGATCCCCTTTTGTGACCTTACGACAGGCAGTCAATGAGGAAGCTAGATTCATTTAACAACCATGTTAGTAACATAACAGTGGGAGTGATTCACCTAACAATTGCGGCAAAAAAGATTGTAAAATGGGGCACAATTCACTGAACAACCGTCTCGCTTAGCAACAGGAATTTTGGGCTCAGTTGTGGTCGTAAGTCGAGGCCTACTTGTAGTTCTTTCGTGGAGCCAAAGAGAAAAAAATTAAACTAAAAATGAGCTACCTATTTCTAGCAGAGCTCAATTTAATATCAAAACCACAAAATTTGCTTCTCTCTTGCAGGCAACCACAGCATAGATCTGGTTTGGCAACATCCTTTGACTGCTCATACAGCTATGCTGTTTTTACTTCCATCTCCAGCCCATGAGCAACATGGACCGAAGTCATCCTTGGTTGCCCCTGTGTCGAAATAGTGTTTTCTACTGTATTCTGACACCATATAAGGCACATACACTTTGTAAAATTATGTCAGAGAAAAGTCAGGTGCGCAGTGACTTAAAGCAGGAAAAAAAAAGCAGGAAATGGATCAGCAACCGGGAGGACCAATTTCATGACAGAATTGTATTTGGCTGAGTCGGGAGGGCAAAAACTGAAAGCCCCATTTTCAGAGGAGTTCAAGAGGGGAGAAACATTCTCAGGAGTGTCCTTGGGGAGGAGGGGGGTCAAAAAAGTCAAGATGGTGTCCACAACTGAATGATCAAACATCCGTTCTTTTTTGCCTACCGGTAGTCCTCGACTTACAACCTTTTGTTTAATGATCGTGCAAAGTTACGACGACACTGAAAAAAAGTGAATTATGAACATTTTTCAGGCTTACGTCCATTGCAACATCCTTGTGGTCGTGTAATCAATATCCGAACGCTTGGTAACTGGCGTGTATTTATGACGGTTGCAGTGCCCCAGGGTCATGCAATCACCTTTTGCAACCTTCTGACCAGCAAAGTCAATGCCAAAGCCAAATTCACTTACTAATTTAACAACCACAGTGATTCATTTGACAACTGTGGCAAGAAAGCTCATAAAATGGAACAAAACTCCCTTAACAACTGTCTTGTTTAGGAATTGAAAGTTTGGGCTCAGTTGTGGTCATAAGTAAAGGACTACCTGTATACATCTCCCCATTTATGTTGCACATATTTTCTCCTTAGCAAAGTCCTTTTATGGATTTTTCTGCTGGGCTCCAAGCTTGTTGGAGGGAGAGATTGGCTGAACCAGGGGAAGGAGTCAAACAGGGAATTAGTCTGGAGTCCCTACATGCACATAAGAGAGTAAAGTTTGACACTTCCCCCTTCCCTTGAACGCCATTGAACTTTGTCTAGTCTTACTCAGGTGCAAACCCTCAGAAGATTCTTATTCCATAGGTCTGAGCCACGAAATGGCTAACTGAACTCTTCAGGTGTAGATTTTGTGGTTCACGTCCTGACACAACTGTATTCTTACCACTTTAGGAGGCACCAGAATGGGGTCAGCAAAGACGGTCCATATCACAGCCTCGTCACAGCCAGGGGTGGTGAGGGATCCAGGGTAGCGGTAATAACGGTTCAAGTTAGTGGAACCCATCAAATCCATCAGAGAAAAAGAGCCGTCAAGAAGCACATCTTCACCTGTTCAGGAATCGGAGGAAAAATAGTTATGCTTACTTTTGCTTGCTCAACTGAGTTATTTTCAAGTCTGTTTTCACACTAACTGTGAAAGAAAAATGGAAAACCAATTAGAGCTGAGAACCTTCTCCCCGGCGCTGTCAGGAAGGCAGTTCCTATTGCTACCCAAATTAAAATAAAACGTGAAATGTTTATTTTTTTAAAATAAAATTTAGAATCTCTTGTGATCAACCTGAAATTTGGAAGATCTTGCAAAACAAGCAAGCAACAAGCACCTCATGCAAGCTTGCATTTTTGGTGAGGTTGCCTGAATTTATTGATGATGGTGAGAAAAATTTGGGACTTGGAAGAGTTCCATGTATAGAGTCACACCTGTGTTGGCATCTATAGCCTGAAAGAAGTACAGGCCACTGTTGTAGTAAGTGTGGAACATCAGATTAGGAATGAAGAAACGTGGGATCAAATCCTACCAGCCCTGAAAGTTGTTGGGAGGTGTTGCACATTCTTGCTGAATCATACTGATCTCTCTCTCTAGCCACCGACTTTCTGCACAAGCTCTCCAGAGGCATCTTCTGCCTCAATTCCTTAAGGGCTCTAAAAAAAGGTTGGTCAAGTTCATGGAAGTAATGGAGACCAAAGCCTATTAGCCTTTAGGATAGAAGAAATGCCTCAGAAGGCTATCTGCTGGGAGCCCAATGGGTTTCCTTGTGCAGTTGGTCAACCACTGGGAGAGCTATATGCTGGACTAGATGGGGTCCAATCTAGTGGAGAGACTTAGGTTTTTATATATCAATTAATAGCTTTTAGCCCATCCATCGTCATAAGGATGCTATGAGGAAAATATGGAGGGGACATGGCTCCATGGCTTAGGGCCTGGGTATCTACGAGACCACCTTCTGCCGCCAATAGCCTCCCACTGGCCAGTATGCTCGCACAGAGAGGGCCTCCTCAGGGTGCCGTCGGCCAGACAATGTTGGCTGGCGACCCCCAGAGGGAGGGCCTTCTCTGTGGCGGCACCCGCCCTGTGGAACGACCTACCCCCAGAGATACGCACGATACCAGACCTCCGGACTTTTCGTCGGGCCCTTAAAACTCACTTATTTCATCTAGCCAGGCTGGTTTGATCCCATCCTTTCGGTTTTAATTCGTAATCTATTTTAATTGGGTTGTTTTAAATTGTGGGACGAAATTATTTAATATCTTTTAAACTGTTTTAAATTTTGTATGCTATGTTTTGGCTGTTCACCGCCCTGAGTCCCGCTGGAGAGGGGCGGTATAAAAATCAAATCAAATCAATCAATCAATCAATAAATATGTATCATCATTGATCTCCCTAGAGCAGTGGTGTCCAAAAATGACAATTTTAAAACTTGTGGACTTCAGCTCCCAGAATTCCTCAGCCAGCCTGGAACTTTAAATTTTGTGGAGCTCTCTGACCTTGGTTGTTCTGCAGACCTTTCACTACCCAACTAGGTAACCTCATCTGTGCTACTGAATTTGCTCCCTATTTTTATAATTGCCCTACCAGTGTTGATTGGGTGTGGTTTTTCTCCTTGGTAGTTCCTTGATTAGGGCATTGTTTTCTCTTTGATTGTTTGTTTGTTTATCTCCTTAGTAGGTCCTTGACTGCAGTATTGTATTCTGCTTGATCGTTTGTCAGGTGCCAATCCCTGCTTATGTAGGTTGGCTTATGTAGGTTGCTTATTTTATCTATTTTGATTATTTTTTTTAAGATTGGCAAGTCTTTAGAAAGGCATGTCAGGGCAAGACGGGGGAATGGTTGGAGCAATTAGCCCACTAGACAATGCCGGTTGCAAAATGGAAGCCTCCTCCATTTTCCAGCTCATTATGGGAGGCTGTGTGAAGTCTTAGAGATACAAGAAGATCCAAACATCTCTCCAGGAATCCGACAAACTTACCTTTTTTGGAAATTTTTTTGAGGTTCTTGGCAAACAATTCCCACGCCTCTGCAGTTTTGCTCTCAGCATTCTCAGATTTCTGCAAAAAGGAGGAAAAATAGGAGGGGATGTAAGCATGAAAGACCAGGTCCCTATGTGAATGTTCAAATTAACTGATTTATTGCTAAAGGCCTATGCACAAGAATCTTTCCAGCTAATGGTTAAAACCTGGTTAGAGTTAAATAAGGGTCAATGACAGTGAAAATAAGTTAGTTCTTTTGTAGCTACGTAGGGATTCTAGACCGATCCCTCTTTTCAGTCCTCCCCCTGGCTCTTCCATTGCTTTTCCTCCAAAACACTCAAGAATTTGGCGATGAAATAAATTTGGACATTGAATATTCTCTTCCCCTAACCAACTGCTTTCAGTTTTCTACCCTTCTGCAATTTTAGAGTCAAAACCATAAACACAGGGAGGCATTCCTGATTGATACTGCTGATAGTATATTACCATATTATGAAATTTACAGTGAAAAAATACTGGATTGGCAAAGTTAGTTTGATGTCTGTTTGCTGCCCCCTAGCAGTGGTTTCTAGTTTTGTAACGCAAATCTAATAGCCTTAAATGCAACTTACTGTAATTGAAATGCTAAAAATATACAACAGCCACTCATCCACCCCAAAAGTGCTTCTTAAGATGATATTTCACATCAATTGCGGAAATGATTTATAGTTTTCAGGGAAATAGATTTTCCTCAACTCTTTCATTTACATTACACTCAAGTGGTGGCTGGGAGCAGACAGAGAAAAACAGAAAGGAAGAGAAGCACAGAATCAAAGCATATTTTGAGAATCGGATTAATTGCTTTTGTCTTTTTTTATTTTTCTCTTGGTTTCTTCTTCAAAATTGCAAAACTATTGATTCCCTCACTTTGGATCAATTAATCAATGGGAAAAATACAAAAATTTTCATACTCATTTCTCTGACAGAATGAATTTCTATACAGGTGGTTCTCGATAATAGGACTGTAATTGAGCAAGTAATTTCGGTCATAAGTTGTGTCATCAAGCAGGTTACTACATCACCAGACCTGATTTTACAAACTTTTTTGTGGCAGCCATTAAACGAATACAGCAGTTGCTAAGTGAATCCTTTGTTTCAGTGGTAGGTTGCTACCGGTTCTCCCCGGTTCTTGCGAACCAGTAGTGGAAATTTTGAGTAGTTCGGAGAACCGGTAAATACCACCTCTGACTGGCCCCACCCCCATCTATTCGCTACCTCCCGAGTCCCAGCTGATTGGCTCGAAGGAAATCAGGGCTCACTTGACAAAGAAGAGAGAAAAAGAACCAAGACACCTTAGCTTTAAATTGAGAAGCCAAGAAATCTCCCAATTGATCGGCTAGAACCAATCTGCTCCTTGTAAACCACTCGGTGGTGGCAATTGAGGCCAAGCTGCCTGAAAGCAGTTTCTGATGCTCTCGGTGGTGGTAGAGCAGCATAAAAATGTTTAAACTCTTGCTGCGGCGCTTCAAAGGACCATCCTACAGCTGATCAGTGGTAAAAGGCAGTATGGTGGTAGACCAGTGCGCTCCAAAAACAAATGGGTAGACCGGTACGGCTCTGCAAGCAGTTAAAAGCCTGGTAGACCAGTACCTCTGCTAAATCCTAAAGACTTGTCACATGACCATCAAACCACAACCACAAAATAAGCCATACCCACAGAACCAGTAGTAAAAAAATAGTGGTCATGTGACCAAGAGGCACTGCATAGGCTATAAATAGAGACTGGTTGGTGAACACCCAAAATGTGATCACATGACTACAGGACTACAGCTTTTGGGGAGGCCCGTCGTAACTTTGAACCGGTTGTAAATTGAAGACTACATCTAGACATTTGGCCTGGCCAGAACATTTTCTAACTATATATTTTTCTGTTGGGGAAAAAATTTCCTCCATGCTTTCGGCACTTTTGTACATTTCTGTAAATATCTTCCTTATCTTAACACCTGGTTTTTATAGATTGGCATATTTGGTCCAGGGACGCAGTGGCTGAGTGCCTAAGATGCTGAGCTTGTTCATCGAAAGGTCAGCAGTTCAGCGGTTCGAATCCCTAGTGTTGTGTAATGGGGTGAGCTTCCATTACTTGTCCCAGCTTCTGCCAACCTAGCAGTTCGAAAGCAGGTAAAAAATGCAAGTAGAAAAATAGGAACCACCTTTGGTGGGAAGGTAACAGTGTTCTGTGTTCCTTTGGCATTGAGTCATGCTGGCCAAATGACCACGGATATGTCTTCGGACAGTGCTGGCTCTTCGGCTTTGAAACGGAGATGAGCACCGCCCCCTAGAGTCGGGAACAACTAGCACATATGTGCGAGGGGAACCTTTACCTTTTTATATTTGGTCAATGTAGCTGATTTGGATTGGGGGCTCACCTCGATAAAAAATGCCAACACTGCGATGCCCTTTGAATTCTTCACAGCATTTGGGATGCTCAGGTTGTTTCTGGTATGTACGATGTGCAACTGAAGAGAGAACACAAAGATTTTATGAGACCTGTGCTTCTCCTTGGTATCCTGATTGTATGTAGACCAAGCTTCCTTACCTGATTTTTATTTACTTAATTTATTTGTATCCTGCCTTTATTAGTTTTACAAATAACTCAAAACTGTGAACATATCCAGCACAACTCCATCCTCCTATTTTCCTCACAGCAGCAATCCTGTGAAGTGATTAGGTTGAGAGAGAATGACTGGCCCAAATTCACTCAAAGGGCTAAGATGGTCTCCCGCTTTCTAGCCTGGTACCTTAACCACTAGACCAGCCTGTTTCCCTCCAACTACAGTGAATTATAACTCCTACAATTCCCTTCAATATTTACTTATTATTAGATTTTTATCCCATCAACTCTTGGAAATTAATCCTCCTGCCTCTTGTTTTCCACACAACAACACCACCTTAAGGCAGATTGGGCTGAGAAAGTACGACTGGCCTAATGTTACCTTTCATGGCTAAAGGAGGACTAGAAGGCCAATACGCTCCCACAGAGAGGGACTCCTAAGGGTACCGTCAGTCAAATAATGTCAACTGGCGACCCCCAGGGGGAGAGCCTTCTCTATGGGGGCACCTGCCCTCTGGAATGAATTGCCCCCGGTGATACAGGTGATCCCTGACCTACGCGCCTTTCGCCGTGCCCTCAAGACGTTATTGTTCCAACAAGCTGGGCTGGCCTAAACATGAATTTTAACGGTTGGATTAGTTTAATAATATTGGACCAAATTATTTAATATATTTTTACATTGCTTTTAAATTTTTTGTATATGTGTGTTTTAGTGTTGACTGTGCACCGCCCTGAGTCCTTTGGGAGAAGGGCGGTATAAAAATTTAAATAATAAATAAATAATAAATAATAATAATAATAAATAAATAAAAAATAATAATAAATAAATAAATTCACAATCTCCCAGTTCCTAGTCTGGCGTCTGAACCACTGACTCTTGAAGTCTATACAGCATGAGGGATATCACATTGGGAAAAGTTGATATATGCAACCAAGCCAGTGGTGAAATCTAATTTTTTTTACTACTGATTATGTGGGTGTGGCTTGGTGGATGTGGCAGGGGAAGGATACTGCAAAATCTCCATTCCCACCCCACTCCAGGGGAAGGATACTGTAAAATCCCCATTCCCTCCCTACTCCTGGGGGAAGGATATTACAAAATCTCCATTCCCACCCCACTCTGGAGCCAACCAGAGATGGTATTTGCCAGTTCTCTGAACTACCCAAAATTTCCGCTACTGGTTCTGCGAACTGCTCAAAATTTCCACTACTGGTTCTCCACCAAGCCATGATAGATGTTGCAGCTCTAACCGCTTTTCTTTGGAAATGTGGAAGTTAAAATCCCATGTGGCCCTGGGGAATCTGGGATACAGTCCCCTACAGAGTTCCAGAAGCTGCCAGTAGGTTGCTATTTTGAATGCAATAGACAAATGGAACTTAATGCATCAATGCAATACAATTAATATGATTTTAAACTATATATTTAATCGAATCTTTGAACTAACTCCATTTAATTTGGGAAATGTGCTCCTGGTTGCATTCCAGATCTGGCTTCAGTCCTTAAAATATTGCAAATTCTTACATTCCGTGGAAAAGCTTTAATTGGAAGAAGGACAATAGATTTCAGAAACTGCAACGTGGCAAACTCAGTCCTGAAAACTCTTGGTTTTCCCAAGCTTCAGACAAATTTCCAGAGGATTTGACCTTGTTACAGATAATCCTCAATTTATGACCACAATTTGAGCCCAACATTTCTGTTGCTAAGCAAGACGGTTGTTGAGTTTGCCCCATTTTACAATATTTTTTGCCAGAGTTGTTAAATGACACGGCAGTTGTTCTGTTAGTAACATGGTTGTTAAGTGAATCTGCCTTCCACATTGACTTTGCTTGTCAGAAGGTCACAAAAGGGGCTCAGATGGCCCCAGGAAACTGCTATTATCATAAATATATGCCAAGTGTTCAAATTTTGATCAAGTGACTGTGGGGAATGCTACAAAAGTGTAAGTGTGAAAAATGGTCCTAAGTCATTTTTTTCAGTGTCATAACTTCGAACCATCACTAAACAAATAGTTGTAAGTCGAGGACTGCCTGTAACCAGCAGCAGCTGAAACAATTGCTTATGCTGTAATAAAGCATACCGGTAGACTCTTTTGGGGCACAAAAAAAGAGAACCCCACGTAAGTCGGCTGGGGAATCTGACCTCACCTCCATTGAGTATTGTTTGCCATCAATCTGATGCTCCGAACCAGGTCGCGTGGCACCATCTCCCCAGTGAAGGTGAAAGGATTTGGCTGTATAGCGGGTGGGAAGGCCAAAACCAGCGAGATGAAGACCATCTTCCAGGGATACGTCAACTGCCGATTAAAGAGAGAAGAAAAATCTAGCTCTGTGCTCAGCATTCTAGATCCGGTCTTCAACCTTTTGATTGTGGGAGTTTAGTCCAAAGCACTTCAAGAGCCCAACTTTGCTTTCCTTTGAGCTAAAATCAGGGGTGGGTAACCATGGCAACTTTATGACCGGTGGACTTCAACTCCCAGAATTCCTGAGCCAGTCATGCTGGCAGGAATTCTGGGAGTTGAAATCCACCGGTCAAATAAATTTGCCATAGTTGTTCACTCCTGAGCTAAATGCTATAATGAGAATCAATTGTGCTAACCAGTGCAGTTGAAAATACAGTTGGTCCTTGATTTATGACTACTTAGGGCCACAATTTCAGTCATTAAACAATTCAGTTATTAAGCAAGTCATCATGTGACTGGGCCTGATCTTACAATCATTTTTACTGCAGTTTTTAAGCAAAGCACTGGAGTGTTCAGCAAATCCAGCTTCCCCAACTGATTTTGCTTGTGGGAAGATGGCAGGGAAGATCACAATTCACAATTCTGTGACCGCCAGATGCAACAATTGTTATAAACGTGAGCCAGTTGCTAACACTCAAAATTGTGATGACATAATCTGCAGGGATGATGCAACAGTTATCATTTCAAGGACAAAGTGTAAATCTATTTTTTTTCCTAAGGCCATCATAACTTCAACCCATCATTAAATGAACAGTCATAAGGACTACTGTATGAACTGCAGAGATTTCATCTGATCTGATTTGCCTGTTTTCCCCAACCTACATTTACCAGAGGCTGTAACTATGATTCCCAAAATCCCAAGCCAAGACAACTAAGAATTCAGGGTGTTGTACACATCCGAGTACATCAGTGACCATTGAGTTACAGAAAGTGGCTAGCTGGATAGAAAAAACACAAACACACACACAGAGCACAGAGAATAATTTTGCAGATAGAGCATTAGGTTACAATGGAGCTTCTCTCAGCAACAATAACAAAAGCTGAGTTAGGTTACACTCTGTGTATGCTCTAATTCTTTCAGTATCCTTACATGTTTGAAAGTAAAAATGATCACGCATTTTACATTTATTTTCATATCCAAGAATACTGGATTTAGTGGAATTAACTTTTGAAGCAAGGATTTGAGTCTTGCGTTTATTTCTACTTGGCACTTGAGGCCTCATTTGTGGAAATATGCCTTCCCTTGAGAATTTCTAACGCATCAGCAAAGGAAAGAGCATCATTACTCAACTTGATGGGAGAAATGCTCGGTTCCTCCCCCTCCTTGAATAATATGCTTGCACCTTATAACAACTGTGCAAAAACAAACATCAAAAGATAATCAAAAGTATAAAGTAACAGATGGAAGACCACTATGAAACAATGCTTAAAAAGGATAAGCTATTTATATGTCGTATGTTGTGTAAATGTCAAATTTGTGTTTTAATAAAATTTATAAATTTTTTAATAAATAAAAAAAAAGATAATCACTGTATGGCTAGTTGCAACTCTTCATAACCAACACTCCTTTGCCCAATGCTATCGGAATAAATCCACTGAGTAAAGTCAACATCTCTTCAAATTAAATCTCTGCACACACCTACACAGTTTTCTTGGCAACATTTTATATTTTTTTTTTCACACTTCAGAGACTTCCATCCAAAACTCACTCATCATTTCATTCACGGTGGACAAGATTGCTAATTTTTGAGGAACAGTGCAGAGAAATTCACACTAAAGCAATTCATGACATGAACACAAGTAGAGCCAAGGGATCGTGGAGTTTCTAATCTAATATTTAGAGAGAGAGTTTGGTGCAGTTCAGGGGTGGGCTCTACTTACCTTTACTACCAGTTCACAATGGGAGCGCGAGCACATGCTTGCTTTGCTTTCATGTGCAGATTGCCAG
Source organism: Ptyas mucosa (assembly GCA_012654045.1). Taxonomy (NCBI): domain Eukaryota; kingdom Metazoa; phylum Chordata; class Lepidosauria; order Squamata; family Colubridae; genus Ptyas; species Ptyas mucosa. Next base: position 825,305 of record WNWU01013601.1, read on the forward strand.
TGATGATGTCATGGCAGGTGGGCGGAGCCTCCCGCCGATTTTACTACCGGTTCTATAGAACTGGACTGAACCAGGGGCAACCCACCACTGGTGCAGTGGTTAAAGGAGCTGGTTCCAAAGCTAGGTGACTGTGAATTCTAGTCTTGTTGTAGTCAGTTGGAACTTATTAGGCCAGCCACTCTTGCTCAGCAAACCAATGGTGGAAAAGATTTCTATGTAGTCTGTAGGGAATTAATCCTGGTTACCAAGGGCCAGGATCAACTAGAAGAGCCATACCATACTAACATTAGAAGAGCATCAAATCCATTTTGATCCAGCTTCTCCTTCCCTTCTCCAACTATCAACTGTTAAAATTCTCCCTCACTGTAGTCCCTCCATTTCCCCCCCCCCCCGCCTTGCATCCTGCAACACAAATTCCCAAATAGTCTGAAACTCAGAGTAGTTAATGATTGGAACAGCCTATAAGTGCAGCACGTACATTTCCACACAGCTAGAGAATGGACCCAAAAGGTTACACATAGTGCAAAGACTGTCACAGATGTTCTTTCTTGCACTTCGGCTGTTTGATTGGAGTTTCTCTCTCTCTCTCACACACACACACACACACACCGCTCCTATTTTAAGGACTAGAAACATTTTAATTTTAAAAGAGCCCATGAGAATTCTATATGCAAGAAATGGAAAGATACATAATCCCCACAACAGAAGAACGGATGGAAAAAGGGATGGAGATAGCCAAGATAGCAAAATAGATTCTTTTAATTGGAGAAAAAATATATATCCAGGTTTGTGTTGACTTGGGAGACCATTTCTGGACTTTGTGCTCGAGACAGAACAAAATGAATTCTTGGCATTGGGTTTTGCTGAGTAATCTAGTTTGTCGTTACATAAATGGCTAGTATTTTATTTGTTTGTTTGTCCCTGCCTTTATTTATACAAATAACTCAAGGCGGCAAACATACCTAATATGTCTTCCTTTTCCTATTTTCCCCATAACCCTGTGAGGTGAGTTGAGCTGAAAGAGAATGACTGGCACAAAGTCACCTAGCTGGCATTCACGGCTATGTCGGGACTAGAACTCACAGTCTCCTGATGCTTAGCCAAGGTCATCCAGCTGGCTTTCATGCCTAACCTGGGATTTGAACTCATAGTCTCTCACTTTCTAGCTGGGTACCTTAACCATTGGACCAAACTGTCTCTGCAGTACTTGTTATATTGGTAAAATAAAAAGTTGAGGCTATACAATAATTCTATTTTGTATTTCATTGTGCTGAAAATAATTCGAAATCCATGCTTCTTTTTTCTTTTCCCCTCCTTCCCTTTTTTCCCTACTATATTTTCATTTGTATTTCATATCATGATAATCTTAATAAAATTCCTGAAAACACAACACAGTAACTCACCTGTTTTCCCAGTATTCTTGATTTCTAGCAGCTTTTTACGGTTGTCATAACCAACAAGAGCCACAGGACCCAGACTGGGGTTGTGGGAAGCATCTCTGTGAACAATGTTGATGGGTGACTGTCTCTTGCCGTTGCAATGACCAAGAGATATCCAGGTTCTAGGACCTTCCCAACAATCCCCCCCAAAAGGAATAGTTGTTAGACTAGAAGTGTCAAAGAAATACATTTTTTAAAGCAGATGGAATCTAGTTTTCCTAAAAGCTACTATCTCTGCTGAGTATCCTACTCACGGTTAGCAAATTATATGAATAGGATTTTTATTTTTACTACAAAGTAAAGCCATGGGATGAGATATATTCGCAAATCTAAGTTTTGGAATTTAAATGCAATGGATGATCTCTGACTGAGACTAAGTATGATCTAGGGCAGTGATGGCAAACCTTTTTGGCACTGAGGGCCCAAACCGGAATGCGTGCCGGAAACCTGAAGACCAGTACACCAGCCAGCTGGTCTTTGGGTTTCTGGCACTTCGGCGCACGCGAAGATGGGCACCGGAAACCCAAAGATCAGGTGCATGCGCACTGGCCATCTGGTCTTCAGGTTTCTGGCATGCGCGAAGACCAGCTGGCTGGTCTACATGCACATGCCAGAAACCAGAAGAGCAGCTGGCGAAGGCACACGTGCTCACAGAGAGGGCTCTGCGTGCCACCTCTGGCACGCGTGTCATAGGTTCGCCATCATGGATCTAGGGGATCAAAAGGAAAAATAGCTCTGTTTTTCTTACCACAGCTTGGTTCCGTGTAACACCAGGATCCTATAAAGGAAAGAAATAGGGTGAACTAGGCTTCTACAACAATCCCAATACAGTTTTTGGAACTAGGGTGTCTTTAAGTTATGGCAAAAAAATTAAAATGGCCACCATAATCAAAACTTTGCTTAGTTTTGGACCACACTTGCAGATACCTCTGAGTAGCTAAAAGGAAGGATCTGTAGGAGAAGAACAGGGAGAGTAGGAGGGCAGAATTAAATGAGTCATCAGCCTAGAGTCCTTATGTTCTCAAAAAAATTTAAAAGTTTGGTTTGTCTTCTGTGTTACTTCACCTCAGGGAACGTATGCATCTGTCGTTCAGAGACGGCTGCATAGCTGTTCCATTTATCCAGGTAGTCCTCGACTTACGACCATAACTGAGCCCAAATTTTTTGTCTCTAGGTGAGACATTTTTTAAGTGAATTTTGCCCCATTTTACGACCTTTTTGGCCACAGTGGTTAAGTGAATCACGGCAAGTGTTAGGAAGGTTACAAAGGTGGACCACATGATCCTGAGACACCGCAACCGTCATAAATATGAGGAGAAATTTTCTGACATTTAGATCAATTAATCAGTGGAACGACTTGCCTCCAGAAGTTGTGAATGCTCCAACACTGGAAGTTTTTAAGAAAAGATTGGATAACCATTTGTCTGAAATGGTGCAGGGTTTCCTGCCTAAGCAGGAGGTTGGACTAGAAGACCTCCGAGATCCCTTCCAACTCTGTTATTCTGTTCTGTTCTGTTCTGTTCTGTTCTGTTCTGTTCCTGAACAACTAAATTTTGATCATGTGACTATGGCAAAGCTGCAATGGTCATAAGTGTGGAAAATGGCCCTGTCACTTTTTTCAGTTCCGTTGTAATCTCGAATCATCACTAAATGAACTGTTGTAAGTCGAGGACCACCTGTACTTCTGCAAATGTTAACATCATTTGAATTTGCCTGCCTTCCACTGCCTTTCAACAAGAAGTCAATTCTACCAATTAGCGTGCAGGATGTGCATTTCCACACATTTGGGAGTTGTACGCGTTGAACTATCTGCAGTTATCTGCAACCTACGCTTGTCCATCAACCCCTTCACAACATAGTTGTGTGTTGACACCTATGCGCAGTTGTGGACAAGTCAAAATCAAGCTTAAATCCAACCCTTCTTGAATTCTGTTCTGGTACCAATTTAGGGCTGAATTTAATGGACTAGTTTCTTGTGTATAGGGCAGTGATGGCTAACCTTTTTGCCATCGTGTGCCAAAAGCGGGGGTCGCGGGTACGGGTGCCCACATCCATAATTCAATGTGCCCCGCCCTCCCGCGCATGCAGACATGACCTCCCCCACACTTCCCCCTGCTTTTGGCACACGATGGCCCGGTGGGCCCGGTAGGCCCGTTTTCCCCCCTCCCCAGGCTCTCTTTCTAGGAGCCTGGGGAGAGCAAAAACAGCCTTCCCCATCCCCCTGGAGGCCAGAAACAGCCAGTTTCCTGACTTCTGGTGGGACCGGAAGGCCTGAAAATCTGTTGGCCAGGGCGCGCATGCGCGGTGGATCTGAGCTACGCCAACACTCGCGTGCCCACCAATATGGCTCCACGTGCCACCTGTGGCACCCGTGCCATAGGTTCGCCATCACGGGTATAGGGCCTGGGCATGAAATCTGAACTGCAACTTAACACATTTCTGGATTCTTGCACCTGTCAGAATGCCTTGAATCCAGTTATAATCCTTATAACCTCCAGTCCTCCATGTATTTTTCATGGCCTCCAAACCAAAGTGTTTAGTCACTGATTTTTATCCAACTCATCTCCAATCTAGCATTTCCCATCCAGGCTCAACCTTGTTAGCTTTCAAAAGTTGGCGAGCCAAATCCACCCAAAGAGGATTTAGTTGAACCCTGGAAGGATTTTCTAGCCTTCCGCTGCCCCCCTCCTCCCCATCAAGGTGCTTCCTAAATAGGGTGTCATATTAGGCTTCCGGCCTAATACGGCTTCCAAAACTGACATAGGGTGGCATTACCTTCAGAACTGGTGTAGCATCCACTCGGAAGCCAAAAGACCACTGTAAGGGTTGTGAGTATCTTGAGAGAATCCATGGGACAGGATTTTGTCCGGCTATGGGGAAAAGTACAGGCCGATTGGTTAATCTATAAGGCAAACATTAGTAATAAGAGCCCTGGTGGCGGAATGGTTAGAATACAATATTGCAGGCTAACACCGCCCACAGCCTGAAGTTTGATTCTTACAGGCTTAAAAGTTGATTCAGCCTTCCAACCTTCCGAGGTCAATAAAATGAGGACACAGGTTGTTGGGGTCAATATACTGACATTGTAAACTGCCCAGACGATTGTAAAGTACTACAGGGCGACATATAAGTCTAAGTGCTATTATAATTAATAGTAAAGGTATATGAATCAGTGTTTCTTTTTCCTGGCCAGTTTGAAGATGTGTGGACTTCAACTCCCAGAATTCCCCAACCTTCCAAAATTCTGGGCCTTGAAGTCCATACATCTTCAAGTAGCCAACATTAAAAAACACTGATATGAACTACGGTATAACAGCATTTATTTAGTGGTATTAGTAGTAATAATACTAGCGGTATAAACAAACGGTAGTAGCAAGGCTCAGTCTTAGTATATGATTAATTATAACAATCATAATATAAATTAGACATTCTATCAAGTTTATGAACATATACTTGGTAAACTTAACGGGTGAACAATTTGCTGAATTCTTTCCTGCAGTTGTTTTGAATCTTTAAAATTAATATTATTTCAAATTCCTCCCCATACAATGCTGAGTTCTAGAATCTTTTGAAAATAGGATTAAGGGTAACTGATTGCAAACGTTCTTTGCCATTGTTGGTTTTCTTTTAAAATATGAAAGAAGCTTCATGGGCTGCTGATGCAGCTATAAACAAAGAGGATGTATATAAACAATATAGGATGTACATATAATCAGGTATCACGGCCCAACATTCAGTTCTGGCTAGATAAACAGCCCAGTGTTTTGGGTGCAGTAGTTTGGTTGCCAAATTTTGAAAGAAGTAATCTATGATTGAGCGCATGACTTCACACACACATTTGCATTGAGCACCAGAAGCCACAACCAACTTCCACAGTGCAAAGCAAACACTTATATAACAACAAAGAACGTGTGATGATGAGACCATTGATAAGGAGTTGTCGTACATGTTGCAACAGAGGAAAAATTTCTGTACACACCAAAAAACTTTTAGGAGTGAGTACTCTATAAACTGAAACTTTAAAAAAACTCACGCATGATGAACGATAACAGTGATGTGGTTTAATTAACTTACAGACCTCCTTACCACAAGATGTGATAATAAATATGACAAATTCACAGGAAACCAATTCATTGCTTTCTAAATGAAGCTTCTCTTTTTCGGGTATCATTGTGCTCACAACATTTTTATGTTCAGAATAAGCGACAGGAAAGATGAGATTGCTGCCTTGCCCTATTTGAGGGGCTGCCACAAAGAAAAGGGTGTCAACCTATTTTCCAAAGCACCAGAAGGCAAGACAAGAAACAATGGATGGAAACTAATCAAGGAGAGAAGCAACTTGGAATTAAGAAGAAACTTCCTAACAGTGAGGACAATTAACCAGTGGAACAGCTTACCTTCGGAAGTTGTGGGTGCCCCATCACCCATTATTTGTCTGAAATGGTATAGTGTCTCCCTTACAACTCTGTTATTCTGTTCTGTTATTCTGCTATTTCTATACATCAAGGAGGATTTTATATCTCCTTTCCTTTCCTTTCCTTTCCTTTCCTTTCCTTTCCTTTCCTTTCCTTTCCTTTCCTTTCCTTTCCTTTCCTTTCCTTTCC
>WNWU01013601.1:844835-912379 GCA_012654045.1 Ptyas mucosa
TATTCTATTCTATTCTATTCTATTCTATTCTATTCTATTCTATTCTACAGGTAGTCCTTGACTTACAGTTGAACCCAAAATTTCTATTGCTAAGTGACACATTTGTTTTGCTCCATTTTACAACCTTTCTTGCCACAGTTGTTAAGTGAATCACTGAAGTTGTTGGGTTAGTAACACAGCTGTTAAATGAATCTGCGTTTCCCATTGACTTTGCTTCTCAATGGGATCACATCGCAAAAGATGATCGCGTGACCCCAGGGCACTGCAGCCGTCATAAATATGAGTCAGTTGCCGAGTGTCTGAATTTTGATCATGTGACCATGGGAATGCTGCAAGCATCATAAGTGTGAAAACAGTTAAAAGTCACTTTTTTCAGTGCTGTGGTAATTTCGAACAGTCACTAAATGAACTGTTGTAAGTCAAGTTGTAAGTCTGTTGTACTAATGAAGCACTTGGTTGCTTTTTGGTGATTTTCTGAAGTGCTTCCTTGCTTTGTATGATGGTAGGACCTGCTTAGGTAACCAATCTTAATTTTATTCAATTTTTTTCTCCCCAGTCTCATACCATGCAAATGTGTGAGTTCCAACATCAATCAGTTCCCTGATCATCCAATAGTTTGGGATGGAAGATGGAGAGGAATGCTGGCTGATTTGAGCTTTAAATTTATGAAGGGAGGCCTGTCTTCTTCTTTTTAGCATTCGTTTTAAAATTTTGCAGTGAACTATACAACACTGTGCATGCTACATAATCGGCTGTCCCTTGAAGACCACCTGACGACCGTGACCAGGGGGGCCTTTGCATAGGTTCGCCTGGTGCGCCAGTTGCGCCCTTTTCTGAACCAAGATGACCTTTGCACTGTCACTCATGCCCTGGTTACTTCCTGCTTGGATTACTGCAATTCCCTCTACATGGGGTTGCCCTTGAGGTGCACCCGGAGGCTCCAGCTGATCCAAAACGCAGCCACGCAGGTTATTACAGGAGCCCCTCGTTACTCCCGTATAACACCTCTCCTACACGAGCTACACTGGTTACCAGTGGTCCTCCCGATCCGCTTCAAGGTGCTGGTTCTCACTTATAAGGCCCTACATGACTTAGGTCCGAGTTATTTGCAGGACCTTCTCCTACCTGCCTCCCACCGTCCTGCTCATTCACATAGGGCTGCTCTCCTCAGGTACCATCGGCGAGCCAATGTCATCTGTTGACACCCAGGGGGAGGGCGTTCTCTGTGAGCGCACCCACCCTCTGGAATGAGTTACCTACTGAGCTCCGTACGGCTCCTGATCTCCGCTCCTTCCGTCGTGACCTGAAGACTTGGCTGTTCAAGCAAATGGGCTGATTCTGGGTTTTATTATTTGTTATTTAATTTGATTTTAAAAGGGGTTTTTATTGTTGCATGTTTTTAACTTGTGTACACCGCCCTGAGTCCTTCGGGAGAAAGGTGGCATATAAATACATGAAATAAAAATAAATAAATAAATAATTTGACTGCAATTTAAACGCAAAGCCTAGCACAGAAATGCCTTATGCTTCAAAACAGCATTAAAATATTAATATAAAATAAAATGTTTATTACAAAATAATAAAATTAAGAATTCTATTCATAAAATTAATAAATATTAATGCGTTTGTGGTTATCTTGAGTCTTGCAACATGTTCCCAAAAAGTAGTAGTGCATAAGTGCACTAACGTTGCCTATCGTCCCTGTCATTGCATTTTTATTCTTTTATTCTTGTCCTCTACTCTATTCTTGTTTGACAAATTCTAACAAATAAATAAAATAAATAAACTGATGCGCACTTTTTCACCTTTCTCCAGAACACCAAAAATCATTTCAAAAAATCCTAGCCTACCAGTAAAACTACTACTCCCAAAATGCAGTTCTCCGCTCCACTCCTCCCATTTTTTTTTGACAAGACCACGTACTCAATGGGAGTTGTAGGATACGGTTGAGTTCCCGTCATCCTTTGCTCTACACGTTCACGCCTGCCATTTGCTGGCGCGCAGCCCTATGGAAGTTGCGGTCCTTCCTGTTAACGCTGTTTATCACAAAGGGCGAGGAAGGAACTACAACTACCGTCATGCATCACTCCTTCCCCGGCCAAGCTTGGAATTGTGAGATCTATCCCGGGACTGATAGCCTCTCCCCTTTTGTCTTGGAGGGGGGGGGACTACAGTTCCCGGCGTGCCTCGGGCCCCCGTCCTTTGATGTTTACCCCTTTATAGCACTTAGGAAGGGGATTCTCCCCAAGATGGCGGCTCCTGCTTTAAGGGGTTCGGGGGGTGGAGCCTGTACCTCCACCGGCTCCCTAGATTACTGCCTGGCCCAGTTGCAGAGGGGGACCGAGCCAGGGCTGGGCAAGGCCTTGTTGGCCCTCAGGACCCAGCACATCAAGGAAGCGGGAGGCATTGCCCGTTTCAGGACCCACGGGGGGCTGGCGCCACTTTTGGGGATCCTCTCCGGCTCCCCGCGACCGCGCCGCACTTTGGATCTGGCCCTCAGCATCCTGGGCAACTGCTGCACCGAAGGGGGCAGCCGCACCCAAGTGCGCGAACTTGGGGGGATCCCGCCGTTAGGTGAGTGCAAAAAGTGGGGGGGGGCAGAATGGGGGGGGACTTTATGACTAAAGAATTAAGTTAAGAATTAATTAATTAACTCTTAATTAATTAATTAGAATTAATTCTAATTAATTCTAATTAATTAGAATTGATTAATTAATTAAACTAAGATCATGGCATCCGGCCCTCTCAATTCCTGGCAAATAGATGGGGAAGAAATGGAGGTAGTGACCGATTTTATTTTCAAGGGCTCCAAGATCACCGCTGATGGGGACTGCAGCCAAGAAATTAAAAGACGCTTGCTCCTGGGAAGGAAAGCCATGGCAAAGTTAGACAGCATATTAAAAAGCAGAGACATCACCCTGCCAATAAAAGTGTGTATAGTCAAGGTTATGGTTTTCCTAGTTGCAATGAATGGTTGTGAAAGTTTGACCATAAGGAAAGCTGAGGGCCAAAGAATTGAGGCCTTTGAACTCTGGTGCTGGAGAAGACTCCTGCGTGTCCCTTGGATTGCAAGGTGATCAAACTGGTCAGTCCTAGAAGAGATCAACCCTGACTGCTCTTTAGAAGGCCAGATCCTGAAGATGAAACTCAAATATTTTGGCCACCTAAGGAGAAGGAAGGACTCCCTGGAGAAGAGCCTAATGCTGGGAAAGATTGAAGGCAAAAGAAGAAAGGGACAGGGAATAAGGTGGTTGGATGGAGTCACTGAAGCAGTCGGCATGAGATTAAATGGACTCCAGAGGATGGTAGAGGACAGGAAGGCCTGGAGGAAGATTGTCCATGGGGTCGCGATGGGTCGGACACGGCTTCACAACTAACAACAACAACAAATGACTAAAGAAATCCCTCCCCCCCCCTGCATTTCTGGAAGGGTGTGGCCGTTTCAACGCCTCCCACCTGAGCCTGATGCCTGCACACATCTTGGACTTCAACTCCCAGGATTCCAAGGCAGGCAGGCTGATGGGTGAGCTGCATTGGGAATTCTGGGAGTTGAAGTCCGTGATATCGGGAAGGGCATCTCGCCTGGCCAGGGAGTGAAGATACAGCCTTGGTGGGGGGAGGGGGGGAAGCCTTGTGCCCATCAAGCCAAGCTCTTCTCCACCCACCCCCCCCAGTCTCCCCTCTTGTAGGTGGGGCTTCTTTCTCAAATCAGGGCGCCCAAAGGGGGGTGGGAGAAAGGGGATCACTTTTACCTGACACCCCCTTAAATTGGAAGGTATGTGTAACCTTTTGATTCAAAAGGATGGTAACCTTTTTTGGACCCAGATTGTGGAGGCAATAAACTGACTTTGTATAAAAAAGAACACTGCTTAGGGGCAGCCGAAAGCCCTACTAAGCAGGTATATACAAAAGTATGAAGGCTATTGCTTAACGCATTGTAAGCCGCCCTGAGTCTCCGGAGAAGGGCGGCATATAAATCGAACCAATAAATAAATAAACAAACAAACAAATCTCAAAAAGGACTTAAGGATGTTGGAAGTGGGCAAGCTGAATCCTCAGGCCCCCCCCCCAGCTGCGCCCCCCCCCCCCCTTAGTCTTAGAGAGGATTTCAGCTAGAAGTAACTCTCATTTCTTAAACTTGCAATCTTAAGGATTTAAAACCATGCCAAACTGAGCCTTGGGTATCGGCCCGTAGAACATCCCTAAAACTGGGAACATCTCGAGTTAGATTTGTGATGGTTTCTTTGGGCTAAAATGTTTGCCTAGATCCTTAAAAAAAATCACAGCTAAATTATGCCTAGGTTTGTAAGTTGGCTCTGCAGTTCCTTTACTTGGCACGCCATCTGCCTGTTAATATTGTGAATACCGCAGCTTCATCCTTTAAAATGGAAGGACGGGGAAAATGGAAAGCTAGCTATTCATGGTTTCAAGCCAGCAAAAACAAGTTTAGGTTCTATTAATATTTACCTTTTGATTTTATCAGATTCTCCTTGATGCCAAGTTATGAGGCTATGCTAAGTACTTTTTGTTTAGATAACTAAATGCCTGCAAGAATTGGCTAATAGATGTTTTTTTGAATTGGATCTTATACCAGTGCATGCCCTAGCAGTGAAAAGATCTCATAAGTGCATGTATACTCAGCATGGAAGAGATTTGCAATTTTTCCAGAAATATCTAGCATCACATAGCACTTGGTGTAATATGTAAAATGTAGGAAGCTGTTATTTATCTCTAAATTAGATGCATATCCTGCTTTTTATTTTTTACAGCTTAAGCCAGCATACATAATGCTATTTCCTCCCATTTTCTCCATGAGGAACAGCCCTGTGAGATGGGTTCGGCTGAGAAAGGGACTGGCCAGAAGCCACCCAACTAACTTTTTTTGTGTAAGGAAAGACTAGAGCTCACAATCTCCCAGCTTTTAATCTACACCAAACTGGTTCTTGAAACTGGTGTTTTTAGAGGCTGATATTGTATAATACATGGATTGGATTGGCATCAGATAGCAAGTGTTGCCCATCCTAGAGATACCTGCCCCTTAGCAGAAAGTGATTAAAAAGCTAAATGTATTATTGTTTGAAGTGCCTCAAGACTCTTCCCCTCCCCCCACCCAAGACAGCTACTTCTCTGAAAGATGTTGTGGTTTTACAGCTGGATTATCAAATTGCAACCTTTCCCCACTTTCTCTGTTTCTAGTTACTATCCTGAAGTCACTTGCTGTGGAAAGTATCCTGAATCGGACAGCACGGGCACTTGGCAACTTGGCTGTAGACTCAGAAAATTGCCAGGCCATCCATGAAGCAGGTTGAACAGGGGCTGGGTGGGGAAGAGGGTAGGATCTACTTAAGTGTAGAACTGAGATTTGTAGCATGTGTATGTATTTATACACACATACACACAACTCCTCGTTTACCAACCACTCAGTCAGTGATGTTCAAAGTTACAACCATGCTGAAAAAGGAGACTTGTGACCACTCCTCAAAGTTGTGGCTGTTGCCACTTCCTTGAGGTCACATAATTGCAATTTGGGTGTTTTGACAACTGGTAAACATTTACAACAGTTGCAGCATCCCACAGTCATGTGATCACCCTTTGCCACCTTCACGGCTGGCTTCTGAGAAGCAAAGTCATTGGGGAAGCCAGCAGGAAGCTGTTAAATCAGCGTCACCTGACACTGTGTTTAATCTTTGCCGGTGCTTTCCTTAATGACAGCAGCTGAAATTGATGTAAGTTCATGTGGTTGCATAATGTCATACTTAATGACCGTGCCACTTAGCGACAGATTGTGGTTGGTAAGTGAGTATCTGTGACTTAGGAGGTTTATCTATCTTTCTCATCCACTTAATGGTTAAAGGGCACTTCAGGTTTATTTTCTAACATTGTTAGTTTATTTATTTTTTTTTAATTTAGTTATTTAATTTGTATACCGCCCTTCTCCAGCTGGACTCAGGGCGGTGAACAGCCAAAATAAAAACAGAGCATACAAAATTAAAAAACAATTTAAAATAATTAAATAGTTTTGGCCCACAATTTAAAACAACCAAGTTAAAACCAATTTACAATTTAAAACCAGAACAATAGGGTCAAGCCAGGCCGGCTAGATGAAATAAATGTGTTTTCAGGGCTCGACGGAAAGCCCGGAGGTCAGGTATCATGCGTATCTCTGGGGGTAGGTCATTCCACAGGGCGGGTGCCGCTACAGAGAAGGCTCTCCCTCTGGGGGTCGCCAGCCGGCATTGTCTGGCGGACGGCACCCTAAGGAGGCCCTCTCTGTGCGAACGTACTGGCCGGTGGGAGGCTATTGGCGGCAGAAGGCGATCTCGTAAGTACTCTGGCCCTAAGCCATGGAGCACTTTAAAGGTGGTCACCAACACCTTGAAGTGCACCCGGAAGACCACAGGAAGCCAGTGCAGCTCGCGCAGGAGAGGTGTCACATGAGAGCGTCCTGTTGCTCCCATAATCCCCCGCGCGGCCGAAAGTTGGACTTTCTCCTCCCTTTCTCCATTATGAACACACACACACATACACACACAGAAAAGTTAAGATCTATTAATTGCTTGGAGTCAATATGGCCCGGTGGGTAAAGATTCTTTGTTCAGCAGTATCAAGCACCCTCAGACAAATTTATGTTCCCACATTCTCAACTGCCCCTTACAAATATGCAGATAATCATTCAATTCTATTGTATAACTTTAGCATGTCTAATATGCTTGGCTAGTCTGAGGGCTTGAAATAGTAAAAAAAAAAATAGATTTTATATATTCTGTTAATAATACTTGGTGCAAATTCTGAAGGGCAAGATCACATGACCCCTGGACATTACAATCGTCATAGATATGAGTCTGTTGCCAAGCATCTGGGTTTTGATCACATGCCCATGGAGATGCTACAACAGTCATAAGTGTGAAAACTGGTCATAAGTCACTTTAAAAAACTTTTAAAACTTTGCATGATCATTAAACAAACTGTTGTAAATCAAGGACTGCCTGTCATTTGAGACAACTGGAAATAGGTCTGACTCATGTTTAAACTATGTAGGATCTTCTCTTCCTTGCCATTTTCTCACTGCCCGAATATTTTCCCTTACAGGCGCCGTTCCCCAGCTAATCCAGGTCCTCACCACTTCGCAGGACAGTGAATGTTTGCAGAGCGTGATCAGGGCCATTCGCTATCTGGCCGATACTCCTGCTCACCGTCTAGTGCTGGCCCAGCAGGGGGCAGTCCGCCCCATAGCGGAGCGCCTGACTTCCTCCCTGGAGGACGGGGCCCTGATTGTAGCTGCGGTGCGCACCCTCGTGGAGCTCTCAAAGGGCTGCAGTCATGACTGTGCAGAGCAGCTCAGCTTGGGAGGCGGGATGGTGCCCCTCGTGGCCTTAGCCAGCCATGAGAAACGGGTGGTGCAGGAATCGGCCCTCGCGGTCCTGGCCAACCTCTGTCTGCAAGGCATGCTGAGGCCAGCTATCGGCAACGCTGGGGGGGTAGAGCTGCTAGTGGGGGAGATCCAACGCCGGAGGGGAGCCGGGGCACCTGGGGCCTCCCTCCATCCGCTGGTGAAAGCTTTGTGCCTCCTGTGCCGCGAGGCAGTTAATCGGAGCCGGGTGCGTGAGTCCGGAGGATTAGAGTTACTGCTCTCCCTCTTGCGGGACCGATGTCACAGCTATTCGCACGCTCGGGTGGTGGTGGCTTTCGTGGCCTTTTTCTACGACGAGGAAGCCCTGGAGATGCTGCAGGCTGGAGGACTGGTGCCCTTGCTGGTTGGCAGGCTGGCGGCCCAGAGCCAGTGGTTGGGCCGGGAACAAGTGGAGGGGGAGGAGGAAGAACATGAAGATGAGAAAGACGCGGCGTCGTTTGACTTCCCTGCTGAGGGGCGGCGAGGAGAGCAGGCCTTACCAGGAGCAGAGAGTTCCAGCTTTCAGAGCCTGAGGTAAATTTGGTTTTAGCCTGGAGGCCATCTGGGTGCAGGGACTGCTCAACAGCTTCAGATGGGTTGGACTACAAATCACTAGATGTGCTGGATCTGCTGCCTCACAGTCATTGGCCAAATTGGCCTTGGGTTCCAATAAGAAGCATTGTACAGGTAGTCCTCGACTTACGACCACAGCGGAGTCCAAAAATTATGTTGTTAAGTGAAACCCTTGTTAAGTGATTTTTTTGTTTTTAGCCCCATTTTACGACCTTTCTCGCCTCCATTGTTAAGTGAATCACTGCAGTTGTTAAGTTAATAACAGGGTTGTTAAGTGAATCTGACTTCCCCATTGACTTTTTATTTATTTATTTATTTATTTATTTATTATATTTATATACCGCCTTTCTCCCGTAGGACTCAAGGCGGTGTACATTTCAAAAGATCATTGACATGTTCATATGTTTAGCCCTGCCTGTTGGAATATCAGGGTCTTGAGGGCACAGCGGAAAGCACGGAGATCAGGGATATTCCGTATCTCCGGGGGCAGTTCATTCCAAAGGGTTGGAGCCCTCACAGAGAAGGCCCTCCCCCTGGGAGTCGCCAGTCGGCATGATTTGACTGACGGTACCCTGAGTAGTCCCTCCCTGTGAGAACGAACTGGTCGGTGGGAGGCTATTGGTGGCAAAAGACTGTCTCGTAGGTACCCAGGTCCTAAGCCATGGAGCGCTTTAAAGGTGATGACTAACACCTTGAATTGCGCCTGGAAGACCACTGGGAGCCAGTGCAGCTCGCGCAGGAGAGGTGTTACATGGGCGTAACGAGTTGCGCCAATAATCACCCGCGCGGCTACATTCTGGACCAGTTGGAGCCTGCGGGTGCTCTTCAAGGGGCACCCCATGTAGAGAGCATTACAGTAGTCCATATGGGAGGTGACTAGGGCATGAGTGACTGTACGCAAGGCATCCTGATCCAGAAAGGGACGCAACTGGCGGATCAGGCGAACCTGATAAAAGGCCCCCCTGGCCACGGCCGTCATGTGCTTTTTTTTTGTTTGTCAGAAGGTGGCAAAAGGGGATCACATGACACCAGAACACCGCAATCGTCATAAACATGAATCGGTTCCCCAGCACCTGAATTTTGATCACATGATCATGGGGATGCTGCAACGGTCATAATGCTGCAACGTTCAGTGCTGTTGTAACTTTGAATGGTCACTAAACACACTGTTTGTAAGTCAAGAACCACCTGTACTCCAATGCTCTTAACCAGTATTGCAGTGGAAAAGGCAGGTTTATAAATCAGAGATGGATGGAGCTAAGTTTGAAAAGCTGCCAAAAATGTGCTTACATTCTGAAGCCCATTTGGGAAATGGACAGTAAACAAGAGCAGACAATAAAAAAAGGAAAACTCTGCATCAATTCTTCAGGTTTTTTAGAGCGTATGTAAGTAAAAGGCAGTTGTTTATCTTGCATATCCAAATGCAATCCTAAATTGCATTAACAGGGATTTAATCAAGATCACTTGAGGTCCTAATACCACCCTATAAAGCCTTAGTAAGACCAAACCCGGAATACTGCATCCAGTTTTTGTCACCACACTATTCAAAAAAAAAAAAAAAGATGTTGAGACTCTAGAAAAAGTGCAGAGAAGAGCAACCAGGATGATTAAGGGACTAGAGGCTGAAATATACAATGAATGGTTGCAGGAACTGGGCATGGTGAGTCTTGTGAAGAGAAGGACCAGGGGAGACATGATAATAGTGTTCCAATATTTGAAGGGTTGCCACAGAGAGGAGTGGGTCAAGCTATTTTCCAAAGCACCTGAAGGTCAGAGAAGGAATAATGGATGGAAACTGATCAAGGAGGGATTCAACCTGGAAATAAGGAGAAATTTTCTGACAGTGAGATCAATCAACCAATGGAACAGAAGTTGCCTTCGGAAATTGTGGCAGCTTCATCACTGTAGGCTTTCAAGAAGAGATTGGACTGCCATTTGTCAGAAATGGTGTAGGGTCTTCTGCTTGGGTGGGGGTCTGGGCTAGATGACCTACAAGGTCCCTTCCAACTCTGTTATTCTGTTCTGTTCTGTTTTTCTGATATCCGATCCTAGGATTTCTTAAATTGGAATTCTAGGAAAGCCCTGGCAAATTGAAAAACACAAAAATATCCAAATAAGGAGCGGGTGGGCAGTAGAGGTAAGCAAAGCTGGGTAACTGACCTTCTCTGATTGCTGCCAGCTCTGCAGAGTTATTTCTTCATTCTTCATATAAAGTTCACCTGGTTTATTCTTCATATAAAGTTCACCAGGTCCGGCTGTTTGTTTTTCTTTTAATGGGAAGTTGAATTTCTCCAAATTAGGGGCCTCCTATTTGATTTACTCGTGAAAACCCTTCAGCAGATGAAAATGCCTAGCTGACCATGTGAAGCTAAGCAGAATCAGGCCTGGTTGATACTTGAATGGGAGACAGGCAGGAAATACCAGGCCTATTCCAAATATTTGGAAATTTTCAAAAAACATCCCAAAAGCCCTAGTCTATGAAGTCACCAGGAGTCGAGTTCAGTTTGAAGGGGCTAGTCCTTGACTTACATGAATTCATTTAGTGACTGTTGGCACTGACTTAATGGCACTGAAAAAAGTGACTTACAACAACTGGTCCTCGCACCTATGACTGTCACAATGCCCCTGGGGTTCCACGATCAAATTTTGAGCCATCTGGCATCCTGCATGTAATTACGATCGTTGTGGCATCTTGGAGTCATGTGATCAATATCTGCAACCTTCCCAGCTACCTTCAGACAAGTGAAGTCCAGATGTGGCTTCACATAATTTAACAACCAGTTCGCCCAGCACTGAAAACATGAGCGCATGCGCCTTCCATGCGGTTTCTGCACATGCGCTTTGCTCGTGCGCGTGACTTGTGCGCATGCGCGGCTTAAAACATGTAGCTAAATAGGAGAGCATAGTGCTGAAGCGCGTGGTGGTAGCAACTACCGGTTTGCCCGAACTGGCTGAATCCCACCACTGGCAAAGTCAATGGGGGAAGCCAGATTTGCTTAACAACCATAGGATTCATTTAACAATTGCAGTGATTTGCTTATCAACTTTGGCAAGAAGATTGTAAAATCATGCATGACTCACTTAACAAGTGCCTTATTTAGCAACGGAAATTCTGGTCCCAGCGGCTGGCTGGGGAATTCTGGGAGCTGAAGTCCACATATCTTAACAAGTTGCCAAGATTGAGAATACACTGCATTGTAATAACATGAAAATTCAGTGTACTATGAACCATTCAGGGCTTTGTGCCCTGAATGGCTTGGCACACCTTTCATTACTTTTCCACCAGGCAGGGACGACCTGTGATAGCATTGCTCTGCAGGAGGAGAATCTTCTGATTTGCTAATTTGGATAATTGAAAAATTTGCAGTTGAGAGAGTTCAGCTGTACAATCAGTACACAGTTTATGTTCCAGCGCTTTTTAACCAAACATGCTCTTCTCCCCGTTCCAGATCTTCCATCATGTATATATTTCAAAGCTTATTCTTCTATGTCTCCAACGCAGGTCCTGGCTTCTCTCGGAAGGTTATATTTCCAGTCCAGGAGATCTTTCTCCCCAGTGGTCTCCTGACACCACCCTTTCTGAGTTGGAGGCCCAAGGAGATATTAGTCCCAGCCAAGAACTGCAAGATGAATCTCTAGGACCTTGCCACAGCACGTCTGGGATGAAAACCCATTCTAGAGCCGAATCGCCCGATTTTTTACATTCTCCTTTCTTGGATTTGCCTCTTGGGGGGCAGCCCAGCCTTTCAGAGACTTCAAACTTAGCAACGAAAGGCGGAATTCTTCCAGATCACAACCTCAATCCTACAGCGGTACCTTTGTCGGCTGAATCTGAAAATCTCCACCCAGAACCTGACTTGGAGGTCCCGCATTCAGAGGGGAATAAGGAGGGAAAAACAGATGGGGCCAATAAGCTGCCAAAAGAGCTGGCGATGTCAGAACTGGCAAATTTAGAGGAGGAGGTTCTCCCCGGAGATGATATCTTACAGCTGCCTTGTTTATCCACGTCAGAGGAAATGCCAAATTCAGGAAAAATAGATGGACGAGCTGAACAATCCCCTTGGGTTGCCTTGGTAGCCAGCCAGAACAGCTCTGGGCCCAGTAACTCCAACTCCATTCCATTTATCGTGATTCCAAGCAATAGTGACAGAATCCAGCTGTCACCAGGGCTTGTTGCCAAATCCCCAGTCAAAGAGGAAGCGTGCTCGGTCACTCCAAAGCTGAATGTTCAGGCTCTCCCAACTTCTCCTGAGGAGTACAAGACGCCTACCGCTTACTGGAAACGGCGCACCAAGCTCCGCTCCTTCTTGGAGCAAAGCACACCGCCATCTCAGGGCATGTGCCCTGTCCCCGAGGCTTCGTCTCCCTGGCTCTCCTTGACCTTGCCACTCTCTTTTTCTCCCCACGTTGGTGACCCAGACCTCCATGCTCCCGAAGCACCAGTCCTGCTCCTCCTTTCCCGCTTTTCTCAAGCCGAGGATCCTAGTCGGAGTCTGGTGACGCCGGACACGCTGCAAGGACTCTTGCGTTATATCACCAGAAGTCCTTCCCCTTCCTCCCGCTGCCTTCGGCTGCTTCATCGTCTCACCTGCAATCCGGCTTGCCTGGAAGCCTTCGTGCGCTCCCATGGGCCCTCGCTCATCAGGGCTTGGTTGATACTGGGGGTATCCCCTGAGCAAGCCGCTACCGCCATCACTGGGGAAGCCGAAGAAGACGAGACAAGCGGGTTGAGTGATCCTGGGAGATTCAAGGAACTTGGTGTGTTGGTGTGTGTGTGTGTGTGTGTGTGTGTGTGTGTGAGAGAGAGAGAGAGAGAGAGATCACGTAGTTTAGAACAATCTCCCACCTGTGACTGATGTATGATTCCCTTTATCCCAGCCAACATGCTTCCTTAGGTTTCCCCATTTATTTGGCTTGTCAGAAGGTCGCAAAAAGGGGACAATGAAAATCGCCATAAAGATGAGTCAATTGCCAAGCATCTGAATTTTGACCACGTGACCATGGGGATGCTATAGTGGTCGTGTCATAAGTCACATTTTTCAGTGCTGTTATAACTTTGAAAATAGATATTAAATGAATGGTTGTAAGTTGAGGACTTCCTGTATAGGAGTTGGATGATTTAGACTACATCCCTAGGTTGGGAAGGCTGTCCAGAATACTGTAATAGCAATAGCACTTACATACACTTCACAGAGCTTTAATACCCTCTCTAAGTGGTTTACAGAGTCAGCCTATTGCCCCCAACAATCTGGGTCCTCATTTTACTGACCTCAGAAGGATGGAAGGCTGAGTCAACCTTGACCCTGGTGAGGTTTGAACTGCCAAATTGCAGGCAGCCTGCAGGCAGCAGAAGTAGCCTGCAGTACAAGACAAGTAGTCCTCGGCTTACAACAGTTCATTTAGCAACAGTTCAAAGTTACAATGGCCCTGAAAAAAGTGTCTTATGACCATTTTTCACACTTATGAATGTTGCGGCATCCCTGTGGTCATGGGATCAAAATTCAGATGCTTGACAGCTGACTCATATTTATGGACAGTTGCAATGTCCCGTGATCCTCATTTGCGACCCTCTGACAAGCCAAGTCGATGGGGAAGCCAGATTAACTTACCCACCACGTGACTCACTGAACATCTGCGGTGATTAACAACCGTGGCAAACAGGGCAAAACGCGGTTAAAAAATGTCTCGCTTGGCAAGAGAAATGTTGGGCTCAATTGTGGTCGTAAGTCGACTACATGTATCTGAGTCGATATTGGTCCAATTGCTAAGCAAGACAGTTGTTAAGTGAGTTTGTGTCCATTTTACTATCTTTTTGCGATGGCTTTTAGGTGAATCACTGAATTCGTTAAGTGAGGCATGTGGCTGTTAAGTGAATCTGGCTTTCCCCATTGACTTTGCTGGTCAAAAACTCCCTAGAAAGGTTGCAAATGGCAATCCCAGGACCCTAGGATGCTGCAACCATCATAAATGTGACTGTGGGGATGCTGCACCAGTCGTAAGTGTGAGAACTGGTCCTAAGTCACTTTTTCAGTGTCGTTGCAACTTTGAACGGTCATTAAATGAATGGTTGTAAGTCAAGAAATTCTGACACCAGTGGCTTTCGCATTGGGGATCTTCTCATCTCTAGCTTTCTGCCCTAATGTCCTACCTCACTGGATCTTTAATATTGGGGCAGCCACTGATAGAGATTGGGGTTTCCAAATTTGGCAACTTTAAGCCAGCATGGCTGGCTGGGGAATTCTGGGAGTTGAAGTCCACAAATCCTCCAAACTGCTAAGTTTGGAGACCCCTGATCCAGATGAAGTGCTGGGACTCCTGATCTCTTGTTACTATTACAGGTGGTGCTATCAACCAAGATTCAGTGGGTCTTGGTGATGGCATGGGCAACGGGCAGCTGTTCCAGATGTTGAGCTGCAGTTCTCATTGACCTTTTTTCTGTGATCATTGACAGCTGAGAAGATCTGGGGTTGGTTCACCAGCGTGGAATGGGGAACATTATTTCCTTTATTGTTTTTCAGTCGAGAGATTACCTGTGCAGTCAGTGAAATAGGTCTCTTGAGTTTAGTGGAGCAGGAAGAGAAATGGGGGAAAAAAAACCCTTTAAGTTAGTAGGACATACTGATTTTCCGACATTGTTGGCTGCTGTTCTCCCCAGTCAGTACAGCTTACCATTTTAGATGAAGGCGCTGCATCTAACCCACTTGCCTTTTCCCTGCTCCACAGGAGAGGCGCTACTGATGAACCTCTGCGTGCAGGCAGAGTCCCCCTTTGGCGTGGGGGTTCTCACTCACATGCTGCTGTCAGGCTGTGAATCAGACCAAGCAGCCTCTGCGCTGGCGCTGCCCCTCATCTGCCGGTGAGTTGAGCACCAGAAGAGGCCTCAAACTGGACCCTGCAGGCAAAACATTTCCTTGGGTGGGCGGGTGGTCAAGCAGGCAGCAAACTTTTGGAATGAGATACAGGCTGCATTCACAGGACTCACTTAAAGACCCAGCAGATACTTAATCCTAGGTCGGGGTGTTCAAATATGATTTCATTGAGGGCTGCATCAGGGTTGTGTTTGACCCCGGGGGCCAGGGTGGGCGTGGCCACAGTAGGCATAGGCATTCGTGTCTGGGGTGGCCCGAGCGCTCTGCCAGCGAAAATGGGCTCCCGAGCTCTTTTCCAGCTGCGACAGCCTTCTGCCACTCTCTACCAGTGAAAACGGAGTGTGTGGCACTCCTGAGCTCCGTTTTCACTGGCAGAGGGGCGGCAGGAGGTTGTTGCGGCTGAATCCCAAGCTCCATTTTCGCTTACAGAGGTCTGGTCCTTCGCTGTTTCTAGGACGACCCTGCGAGCCAGATCTAAGCACCCTGCAGACTGCATCCAGCCTCCGGGCCTTGAGTTGGACACCCCTGCCCTAGGTCAATGTTAACCTGGGTGGTCTTTGTGCGGTTGAGTATTGTGTGAACACAATCTATTTTGTTCAGGAGATAGTTCAAGGTAACAGAGAACACAAATAATACGTGATTTAGTCGTTGCATGTGGCTGTCTTGGATTTTTTATTGATCCTCAGAAGTTTAAACTTTGGCGGGCTTGGTGGCTGTGGAACCTCAAAGCTACCTCCATGCTGCTTATCCTCAAATGGATGAGATCACCCATTAAACGGTGGGAGATTTTTGAAAGAGGCCATGATGTGGGAGGTAATTGGTTAATGTTAATGTACTCTTCGTTGTGTCTTCTCTCTGCTGCAGGAAGGATTCTGTCTGTCGGAAGCTGCTGGTGGGCCTCTCTGGCCTGCGGATCTTGCTAGGGGTCCTGGCGCGGGACCCCGACCCTTATTTTGTCTTCTATACCTCCGACGCTCTTTCCCTCCTCCTGAGCTCCCAAGTTCTGTCTCCTGCTTCTGTGTCGTCTCCTGCCTTGAAACGGCCTCGCCTGGATTCTCCACAGCCTTGCCCTTACTCTCGCATCATGGAGGAAGGTGGGGCCGACTTGTTCTTCCAGCTGGACTCCGGCTGCAGGGTGCCCGCCGTGCGACAGGCAATCAGCGATGCTTCTGAGGTCTTCCGGGCCATGCTGAGTGGAGGCTTCGCAGAGTCGTCCCACACCACCGTGACACTTCGCGACCTGTTGCCAGAACCTTTCCTGGCTGTGACCCATTTCCTCCATGGCTGTCGTGGCAAGCCCTGCCAGGTCCTGGGGACGCCGTTCCCCCTCGCTTTAGCAGAAGAAATCTTGGTGGTTGCTGAACAGTATCTCCTCCCAGACCTCCAAGCCTTGGTGGATGAGGCATTGTGCCAAAACTCTCTCTGCCCTGGGACTCTCGGGGAGGTGTACCGGCTGGCCGAGCAGCAGAACCGGCCCCGTCTCCTTCGGAATTGTGTGGCATCTGTTTTCATCCTGGAGGGGTCAACCCCCATCAACCGAGCCACTGCCCTGGCAGAGCTGCTTCGATCTGCTGCAGATCCCAACGGTTTAGCTGCCAAGCTGCTCGGAGTGGTGTTGGAATCTCTATGGGGCAGTGGCTCTGAGGGCCAGCTAAGCTGACCGATGGGTCCTTCTGTCTCCTCTCTCCCAGTTCTTACACACAACCGGAGCACTGATGTTGTGTTTCGGGCAAGGGAGAGGGCAATTGGAGTGTTAAACGAATAAACAGCAAGATGCTCGGAAAAGGGGAGTGTGGGTCAGTGGATGGTTCTATAGTGGTCAGGACATTAGCCTAGCAGGGAGGAAGATGTGGGACCAGGCACTGTTTGATCAGTTGGGGGTGAGGCTGGGGATGGAAAGAAAGAGGCCTGGCATCAGAAATAAGATTTGCCTGCTAGCTGCTATACCACTGTTTCTTAATTTCTGTAACTTTAAGAGGGGTAGACTTCAGCTCCCAGAATTCTGGCTGGGGAATTTTGGGAGTAGAAGTCCATCCTTTTAAAGTCCCAGAGGTTGACAAACACTGTGCTAAACTAACCAACATGGGTAGAAGCCATAGAACTCCTATTCAGGAGCTTTGTGAATCCTTCCTGTCAGAAATTTGATTGGTTGAAACTCAAAGGAGGAGGAGTCTCGTTTTAGCCAGGGGCCAGCTGTGAAAAGGGTCAGCTTTGAATAAGTAGCCTATAGGGCAACCCTGTTCTGGTGCTAGTTAGGTTCAGAAATGAATCCCAGTCTCAGAATTGGAAACGTTTCTTCTCCACTGTACACAGGAAGGAGACATCAAAAGCGGGTGATTGTAGCAGAAGGAAACTGAGTCAGCAGGAGCCCCGCAGGCACCTGAAGGAAGCTGCAGAGGTTGAGATGTTGTCTCTTTCCAGAGGAGGCAAGGAAGCAGTTACCCCGAGAACTTGGCCTATAAAGAAGGGGGAAAGGCCCAATTGTGCAGTTGGAACGATAAATGTATATGAACTGTTGTTGCACATAGAGAAATACAGAGAGGCACGAAGCACTCAGAACACCTAAGGAAGACAGGGGCAGCTTTCCACAAGTCACACTGGAGTCTCACGTCCATGGATAGCCTGCAAAATCAAAATTGAAAACTGGTGGAGAGACCCCGTTGTGCAAATCCATCAAGAATGTATTTCATTCCTCTCTTTCCTGTGGGATGGATACCGTGCTGCTGACTTTAGGCATGAAGTCCTCTGGGACGCCCTGGTGTCTGATCTGCTGAGTAAGCCGAGAGAGCTGATGGAATTTGCCTGCCCTCTTAATGCCAGTTAACATCCCTTTGAATTGAATTGTGAGGCCTCTTGGCCTTGCTCCCACCCTCCCCTTCTTCGCCTTCCAATGCTGAGAACAGGAAACGCCTGTTTCTAACTGCATCCAGATGGTGTCCAGCATCGGCGAAGGGAGAAGGGAGGGAGAAACCACTTCCTAAGAGTCTTGGTTTCTATAGGCCACATTCGTCTGGAATGGGGCGGGAGAAGGAGTTCTAATTCCCCCCCCCCTTTTTTTTGAGGGTGGGCTGTCATCTGGCTATTCCACTCTTTTTTTTTGCCATTCGTGGGCACATCCGGCAACAGCCAAGATAAGCAGTTTTTTCCCCCACTGAGATAATGAGAGCATATATTCTTATATTAGCTGCTACTTTCCTTGCTTCTGATGCATCTTCAACGTAAGTGAGGAAATCCTCCTGTTTAGTGTCCCTGGGGTTTTGGGAAGGCCACAGGAGCCAGCCACCAGCGCTAGCAGCTGATTTCTCACAGAGCTGTCAGTATGGCACTGAAGCAAACCGGGTCATATAATGTCTTTGCTTCTGAACCCATGTCCTTTGCCCAAAATTGGAGTAGATGCACGTCTCTGCTGTTGTAACTCTTGCCAGTCCACACCAAGGGTGCATTCAGTCTTACATAAACCCTTGCTAGAGCCAAAACGTGCTTTATGTGATCTCACCAAAGCCTTTATAAAATGATCCCTCTGGATTAGTTCTTACTCCCTAGAACAGTGTTCCTCAATTTTTCAGGTATGTGGACTTCTGTCCCAGAATTCCCCAGCTGGCATGCCTGTTAAGAAATTCTAGGAATTGAAGTCCACACTAATCAATAATAGTAACTGTGAGAGGGATCTTGGAGTCCTAGTGGACAATCACTTAAATATGAGCTAGCAGTGTGCTGCAGCTGCCAAAAAAGCCAACACGGGTTCTAGGCTGCATAAACAGGGATAAAATCAAGATCACGTGAAGTGTTAATAGCACTTTATAATGCCTTGGTAAGGCCACACTTGGAATAGTGCATCCAGTTTTGGTCACCATGATGTTGAGACTCTAGAAAGAGCGCAGAGAAGAGCAATGAAGATGATTAGGGGACTGGATGGTAAAATATACAAAGAATGATTGCTGGAACTGGGTATGTCTAATCTGATGAAAAGAAGGACTATAGGGTGACATAATAGCAGTGTTCCAATATCACAGGGGTTGCCACAAAGAAGAGGGAGTCAAACTATTCTCCAAAGCACCTGAGGCCAGAACAAGAAGCAATGGGTGGAAACTAATCAAGGAGAGAAGCAATTTAGAACTAAGGAGAAATTTCCTGACAGAACAATTAATCATGGAACAACTTGCCTCCAGAAGTTGTAAATGCTCCAACACTAGAAGTTTTTAAGAAGAGATTAGATAATCATTTGTCTGAAGTGTAAGGTTTCCTGCCTAAACGGGGTTGGACTAGAAGACCTCCAAGGTCCCTTCCAACTCTGTTATTCTATTCTTATTCTACATATCTTAAAGTTGCTGAGGTTCAAAAAAAACCCCAGTGCACAAAGACATTCGGGAAGTTGTTAACATGATATAGGTAGTCCTCAACTTATGACCATTTAGCGACTGAAGATATAATGGCACTGAAAAAAGTGACAACCAGCCTTTTCATTTTTGCAGCGTCCACAGGGTCACCTGAACAAAATTAAGATGTTTGGGCAACTGGTATGTATTAATACTGGTTGCAGCCTCCCAGAATCACCTGATTTCCATTTGCAACCTTCCCAGCCAGGGAAACTGGATTTGTTTAATGATCCCCTGTTTTGCTTAACAGTTTTTGCAAAAGAAAAAAAAATACAGAATAAAAAGATTTGGGGAATCTACTCTGATTAAACTTTTCTTGATTTAGGACCACAATTGGAACCAGATATTCTGTTACAAAGCTGTTCAATGGGCCATGCCCGATTTTACTGCCTTCTTTCCACGGTCATTAAGCGAATCTGGTTTCCCCCATTGAGTTTACTCACGAGAAGCCGGCTGGAAAATCCCAAATGGCGATCACGTGACTCCCAGAACCCTGCAACTACCGCAGATACATGCTGGTTGCCAAGGACCCAAATTCTGATCACGCGACCATGAAGATGCTGTGACGGTTGTTAAGTGGGAGAACCAGACATAAGCCACTTTTTTCAGTGCTGTTGCAATTTCGAACCGTCGCTAAATGAATGGTTGTAAATCAAGGATTACCTGTACACTCCACAGTCAATACTGCATATTCATCATGAGTTGTACCCAAATGGGAGAAGGTACCTTAACTTTTCCATCTAGCCACCTTCCAGATGTCAGAAGACTGAGTCCACCACATCTGGTACATGCCAGAGCCGCAACAGAAAAGTCATTGCAAAACCTCTGCTTTGTCTTAGCAACTAGCGATTAGGGTCTACAGCTGTGCCCTGAGAACTCTGAGCTCACAAGCACACACAGACGCATCCTTAGGAGGAGAAGACTGCGTATCCTTGGCTTAGGAGGCTTGGAGTAGGCCCTTTTTAAAAATTACCTCAGGGCTCTCACAGCTAACTGCTGCTAGGTCTCACTGACAGCATTTTGTACGCTTGCCATTTCTTGGTTTTTCTTTTTTACTTTGTGTTTGTGTGTGTCTGTGTGTGTTATTATTCAATAGCATCTGACTATCTGAAGGTGCCCGGACAAGTCCTGCAAAGTTTTTCCAGAAGTGGTTCGCCATTGCCTCCTTCCTAGGGCTGAGAGGAAGTGGCTGGCCCAAGGTGAAGCCCAGCTGGCTTCATGGACTAGAACCGGATCCCAGAAAATGGTTTTTGGGGAGAGTCAACAGAATAGTACAATGCAGATCTTTTAAAAAAAACAAAAAACAAAATAGGTGTTTAAATTTCAGAGATGCCTTCCTGTTGATCGTCAAATCATCCCGCCTCAGGGCTACATTAGCATTCATATTTGATGACTTTTTCTCTCCTCTCTCACTCTCCAACTTTTGTTCCGATTCCCGCCTCCTCTTTGTATCTTGCCTTCACCCCCCTCCCCCTCCCAAAAAATCCTCTGAGTCAAATCATTTCAATGGTTCAGTGACTAAATTCTCCCCATGATTCTCAGCTACACCCCAGCCAGGAATATTGTCGTTTACAAAACCACTCCTTAACTCCAGAACTGCAAACCTCTTTCCCTGTTTTTTGGCATCCGGAATACCTGATGGGCCAAACAGATGTGATATTAGAACTGCTTAAATTGGATCTGCCTTATGGATATCCAACATCTCTGGGGTGTCAGGACGTGAACCTCAAAAAGTATGAGAAGGAAAGAAAGATTCCTGTGCAAACGGAGCTTGATTTGAGGTGCTTTCCCCCCATGGAGCTGGACATCTTTTATTTTACAGAGAGTGGTGTTCAATTGGAATTGAATACAGGTTTAATACAGGTAGTCTTTCACTTAACCACCACAATTAAGCCCAAAATTTTTGTTGCTAAGTGAGAAATGTGTTCAGTGAGTTTTGCTCCCGTTTTGCGACTTTCCTTGCCACATTTGTTAAGTGAATCACCGCAGCTGTTAAATTAGTAACCCGGTTGTTAAGCGAACCTGGCTTCTCAGTTGACTTTGCTTGTCAGAAGGTCGCAAAAAGGTGATCACGTGACCCCAGGATGCTGCAAACTGTCATAAGTGCGAGTCAGTTGTCAAGCATCCGAATGTAAATCACGTAACCATGGGGATGCTGCCACGGTTGTAAATGCGAAAAATAATCATAAGTCACCTTTTTCAGTGGCATCACTTCGAACGGTCACTAAGCAAAGTTGAGAACTACCTGTATTCCTTAACTACCCTTAACTTCCTTAACTACCCCTTCCTTAACTCTCACTGGCACTGTTTGTGGCTACCATTCCATGTTAATACATCCACACAATAATAGTTTCTCTTAACCATTGAGCGGTTGGCACAAGGAGGCTAGAGGTTTGCAAAAGGAAGCTGAAAAAGCGACTTTGCTTCATGGGAATCCGTCTCCATGCTTGACACGCGTTTCTTGTCACCGAATGAACTTCTTTCCAAACTCGCCTCCTGAGGATTCTTCCAAGATCATCCCAATATCCTGATACCCTCAACTCAAAATGTCTATGGAGATTCTCTGTCATCCAGACCACGGTTGTCCCAAAGGTGCTTTGGGCAATTGGACTTTCTGGTGTGTGTTTTTTTTTTTGAAGACCTTTCCCTTCTCATCCAAGAACCTTCTTCAGCTCGGCTTTCAGAGCTGAAGAAGCTTCTGGGATGAGAAGTGAAATGTCTTCAAAGGAAAAAAAAACACACACACCAGAAAGTCCAGTTGCCTCTTGAAAAAAGCACCTTTGGGACTCAAACTGAAACTCAACACCCACCCTTCTCCCATCCGCATCACTCCACTCCTCCAAAACTGGAGCGAGGCGTCCAGTCTGGAGAGGCCAGGGTGGCTGGGTGGGTGGCTGGGTTGGGGTCCCCCTTGGATGGGCCGACGCTTCCTCGCCCCTAATTTAACCACTTTCCCCCGGAGTGGACGCGAGGCCACGACGCGCGCGACGTGTGTGTTTGTTAGGTCCGCGTCGGGGCGGATTGTGGTGATGGGGCTGGTGGGGGCGCGTCCATCCTTCCTGCCCGAGCGCGAATCCCCTTTGCCATAAATGGTCACCCGCAACTGCAGCGGCGGCGGCGGCGGCAAGGCAGCCAAGTCGGGCTGACGGGCGGACAGGCGGGCGCGGCAACAAGAGCGGAGCCGCGCTCCGGGAAGGCGCGTCACTGGGGTGGGAGCCGCCCAGCTTGCAACTACCGGCCCGGAGTCCGGACCCAGCCGTGCCGGCCCGGGATGGACGATCTGGGTAAGAAGCGCCCGGAGGGAAACCCACCCTCCCCTCCACCCGTCTCCGCCGCCGCCGCGTCCTTTTCGGGTCTCCAATCTCTTCCCCTCTCGCCCTTTCCCCGCCTTCCCCCTTCGGCTCTCGGCTTGCTTTTTTTTTTTCCCCCCACTGAGTCCCGGCCGATCTTCCCTTCTTTCGCGTTGCCCGATCGTCATTTTCCTTTCCTCCCTCCCTTCTCTTTTTTCCTCCTTCCTTCTTAGCATTCCCGCCTTCCTTTATTGCTCCGTTTCCTTCGGCCGGACTTTTCTTTCCGCTCTTTTTTTCCCTTCCTTCTTTTCATTTCCAAACGGGGCGGCAAGGGGGGTGGCTGGGTGGGGGGTGAGAGGCCGATGCAGTCGCTGCACATCATTTCTCTCCCCCTCCCCAATTCCACTTAAAAAAAACTTCTTTTCTCTTTGCGTCGCGTTCTCGCGCAGCGACCGCCGCGGTTTTTTTTTTAATTTTGGCACTCGATTTCCATTCCCCCCCCCCCCCCGCCACAGCTTTATCCCACGCCCTTCTCCAACCCCCTTTGCAAAATCCCCCTTCCTTCCCTCCTTCCTCTGAGACTTTTTTCGCGGGAGGGTCGCCTCCCTTTTTCACCGGAATTGCCCTTCCGAGGGAAGGGCGGGGGGTCGGTGGGTGGGGAACTGTCTGGCTTCTTCCCACGAGAACGTGGGAATGCAACTGCCGCGTGGGACGGGCGTTTGCAAACCCGCAGGTTTTTTTTTTTTGCCTTGCGCGTAGGGTCTGAGTTTTTAATTCCAAATTGGAGGATTAAGCCTGACATCCCCGAGGGGACCATCACGTGTGAAGGGGCTGTCCTGCTTTGCAAACTTCCCCGATTGTGGGTTCTCTCATGCGTGTGGCCTCTAAAGAAGAATTAGGGGGTGACATGATAGCAGTATTCCAGTACTATTTGAGGGGCTGCCACAAAGAAGAGGGCGTCAAATTGTTCTCCAAAGCACCAGAGAGCAGGACAAGAAACAATGGATGGAAACTAATCAAAAAGAAAAGCAACCTGGAATTAAGGAGAAACTTCCTAACAGTGAGGACAATTAACCAGTGGAACAGCTGGCCTCTAGAAATCGTGGGCGCTCCATCACTGCATGTTTTTAAGAAGAGACTAGAGTCTCTACAGTCACTTGTCTGATATAGGGTTTCCTTGAGCAGGGAGCTGGACTAGAAGACCTCCAAGGTCCCTTCCAGATTCCATTCCATTCCATTCCATTCCATTCCATTCCATTCTATTCTATTGCCTTTCTCGGGGCGGGAGAGGGAATGGAGCAACTTGCCATGGCCAATTCACTGCAGGACAGCTTAACAATTCTATTTAATTATTTAAAATAAATAAAAATTATTTTCATTTTTGCCATTCTCATTTCATTCTGTCCTTCCTTTTGCATCCTTTCTTTAATGAGTCTATTCCACCATTCCTTTGGTGTTAGTGTAACTCTTGTCTGGCAGTGAGTTGTCCTGCAGCGAGTTGGTCATGGTGAATTATAGACCTTTCTGGAATGGGACAGCTTGCTGCGGCCAACTCTCCATGGCCTCTCATCCTTGTAGCTGGTGGCGGGGGGGGGGGGAGAGAAGGAGAGGGTGCCTTTCCTCAGCCCTTCCCTTCTTGAGAAGGAAGGAATGCTATTTCTCAGCGTATTCCTGTGGCTTCGCGGAATTGCTGAACCAGCCTGCTAGACAAGCTTGCTTTGCAGTCTCCATTCTCCTCTCCTGCCTTCTGCATCCTACAACTGCTTCCAGAGAAATCAGCCTTCCCCCCTTTCTCACTTTGCCTTGGGAGAAAGCAGCAAAAAAAAAAAAAGGAATTAAGACCTGGATCCATCACTCCAAAAAAAAAAAAAAATGCTTTGATGCTATCTTGCAAATTTCCCTGGAAGCTGCCACTGGAGCTCAAAGCTAAATTTACCCCATCTGATCCTGGGCAGAAACAACTACAAATCCCATCCGCTCCAGCCAGTTAGTGGAGGTTGTGTAATGTAAGGTTGGGGAGGGCTACCCAAGGCAGCAGCTGCTAAACTCTAAAACAGGACTCTTAGCATTTGTTCTGTTTTCTTTCTCCGCCCCCCCCCCCCTTTCCTCTGTTCCTGACATAAGTTCCCAGTTTTCCAATATGGTTTTGGTCATTGGCATCCTCAAATGGTTTTTATCTAGGATGAGATGCAGACTTCCTGGCTGTCTGAATTAGTATTTCTCAAACTTGGCCTCTGTTGTGGACTTTAACTCCCAGAATTCTTTAGCCAGCCATGCTGACTGAGAAATTCTGAGAGTTGAGGTCCATAAATCTTTAAATGGGAGTTCAGGTCCACAGATCTTCACATGCCTGCTTCAAGGTCCACAGATCTACAAGTTGAGGTCCACAGATTTCCAAGTGGCTCCACAGATGTTCAGGGTCCACAGATCTTCAAGTGGAGTTGAAGTCCACAGATCTTCAATTCTGGGAGCTGAGGTCCACAGATCTTCAAGTGGCTGAATGTTTAAAAACATTGGTGATGCAAACACCCCAGAGAATCTTCTTATGTGCAGGAACTCAAACCATCATTTAATAGGCCTGGAAGGAGGACTTTCACAGTCCGGTTATCAGGGAGTTCGCTTGCCCCATCCAGCAGTGCATGCTTGTGAGTAAAAGCAGTTCTTATCTAAGTTTCATTCCAGCCTCTGTAAAAAGATCTTATATTAGCTTCTGCATTCTCTAAGATGGATTCCACAAGGATTTGCGAAAATACCTCTTCTACTGAGCAGGAAGCAGATTCAGGGGTCCTGAGCTGAGCCATAAACTTTTGCAAAATTCTTCCAAAGGGGCCTCAGAAATCCATCCTGCAATCTTGACTGGTGGTTAGCCCCCATCTCAGCCTAGCCTTCCTTGCAAGGCTCTTGTGGGGATGCAGTGGTGGAATTATGGCTAGAGGAAGCTGAGCAGGTTTACAATAGGAGGAAATAAAATGAGAATGGAAGTCGCTGATCTGGTGAGGATCTTCCAATGGGATCCTCTGGCTGGGACATCGGGGTGAGAGATCCATGCTATGAAGAAGGAGGTGACTTGATCCCATCTCTTTCCCTCCTCTCCCGCCCCTTTCCATGTCTTACCCTCCCTTCTAGCGCATTGCATTCCTGCCTCTCCCCTCTGTGGTTTCTCCCTAGACGCATTTCTGCCCCGTGACATCAGACCAAAAGGAGCAGGAATGAGAAAGATCTTTCTTCGTCCCCTTTCCCCCTTTTTTATGCTTCGCCATCCCAGAAAGTGGCTGGAAAAACAGTTAAATAGTCCCCCTTTTCTAATTAGGATTTCCAAAGCTCCGTTCTTCCAACACCCTCTTCTACTTCTATCCAAGGATAATCTGGGGATGAGAGCCTGTATTGGCTGGCGAAGAGAGGGGTATGGAAGGGAGGTCTTCTGCTGGGGGTGGGGGGAGTGGGGGGGAAGCTGGAAGGCTATGGACCCAAGAGAGGATCCAAGGGAAATGGGAGATATAGCCATAAAAATGTGAGAAGCCAGCGGTTTCTGGATAAGGACAGACGCAAAAGCCACCACTCCAACCTAGAACTTCCTGACCGTTGGAACAATTAACCAGAGGAACGGCTTGCCTTCAGAAGTTGTGGGTATTCCAGCACTGGAGGTTTTTAAGAAGAGACTGGACCACCATTTGTTCAGAATGGTATAGAATCTCCTTCTTGACAGGCAGCTGGACTAGAATAGGGGTCCCCAACCTCCAGTCCGTGGACCAACACCAGTCCGCAGCATGCAGGAAACCAGGCCGTGCAAGCAAGCGAAGCCGTGTCCCTCTTTGAAATATTACTTCCTCCCCCCAATCAGATTTGCCCTGATCCTACTTTCACAAGACACTTAAAGATCAAGCCTGGGATCCTGATGTATGTAATGCTAGTGAACCAATTTCTTGCTTATATTGATACCCTTGAGGGTTCTTGCCTGCTATTTTATGCCGGTTCTGTTTATTATTTTGGTAGTGGGTTTATTCTGTTTTAATTGTCAGCCACCTGGAGTCCTGTACATGAGATGGGGAGAGCATATACATTTACTAAATAAGTACGTACATTTTCAAGGACAAACTAGAAATAATTTGATCTTTTCAATAGGAGTCAGCTGCTTAAAGAATTGAGGTAAAAAAAATTAGATTTCTTTTATTCCACTTTTATTATTGGTTATAGATCATTCAAGGTGGCAAGCATACCTAATACTCCTTCCTACTATTTTCCACACAACAACCCTGTGAGGATGATTGGGCTGAGAGAGAGGGAGTGGCCCCAAATCACAGAGCTGCCTTTCATGCCTAAGGCATGAGAAAGAGGGGGAGGGAGAGAGAGAGAGAGGGAAGAAGGGAGAGAGAGGGAAGCAGGGAGAGAGAGGGAACGGAGAGAGAGAGAGAGGGAGGGTGGTAGAGAGGGAAGAGAGGGAGAGGGAAGGAGGGAGAGAGGAAGGGAGGGGGAGAGAGAAGGCGGGAGAGAGGAAGGGAGGGGGAGGGAGAGAGAGGGGGAGGGAGGGGAGAGAGAGAGAAGAGGGATGTGAAACGCATCAGAAGCCACAGTATGAATTATAATCCAAAATGGGAAATCTGAATAACATAGGAAGGTATTATTTGAAAAGACTGTTCTGCCCAAATACTTCAATGTAGCATGTTTCTGGGTTGTCCTGGTGTGATCAGCTGCTGCTAATTTTTCTTCAGTAGCGTCCACAGAGTGTGTTACCATCTATATAGAGTCAGAAGTGGCAGAGTCCTTCACTTGGAATTTACAAGCACTTAAAATGACCATGGAGGAAATACCAAACTGCCCTGGATTTTGGGGAAGTACTAACACAAGTATTACCAACCAAGTACTATCGTATGAGCTGATGCATCTGGTAATACTTGGTTTGTGTTAATACCTCCCCAAAATCTAGGGCAGTTTGCTATTTCCTCCATGGTAATTATATATATATATTTCCCACTGACCAAACTCTCCACAGAACCCAGAATAAATATAAAATATACATATTTTTGTTAAGGGTAAGGTATTTTGGTTATGATTTGGACTGATAACTGTGGCCTAGCAATGAAACTGGTCCTCCAGAGAGGGTTGAACCTCTACCTCTTGTTGTCCCAGCCTGCATGGACAGCGGTCAGGAGTTATGGGATTTGCACTTCCACAAATGACCAATTTAAATGGTAAAGCCTTTTGTCAAGATTTTGCATTCCATGCTTTGTCCTCAAAACCCAAGACTGAGTTCAGTCTTCTTGGAGAGGGTTGGGGACACAAACTGAGGAGGGAGCTGGGTCTGGAGAAACTTGGAGGAAATATTTTAGCTGGGCAGTGTTTAATAGTTGGTAGAGCCTTCCTTAGTCTGGTCCCCTGCAGAATTCCCCAAATTGCTGCCTGGAATTTTGAAAACTCTGATCCAGGGGTCTCTTACCGTGACAACCTGTGAAGACCTGTGGACTTCAGTTCCCAGAATTCTTCACCAGAGGAATTCTGGGAGTTGAAGTCCACAGATTTTAAAGTTGCCAAGATTGTGTACCCTTACTCAAGTCTAGTCCAATACTTTCAGCCATAGGGCTACCAGGCAGCTTTCCAAAACTCTGGAGCAGTGTTTCTCAATCTTAGTAACTAAGATATGTGGACTTCAACTCCCAGAATTCCTCAACTAGCGTGTTTGTGCATTCAAGAATGAATGGCTAAGCTAAGGACAATGAAAGAAATGTCACCCTTATTTAAAAGGTGGACTGCTTTAGTCAAGGAGAGACCTTGGAAGACCCTAGCACCGTCAAAGACATAACAGAAATCTTTAAATTACTAGAACAGTGTTTCCTCAACCTTGGCACCTTTATAATCTGTGGACTCCCAAGCAAAGCTGGCTGGGGAATTCTGGGTGTTGAAGTCGTCACAAAAGGTGCTAGGATTGAGAAACATTTGAGGTCAGGAAGAAATACAATAAACAGATGATAAAATAAATTGCCCCTTTATAACACAATTCAAAGAGTTTTTGTGCTCTTAAACACTGTGAGCAGGGGATGGTGCGAAGAGGATAGAAGTGAGGAAGATGAAGATTTATGGATGGTTCACCCTGCTGGGTTTCAGAAAGGTCATCTAAACTAATTTAGTTTTTTTGCAACAGGCCTGTTTTTGGAAGGTAGGGGGAGAGAAGGAGATTTGAGCATCTTCTTCCTATAATTTGAAGATTAATGAAAACAGAATTATCTTTATCTCTGGCTCTGTGTTTTCCATTAGGTGGTCCTTTGTGTTTCGGGCTGTGTAGTTTTTAATTTAATTGATGTAAGTAGTACATGGAAGCTACCCCAGAGTAGCTTCAACTGGAGTGGCACATCAGCCCTGCAAATAAATAAAACAAATATCTACTAGATTTATATCCTATCTTTTTTCTAAGGCAGCCATTTCCATTATCAGACAATACATAATGTGCAATTAAACCTCTGCCTCCTCCTTTTTTTTTTACATCTGCGTGGCACATTTTAGAAAAGGATCAGAGCTTTGATCCCACTGTTGTACCCATAATTTTGATTTTTTTCCCCCTCACACACATCATACAGGGTGTCCCCGATTTACAACCATTCGTTTAGTGACTGTTTGAAGTTATAATGGCACCAGAAAAAGTGACTTATGACCATTTTTCACCTTACCACCATTGCAGTCATGTGATCAAAATTCGGGCATTTGGCAACTGGGATATATTTATGACAGTTGCAGTCTCAGGGGTCATGCAAAAAAATACTGGACCAAAGTACACACTGGACTAGAAAAAATGATAAAGGAACATATAAATTTAAAACCCTATAATATTTCTGTTGGGCATCATACCAGACAAATATAGTAAAAGAAATGCATACTTCATAATACATGTGTAATAGCAGCCAGAATCATGTTCGCACAACATTGGAAGGGCGAGGAGCTCACCAAATTCATTAAATTCTAAACAAAAATTTAGAATGTGCAGAAATGAATAAACTAACATTTGAAATTAAGGAAAAGGAAGACACTGAATATTTTGAGGTATGGGATCTGTTCTATTGATGGTTAAATAAGAGAAACAGGAGTTAGAACTTCAAAAACCATAAGAAAAAGTTTAATCTTATTATTAGGATTGTTTTCCGTAACTTTGATTAATTTTGATTAGTATTAATAATTAATATATATTGATGTTATGAGGGAAAAGCACTATTATTATGAGATTACTATTAGAGAATACTATTATCATTACAGTGATGCTTATTACTCAAAACAACTGTAATCAGACAACACATTGTCTATATGGATTTTGAATACGTTACTCTTTTTTATTTATATTAATAAAACAAAAAAAAATTAAAAAGAAAAAAATACACACAACCCCCCCCCCCTCACTATTCTCTTGCTTAGGAACAGAAATTTTGGGCTCAATTTTGGTCGTAAGTCAAGGACTACTTGTACCCCATGTGGACTCTTAAAGAGAGTTCAATGTGCCTTAAAGTAGATTTTTGTAGCATTTTATCCCATGACAGACAAACAAGTTGGACAGGAGTGAGTTTCCATGGTTGAGGGTAGAGTTACACCTTGGTCTCCTCACTCCTTGTCTGACACCTTCATCCCAAACAACTCCTGTGGGCCACTGAGGAGTTGTTTAAACCAGCTGTTGTTCTCCTGAATAACTCTTTTATGATCTGACCAGCTTGCAGGACGTTGAATTTGGGGTGTGAATGTGTGTATGTGTGTGTGTAAAACTTGCTCCAGGGTGGAAAAGGCTTCTTGCACAAAAGGTTAATTGTGCGGAAAGGAAAGAGTGTTTTCAAAGGTTGAAGAAGACACAGAAAAAGACAAGACAAAATGTAATCACAAATCTGTGCAGGGAAAGTACGTCAGTGTCATAAATCTTAGCCTTTCTTATTCCAAGATCCTGCTTTGAATACGAAGCAGTGAGAAAGTTTCTGAGCATGTGCAGAGGAACCATCCCAAAGGAGCCTGGAGCTCAGAAGCAATGCTGACAAAACATGAACACAAATAGAATTATGAAACTCTTGTTACTTAGAGATCTATTTTCTTCCTCCTAGCCTATTGGCATCCTGTCTTGACTTATTTTTAGTATTTTTTTTTTAAAAAATTGCCTTCAAGTCAGCATTGACTCCTGGCAACTGCCTGGAATAATTCTTGTAGGTTTCTTGGACAAGATTACAGAAATGGTTTGCCATTGCCTACTTCCTAGGGCTGAGAGAGAGTGGCTGGCCCAAGGTCATCAAAATGCTTCGTGCCTAAGGTGGGGCTAGAATTCAGTTTCCCAAGTGCTTTAACCACGACACCACGCTGATTCCTTTTCTAGCCCAGTCCCTCTCTGTTTTTCTTATTGGGTCCTCATGTGGGTCAATACGATAAAAAATATAATTGATTGAAGTTGATATTAGAGGATTTTATCACAAAGTGAGGTTCAAGTGAGGTTGTTTTTTTGAGCAAGGACTTAATTGGGAATGGCTTGGCATCACAAGAATGGAATTTCCTTTTGTGGGATTAATGAGGACTAGTGACTTAGACAAGCTTCTGCTTTGGTTAACTGCTTCAAGTTAAGAGGCTTGGGGGCCAGGAATTTGGTTAGATCCAAACCTTGCAAATTTCCACACACTTCCTTTGCATCAAAGTGTGGTTTTTGATGCAGAAGAAATTAATTTTACACTTCACTTAGCCATTATTGATTTCAATGGGACTGACGGATGTAATATTTCAAAATTCAACTAAGATCTGAAATACCATATTGTGGCCCAATACAGATAGTCCTTGACTTATAACATTTCACTTTGTGACCGTTCGAAGTTACAACATCACTGAAAAAGTGACTTAGGACCATTTTTCATATTTATGACCCGTGATCATGTAATCAAAATTCGGCCGCTTGTAACTGGCTCATATTTATGACGGTTGCAGTATCCTGGGGTCATGTGATCCCTTTTTGCGACCTTCTGACAAGCAAAGTCAATGGGGAAGTCAGATTCACTTAACTTAACTTTACCTAACTTAACAACTGCACTGATTCAGTTACCAACTAAGTGAAAGAAAAGTCGTAAAATGGGGGCAAACCTCACTTACCAACTGTCTTGCTTAACAACAGAAATTTTGGGCTCAATTGTGATCATAAGTTGAGGATCGCCTGTAGATCAAGCATTTCTCTTTTTTGTTGGAAGCTGCACTTAAGATCCTTCTAAATGCTTGAGGAATTAGAGGAAGAAAGAACAGTTTCACAAATGTGTGTTTGTTTTAGCTTTGTCACCTTCTCTCTCTTGCTTTTACATTGCAGGGAACATTTTGAGATTGTTGTGCAGGGTGTGTGCCTTATTTATTTATTTACTTACTTACTGGATTCATTTTTTGGCTTTCTGTTCAACAAAGACAGTTAAGACAGTCCACGAAACAACAAAGACGAAGAAAGAAAAAAAGAGGACGAGACCCTATATTAAATACAATTGCAATCATGGTGGTAGTCCAACTTGGAATTTAAGTGTTTTTGGAGAGGCGGAATTATTATTATTATTGTTATTATTTTAAATCACAAATTTCCCAGTGGAATAACTTTTGGTGTCCAGCCTGGATGACAAACCTGAATTTCTGCTTTAGGATGGAGTAACGAACCAACAGGGGCTGTGCAGGTAGTCCTCGATTTATGACTACAGTGGAGCCCAAAATTTCTGTTGCTAAGTGAGACATTTGTTAAGGGAGTTTTGCCCCATTTTATGACTTTTCTTGCCACGGTTGTTAAGTGAGTCGCTGCGGTTATTAAGATAGTAATACGGTTGTTAAGTGTAGTTGGTTTCCCCCATTAACTTTGCTTGTCAGAAGGTCACAAAAGATGAACACATGTCCTCATGGCCCTGCGACCGTCATAAATATGAGTCAGTTGCCAAGCATCTGAATTTCAATCACGTGACCATGGGGATGCTGCAATGGTTGTAAGTGCGAAAAGTGGTCGTAAGTCACTTTTTTCCAGTGCCATTGTAACTTCGAACAGTCACTAAATGAACTGTTGTAAGTGAAGGACTTCCTGTATTTCTTTGAAACATTTCTCTTTCCTCTGCTGTTCACAAGACTTTTCCTCTGTTCTCTCCCCTTAATATTTGGTTCCGCCTTCCCTTTCTGCCGCCTCTGTTTCTTCTTGTGTCTCATTCTCGATTATGTGGCCTTTTCCTCTCCAGATGCTCTCCTGGCTGACCTAGAGACCACCACCTCTCATATCTCCAAACGCCCTGTTCTACTCACCGACTCCGGGGGATCCCACAATCAAGAGAGGACTCCAGTTTCCAAGCCAACAACTTCATCTTACAACTCTCAGGTGGGTTGAGAGCAGTGGTGGATTGCCCCCAGGGGTGGATTCTAAAATTTTTTACTACTGGTTCTGTGGACATGGCTTATTTTGTGGACGTGGTTTGGTGGGGGGTAATGTGACTGGGTGGGCGTGGTCAACTTTTTTTTTTTTTACTTTTAAAAGCATTTTTTCAGCTGAAGAGGTTGGGTGGGGTAAGTGAGCAGTGACTGGGCCGGGGACATGGCCAGCCAATATTATTACCGGTTCTCCGAACTACTACAAATTTTTACTACCAGTTCTTGCGAACCGGTGTGAACTGGGAGCAATCCACCACTGGTTGCCCCCGGTTCGGACTGGTTCTATAGAACTGATAGTAAAACTGGCGGGAGGCTCCGCCCATCAACCCCAACGTCATCAGGAAGTGCACACATGTGCAGAAGCGCATGCACGCGCGTGGTCCCATTGCAAACCGGTAGTAAAGGTAAGTAGAACCCACCCCTGGTTGAGAGTAGCGGAAGACAACTGTATTGACTCATCTGTTCAGTCTAGCCCAGTGTTTTTCAAATTTGGCAACTTTAAGGCGTGGACTTCAACTCTCAGAATTCCCTAGCCAGCAAAGGGGATTCTGGGAGTTGAAGTCCATATATCTTAAAAGTTGCTGAATTTGAAAAACACTCAACTACCCCCTCAACTGCTGTAACAGATGAAATAAATTGTGGGAGCAATTAATAGCATCATGCTGTTCGTTCTTCCTTCCTTCCTTCCTTCCTTCCTTCCTTCCTTCCTTCCTTCCTTCCTTCCTTCCTTCCTTCCCCTATCCCATTTGTTCCCAGTTTGGCAGTGCAGTGGATCTGTCCTGTCTTCCTAGGCCGAAAGCCTTACCATCCTAAACTGTAGAAGGCAGAAATGAACTGGTGAAGCTTTCTGAGGCCTCAAGATGAAGTTTCATTTCCAACTGCCGGTGTCTTTTCATGACATCAAGTCCTTGTTTTATTAAAACGAAAGACGGTCCCTATGATTTCACTGTAGTACACCAATCCTTTTCTAACTAGAAGCTCCATCAGCACTGATAACATAATCAGCTATTCTCGAGAAATAAATAGCTGCTTCTGCTTACTTCAGAGTTATTCTGGGTGTAAAACTATCCTGAGAAATTGCATAGAGACAATAGATTAGTGGTTAAATGTGTGAAATAAGAATCTTGGTGGGTTTTTCTCTCCCCTCTACTTCAGACGGGCTTGCTTTGCTCTTTGCAATTGATAGGCGTTGTGGTTAAGGGTTTCAATGCTATTCCAGTAATCTTCGATCTCATTCTTTCTTGTTCCTCTCAAGTAGCTTTTTTTTTTTAAATGTTTATTCAGAGACAGGTATTTTGTCTCTTTTTGAAGGACAGCAGCACACGCAGTTCCTCCCACCCCCCGCAAAAAAGTAAAACTGCATTTGAAGGAAGATGGATTAATTGTACCGGTAGTCCTCGATTTACAACCATTTGTTTAGTGACGTTCGAAGTTATAACGGCACTGAAAAAAGTGTCTTATGATTGTTTTTCACACCTATGACCGTCGCAACATCCCCATGGTCATGTGATAAAAGTTGATATGCTGGCCTGTATTTATGAAGGTTGAGCATCCTGGGATCCCCTTTCTGACAAGTAAAATCAATGGGGAAGCCAGCTTCACTTAGCATTCATGTTACTAACTTAAAACAACTGCGGTGATTCGGTTAAAACTGTGGCAAGAAAGGTTGAACACTTAACCGTTCTCTTGCTTAGCGACAGAAATTTTGGGCTCATTGTGAGTCAGGGACTAACTTCTATGCATTAGTTTCCAGCTTTTTGCCTCAATACTAAAATCAGTTTCTGTATTAAACTCAGCAGATTTGTTTCCAAAATTAATTTCTCTGACAAAATGCAGAGAATACAACTTCATTTGTGGTGTCTCTCTGCCCTTCCACAGATCCAAATGGGAATTTAGCCTAGTTTTCTATAATATGCACACATGTATTTTGGTCCAGCTGCCCATTTATGAGCAAATTTTTCCATAAACCTATAAAACCTTTACATTTTACAGAAACCTACAAAAACTTTTAAGGGGTTTCCAGCTTCCAGGGGCAAAGAACATAATGTTCTGCCCTTGGAACTCTTGGAAAAATCCCAAGTGGTTGGAATTTTACTGCAAGTCTCATTGGTGTCTGGCAGAAGCTCCAATGACATCATGGCTTAATGATGTCATCATGCAAGTGATGTCATGATACAAATGACATCACCCATACCCACAGCACTTGTGACAATTCTGCTAATGGAATAGATTCCTGCTGCAATTAAGGGAGTAGCCTGCTTAGGTTAGTGGGCCTACCATACTGTTCCTAGCTTTACATTTCAGGGGGGGAAAACATCTGGAGACTTTAGAGCAGAGGTAGGCAATTAATTTTTCCAAGGGGCCATGTCGGAAACTGGAACTGTTCCGTAAATTGAAAAAAATATTTGCAATGTCCTTCAAAATAAAAAGCAATCCATGAGGGCTGGACAAGGATGGCCAAAGAGCCCGATGTGGCCCAGATCTGTTTTAGAGCAATATTTTTCAACCCGATTGAAAGTTTTCAACTTTAAAATGCACAGACTTCAATTTTTCAAGGCTGTTCTTTGCTGCAGAAGTTGCATTATTGAGGCTCACCAAAACTGAAATTCTTATTTGCCTTCTGAATCCAGTTCTATTCCCGCTCTTCCTTCTGCTTTATATAAATTGCATCATCTCGTTTCTTTCAGGCTGGAAAAGCAGCCATGTCGGCTGATCCAATCCCAACATCGACCCTGCAAGGCGGGAGCGACAAGGAGCATCTCTATAGGTAAACCAGAGGGCATTCTGCGAATAGAGGTTTGCTGGTGGGTTTCTTTAATGCATGCAGGCACCATTCTTTTGATTTTATTTTCCTTAACCATTGCGGGGAGGGGGGGGGGGATGATC
Organism: Ptyas mucosa; assembly: GCA_012654045.1. Taxonomy (NCBI): domain Eukaryota; kingdom Metazoa; phylum Chordata; class Lepidosauria; order Squamata; family Colubridae; genus Ptyas; species Ptyas mucosa. The sequence continues at coordinate 880,594 of WNWU01013601.1, forward strand.
CTGAAATAGAAAAGGACAGAAGTAACTGCATCAAACAGGCCTTGACTAATTCCTGGGAATTCTAAGCAGACTTGTTAGTCACTGGATGGGAGACCACTATGAGATCCCAACACTAAGTTAGATGTAGAAGTAGAAAAGCCTTTTTAAAAGAAATATCACACTATTTCCATGCTGTTGCCAGGATCACCCTAAGATCCCCAGGGTTCAAGCTTGTTGAATAGGGTGCTTTATTTTCTATACAGAGGAGAACCCCTTGGTGGAGATTAGAGGGTGAAAGGAATAGAGAGGAACAGGAAACCTTCATGGGGAGGAAAAGACGTGATGATGATGATGTGGTTTGGGAAAGAGCCAGATGTTGGGAAAGAGCCAGATGTTGGAAGTTACTCCAGTGCTCTGCTTGCATAAAGAAAGACCCTGTTTTTATGGTTTCTGTTGTCCCTGATGGAAACAAGAGTGAGCAGCTGCTATTTCTGCTCTCAGGGCAGCTGTTAAGTGGCAGAACCACAGCTGGAAACATTCCTCTGCCCTCTTAGCAAGGCAGAAGCTTCATATCCAACGTCCTGGAGGACAGCACACAGTCCCCCCCCTCCAGGCAGGCCTTTAAGATTGCAGGATATGGGGGTAGCAAACACTGCCCAAGGGATGGAGAAAGAAGGGGGGGGGGAGAGAGGAGTCTGGAGGCATTTGGCCTCCCTGGGAGCTTTGCCCAGATCCTTTGGCCTCAGTCCAGAGCTTCCATTAAGCGGAGGGATCCTATAAATAGCTGCCACCCTTTCCTCTCCATCTTCCCTGAAGAGGCAGGCACCGCATCGCTCTCTTCAAGGTGTGGTGGGAATTCAGGCTCTCCACTCTCCTCCTCCTCGCGGATGCTCCTTGCTTGGAGGGGCTGCCCCCAAACCCTCTTCAGCCACTCATCCTCGCCTCTTTTGCCCCTCACCATAGTACGGTCTGCAAGCCCCTCTCGCCCAAGGCGAAGGAAGCCGCCCCTCCGCCCTTCTCCTCCTCCAGCGGGGTGCTCGGAGCTGGGCTTTGCGAACTGGATCGGCTTCTCCAAGAACTCAACGCAACCCAGTTCAACATCACAGGTATGTGTGTGTGTGTGTGTGTAGGGGGGGATATAGTGCCTTGGATGGCTTTTCACATGCAAAAACGCTTGTGGAGTAGTTATTTTGTGATGTACACAAATCTTACCTTCTATGCTGGCAACGTAGAATTCACCAGCGTAGACGGCTTTAGAAACCAAATTGCTCCGGTTATAGAGGAGTGGTGGGGCCGCTAACTTTTAAAATAGAACCTCCATTTGACAGAGACATTTTACCTCAGAAAATTAGATGAAGTTGCAAGCCAACTTCGGGGTGGGGTGGGGAGCATTTTTTGGTGTGGCCAACCTCCTTGTAAACCTTTTTTCTGTATCGTTCCTTGCGTGATCAAAAGTGGACTCCGCAGCATCACCCCAAGCCGGAATGTCTATTGTTTTTGGCTTGGTGTGATGCGTGAACCCAACCATTGTCATTTGTTAACCGTGATTTATGGCTCGGCGTATTGTATGAACCCAGCCAACCCAGAGGTGGTTTTTCAGTAAACCATCGCTGAACTAATCATGACTTTGAGTGCCAATGTTTGCTGTTGTCCAGAAAAGTGATTCTAAAAGGATGAAATCACACATTACAGCTCTCTCTTGCCTGGATTGGTGTCCTCTGGATGTGCTGGGCTACAATCCTTATAATTTCTAGCCGGCCTAGGAACGAAATAGGCCATGATTTATAGGAGACATGGTCCAATACATCTGGCCTGCAAAGGGGGCAGGGGGGGGGGGGGAATAAGCATCCTCTTCTCCCAAGATTTCTTCAGATCCTGAAACTAAGGCTGAACTACCTAGATGTAACACAAGAGCAATTCAGAATAAGGTTCTCTCCTTAGTCTTTAGGTTGTCTTCTGGTTTGGCACCCCTTGTCTCCCCAGTACAGGTAGTTAAGTCATTGACTTAACAACAGTTCATTTAGGGACTGTTCAGAGTTACAATGGCACTGAAAAATGTGAATTACGCCCATTTTTCATAGTTACGACCTCTACAGCAACCCTATGGTCACAGGATCAAAATTCAGATGCTTGGCAATTGGTTCATATTTATGGCCTTTGCAGGGTCCCAAGATCATGTGACCCCCTTTTGCGACGTTCTGACAAGCAAAGTCAATGGGGAAGCCAGATTCACTTAACAGCTGGGTTACCACCTTACCAATTGCAGTGATTCAGTTAACAACTGTGGCAAGAACAGTTGTAAAATGGGTCAAAACTCCCTTAACAAATGTTTTCGCTCAACAACAGAAATTATGGGCTCTTTTGTGGTTGTAAGTAGAGGACAACCTGTAGTTCTTTAATTTAGGCATTACAGGTAGTCCTCCACTTACGAACACAATTGAGCCCCAAATTTCTGTTGTTAAGTGAGACATTTGTTAAGTGAGTTTTGCTCCATTTTATTTATTTTATTTTATTTATTTTTGTCATACTTATATGTCGCCCTTCTCCCGAAGGACTCAGGGCGGCTCACAACAATAAAACAACAAAACAATAAATTAATGCTAAAATAATCCAATTAAAAACCCCAACAATTAAAACTAAAAACTCCCAGCAGATCAGGAGATTTGCTGAAAAAGCCACGTCTTCAGGCCACCACGGAAAGAGCAGAGGTCGGGGGCCGTCCAGAGCTCAGTGGGTAATTCATTTCAGAGGGTCGGTGCGGCCACAGAGAACACCCTCATCCTGGGCACCACCAGCCGACGTTGTCTGGCCGATGGCACCCGGAGGATGGCAGCCCTATGTGAGTGCACTGGGCGGTGGGAGGCCGGAAGGAGGTGGTCCTGCAAGTACCCTGGGCCCATGCCATGTAGAGCTTTATAGGTAAGTACCAGCACCTTAAAGCGGATCTGAAGGATCACCGGCAACCAGTGCAGCTCGCGCAGGAGAGGTGTAACATGGGAGTAATGGGAAGCTCCTGTAACAACCTGCGCGGCCTCATTCTGGACCAGTTGGAGCCTCCGGGTGCACCACAAGGGCAGCCCCATGTAGAGGGCATTGCAGTAGTCCAGGCGGGAGATGACGAGAGCATGAGTGGTTGTACGGAGGGCATCCCCATCTAGGAAAGGTCGCAACAGGCGAACCTGTGCAAAAGCCCCCTTGGTCACGGCCGTCAGATGGTCAACTAAGAATAGTCGTGAATCTAGGAGGATGCCTAGATTGCGAGCCCTTTCCGAGGGAGTAAGCAGCTCCCCTCCCATCAAAAGTGATGGGGATGCTAGATCAAGGGATGCTGGCATCCACAGCCACTCCGTCTTGGAGAGGTTGAGTCTGAGCCTGTTCCTGCCCATCCAGACCCGCACTGCCTGCAGGCACTTAGACATCACGGAAAGGGCATCCCTGGGTTGGTCCGGGGTGGAGATATAAAGTTGGATACCATCAGCGTTCTGATGATACCTCACCCCGAAACTACGAATGATCTCACCCAGCGGCTTCATATAGATGTTAAAGAGCAAGGGGGAGAGAACCGACCCCTGGGATACCCCACAAGTGAGGGGTCTCGGGGAGGATCTCTGTCCCCCTGCCCAGACAAACTGCGTATGACCCAAGAGGTAGGAGGAGAACCACAGTGCTCCTCACCCCCAACTCCCCGAGTCGTCATAGTAGGATACCATGGTCGATGGTATCAAAAGCCGCAGAGAGGTCAAGTAGGACCAGGATAGAGGAATAACTGCTGTCCCGGGCCTGCCAGAGATCATTCATCAGAGCGACCAATGTCGTTTCTGTGCTGTGTCCGTGCCTGAAGCCCGATTGGTACGGGTCGATTGGTTACGGCTTTTCTTGCCGCAGTTGTTAAGTGAACCACCGTGATTGGTAAATTGGTAATCTGGATGTTAAGTGAATCTGGTTTTCCAATTGACTTTGCTGGTCAGAAGGTCGCAAAAGGGGATCACGTGACCCCATTTATTTATTGACCCCGGGACACAGCAATGGTCATGAACCAGTTGCCAAGTATCCGAATTTTGATCACATGATCACATGGGGATCCTGCAAAGGTAACTCGGTAACTATGAAAAACGATCATAAGTCACATTTTTCAGTGCTGTTGTAACTTCAAATGGTCACTAAATGAACTGTTGTAAGTTGAGGACTACCTGGAGTTTCTAATTAATTAATTAATTAATTAATTAATTAATTAATTGGTTCGATTTATATGCCGCCCTTCTCCAGAGACTCAGGGCGGCTTACAATGCGTTAAGCAATAGCCTTCATACTTTTGTATATACCTGCTTAGTAGGGCTTTTGGCCCCCCCCTAAGCGGTGTTCTTTTTTATACAAAGTCAGCTTATTGCCTCCACAATCCGGGTCCTCATTTTACCTACCTCGGAAGGATGGAAGGCTGAGTCAACCTTGAGCCTGGTGAGATTTGAACTTGCAGTAATTGCAGGCAGCTGGCAGCTAAGTGCTACTTAACAGCACTTTAGTCCACTGCACCACCAAGGCTCTAATTTAGCCGTTACATGCATGCTCTGCTTTTTCCTTTGATACTCAACTTGGTGTGGCTGGGATATCACCTTCTTTTATTGTTAACACAACAGTCCTGTGGGTCAGGTCAGGCTGAGAGAACCAGATCCAAAGACTCTATGGTCGAGTGAGAATTAAAATGGGGTCTTTTCTGACCCCCTCCAGTCTCTAGATGTTGTCAAACGTTCAGTACTAGGTAAATAAATCTGGGTGGTCCTTAAAGTCCCATGAATACAAGTGTTGATTTGTGTAAAACGGCTAAGAAAAGTGGCTCCAGGCCTTGCTTTTTGCTGTGGTATCTGAGGTGTTTATTTGGTGGTGGCTGGGGAATTCTGGGAGTTGAAGTCCGTACGTTTTATGCTTGCCAAGTTTGGCAAACGCTGTTATAAATAGTTCTAGGCTAACATAAAGCAGAGCACCCAGGACTGATTCATTTCTCAGTCAAAGTCTGCAACTTCCAAAACCAGCCTAAGGCTCTCTTGGCAGCAACTGCCCTGTTTGTTGAACAGAGTTGCCTCTACGTCTTGGAGGCTCTCTAAATGAATCTCCCATTTGCAAGAAGATTTGCTCCACCCACTGCCGATATATCCCATGAGGCTTGACCTTTCCTTGCAATGGAGCATTTATTTCTTCCTCCATCGGCTTCCTATGATTTGCACTTTCCAACAGGAGGCAGGTTTGAATGAAGAATGGAAGTTCCTTCTCTGCCCTGGGTGAAGTTGCCAGATCTCAGCGCAGCAGGAGGAAGTTGCTTCTTCCTTTCAATGTATTTCTGCCCAATTTTCCAAGTATTTTTTTACTATGTACTTCCTCTGTGGGTGTATATGTGTTCTCCAGATGTTCTTTCATGCCTAGAAGTGTGGCAGTGTTGCCCTCTGATGACTGATGTGTGGAATAGCACATGACTCAAAGATTTCCCCTTTCCTTTCCCTTCCCTTCCCTTCCCTTCCCTTCCTTTCCTTTCCTTTCCTTTCCTTTCCTTTCCTTTCCTTTCCTTTCCTTTCTTTTCCTTTCCTTTCTTTCTCTTCCCTTCCCTTCCCTTCCCTTCCCTTTCTATCCTCAGATGAAATAATGTCCCAATTCCCATCCAGCAAAAGTCCTGCTGCAGACAAGGACAAAGAGAGATTGGATGATTCAACAGATGGTACTTCTTTATCCCGGTAAGTGGCAGATACACGGGTGAAACTGAATTTGCCCCTAGTCCTAAAGAGGTCTGAAAAACATTGTTTTTGATGCACTAAATCTAAATACTAAGTAAAATTCTCTTACCATGATAGGTAATTAGTATTTCTGTTTTATAACCTCCATTATGACTTTCTCCACTTTAAGATGATGGACTTCAACTCCCAGAATTCCCCAGCCAGCCATGCTGCCTGGAGAATTCTGGGAGTTAGAGTCCACCCATCTTAAGAGTCAAGGTTGAGAAACACTGGCCTAGAGAATCGAGAGATCAAAATATCCACTGCTGAAGTAGAATACATTACCATACCCAGCACATTAGAGGTGTTCCTTCTTTTGAGTGTTATAAAAAGGATAATTTTTCTATCATAGGAAAAAAGGACAGATTTTTCTATCATAGGAAATTGAATGCAAAGACGCTTCTCCATTAGAGAGATTTTTAAGGTTCAGTCATTTAGGATTTGCAGTTAATTATCATATAGACACCTAACCCCATCTCTAACCCCTGAACTGAAGCAGCTGTTACTCCAAGATAGAGCTTCTCAATATTAAGTGGGAGAACCATGCAGGTAGTCCTCGTTTTACGACCATAACTGGGACCATTGCTAAGCAAGGCAGTTGTTAGGTGAACTGCAACCAACTTTATGACCTTTTTTGGCCACTGATCCCTGCAGTTGTTAAGTGAATCATATGGTCATTAAGCAAATCCAGCTTCCCCCAATGATTTTCCTTGTCGGAAGCCAGCAGGAAGATCACAAATGCTGATCACGTGACACCCCCCCCCCCCAAGGACACAGCAACGATCATAAATAGATGCCAGTTACCAGTACCCGAATTTTGATCACATGACCACAAGGATGCTGAGGTGATTGTAAGTGGGAGGACTAGTTATAAGTCACTTTTTTCACTACTGGTGTAACTTCTATCGGTCACTAAAATGGATGGTTGTAAGTCAAGGATTACCTGTATCATCCTGCAAGTGGGAGAACCATGCAACACATTCCCTTCCCACCTTTTCACGGCTGTTCTTATCACAGGTCAACAATGTCTCCATCTGCCAAGCCGACGGCCACCTCAGCGACTCTGGAGCTGGACAAGCTCATGGCTTCGCTGTCGGATTTCCGTGTCCAGAGCAATGTAAGCATGCCGAAGAGGTAGTCTTAGGGATGAAGATGAAGGGGACTCAGTAGTTTTCAGGATTTTTTGGGGTTTGACCACAGTATTGTGCATGTAACTGTAGATATTTAAGTACCGATGGAAGAAAATATTTGCAGTTCAAGGTTGAACTGTGGGATCATTGGTTCTCTATGAGCTTGGTGGTTTTCTTGCAAGCGTTTCATTACCAAACTAAGTAACATCATCTGTGCCACCAGGGCACCGGTGTCAAATTCACGGCGTCATGTTGCTGTCACGTGACATATTGCAATGTTTTTCCCTTTGAGGAGCTGGGATGGGCGTGGCCTGCGTCTGACGCATCCGGCCCACAGACCGCCAGTTTGACACTCCTGCATTAGGGAGTGTCAGAGAGAGTAGAGAGTAGAGCAAATCCCAACATCAGACTAGCACTGATGATGTTGTCTAGTATGGTAATGAAATGTCTGCAAGAAAAGTTCAGAGAGCATCAAGGACCCCACAGATATTTCAGTACAAAAGATAGCATTCTTGAAACAATGGGATTTTTTTAAAAAAAATAAATCCTTAGTCTTAGTTGCAAAGAAAGGCAGAAGAGTCTGATAAACTATAGAACTTTGTGTGTACAATTGTGTGTGTGTGTGTGTATTTCCCTACAGATAGAAATTTTGGTAAAGTTTCAAGATCCTGCATTGTTTACTCCACATAACACATAATTTCTACAGATAAAGTAGAAAATTTAAGATAAAGGTAAAGTTTTATGTGCTAGTCGTTCCCGACTCTAGGGGGCAATGCTCATCTCCGTTTCAAAGCTGAAGAGCCAGTGCTGTCCGAAGACGTCTCCGTGGTCATGTGACTGGCATGACTAAACACCAAAGGTGCATGGAACGCTGTTATCTTCCCACCAAAGGTGGTCCCTATTTTTCTACTTGCATTTTTTAACGTGCTGTCGAACTGCTAGGTTGGCAGAAGCTGGGACAAGTAACGGGAGCTCACCCCTTTACGTGGCACTAATTTAATTTATTTTTAATTTTAATTACATTAAATTTTAATGTAATTTAATTTAATTTAAATTTTATTAATTACATTTATAAATTTAATTAATTAAATTTTAATGTAATTTAATTTAAATTAAATTAAAAATTAATTTTAGTTAAAATTAAATTTTAATTTAGACAATCGTAGAAAGATTAAGTTTGTCTAAATTAAAATAAATGGCATGAATGGATTGCACAAGAACGCAACCCCTCTCTGTATGAATATGCACATAAATACATACCAGATTTACTTCCAATGGCCTCCTCAGACTCTAATGGCTCTCGATGCCCTCAGAATCTATTTTCCTGAAGTGAAACTATGCAAAAGTTCTTTTTTCTTTAAAAAAAATGCTTAAAGATTCTCTGTCCAATTTTGAGCCATGAGTTTACTCGGAGAAATTAGATGTCCCCCCCCCCCCCCCCGCCCCAGCTATGCTGGGCATCGTTCTAACTATTTGATCAGAGCATACAGGTAGTTCTCGACTTATGACCATAATTGAGCCTCAGATTTCTGTCTTTAAGTGAAAAACGTGTTAAGTGAGTTTTGCTGCATTTTACGACCTTTCTTGCCACATTTGTTAAGTGAATCCCTGCAGTTGTTAAATTAGTAACACGGTTGTTAAGCGAATCTGGCTTCCCCATTGACTTTTCTTGTCAGAAGGGTGCAAAAGGTGATCCCGTGACCTCAGGACGCTGCAAACCGTCATAAATATGAGTCCGTTGTCAAGCATCTGAATATAAATCCCATGACCATGGGGTTGCTGCAATGGTCATGTGTGAAAAAATAGTCATAGGTCACTTTTTTCAGTGCCGTTGTGACTTCGAATGGTCTCTAAACGAACGCTTGTAATTTGAAGACTGCCTGTGTTATAAATTCACATCCTTTTCTCCTGACACAGAAGAAAGCAATCCTCTCAAGGTTTCTGGAGATCGGCTCTGAAGCCTTGCCCAAATAAGAAAAGTAGCAATCGGTAACATTGTTCATACGTGACTCTTAACTGCCTTATGTTTTCTAAACCTTTAGCTTCCAGGAGTCTCGGTCCCCACCACGACCTCCACCACGACCACCACAGTGCCACCAGCACCTGCTCCCGCCCAAGTGCCCTCAGCTCAGCAGCCCGTGGTGTCATCTGTCTGCCCAGGCCCCACTGCTATGTCCCCCCAGATGTCCCCAGGCCAGCCCAGTGGGAACCTGGATAGCATGCTTGTGATGCTGGAATCGGATCTCAGCCGCCAAGGCATTTCCACCACAGCCAAGGGTCTTTGTGCTTCCTGTCAAAAACCCATCGCCGGGCAGGTCAGCCTCGTCTTGTATGTGGGTCAGATACCTGGGTGGATGTGATGGGTACAAGCAGGGAAATCAGGGAGAACCAACATTGTATCTGGAATTAGGGAGACATTTGCCTGCCAAACTTTTTCCCTTCTTGTGAATTTTTAAGTGCTGCGGAATCCTTCTCCACCTTCCGTGTCCTTCTGAATTATCATAGAAGGCTGAAGGAGAGGTTGCTGATCCTCTCTATTGCTGTAATTTGGATTTAGGTTTAAGTTTAGACGTAGATTTATGCCTAGGTTTAGACTGAGGAGGCTAAAACAAATAAAGAATGGTTGCTGGAATTGGATAGGTCTAGTTTAATGAAAAGAATATTTTGGGTTTTAAGCAGTGGTGGGTTTCAAAAATTTTTACTGCCGGTTCTGTGGGTGTGGCTTGGTGGGCGTGGCAGGGGAAGGATACTGTAAAATCTCCATTCCCTCCCCACTCCAGGGGAAGGATACTATAAAATCTCCATTCCCTCCCCACTCCAGGGGAAGGATATTGCAAAATCTCCATTCCCACCCCACTCTGAGGCCAACCAGAGGTGGTATTTGCCGGTTCTCCGAACTACTCAAAATTTTTGCTACCGGTTCTCCAGAACTGGTCAGAACCTGCTGAAACCCATCTCTGGTTTTAAGTCATTTAATCTTTGTTCATTTTAATCTTTAATTTTGCACTTCCTGTTTTTATGATGTAAGCTGCCCAGAGTCGGTTGACAGTGAGACGGCAGCAAATAAATTTAATAAATAAAATAACAAATAAATAAACTGCAGTTTGTGGAAGAATGGAGGAGCAAGAAACTTTTGGGAGCAGATATCTTTCACAGAGTCAGTTTGATCTGGTTAAGATGCTGGCCTAGAAACCAGGGGACAGTGAATTCAAGTCCTGCCTTACCGTGAAAGCCAGCTGAGTGACCTTGGGCCAGTCACCAGGAGTCTGTGAATTGTAGTTCACCTGGGGCATGAAAGCCATATGAATGGCTTTGGGCCAGTCCCCAGGAGACCGTGAGTTCTAGTCCCACTTTAGACGTGAAAATCAGCTGACTAACTATAGGCCAGTCAATCTTCCTCAGCCCAGCCCACCTCATAGGGTGGTTGAAAATAGGAGGAGGAAGGTATATGTTGGATATGTTCACCGCCTTGAATGATTTGTAAAAATAATAAAAGGCTGGAAATGCAATCAATCAATCAATTTAGGTAGTCCTCGACGTACAACCACAATTGAGCCCAACATTTCTGTTGTTGAGTGAAATATTTGTTCAGTGAGTTTTGCCCCATTTTACAATCTTTCCTGCCACAGTCGTTAAGTGAATCACTGCACGGTTGTTATGCAGATCTGGCTTCGCCATTGACTTTGCTCGTCAGAAGGTCGTAAAAGGTGATAACTGCAACCGTCATAAATATGAGCCGGTTGTCAAGCATCTGAATTTTGATCATGTGACCATGGGGATGTCGCAAGGATCATAAGTATGAAAAATGGTCGTAAGTCACTCTCTTCCGTGGCGTTGTAACTTCGTACGGTCACTAAACGAACTGTTGTGAGTCGAGGACTACCTGTAATGTCACCGTCTGATGGACACGGGTTCATGTGGCTTTCTTCCTTCCATTTTTTTCCTCGTCTAGGTGGTAACCGCCTTGGGGAGTACCTGGCACCCGGAGCACTTCGTCTGCACTTACTGCCAGAAGGAGATGGGGGGCAGCAACTTTTTTGAGAAGGACGGCGCCCCCTACTGTGAGAGAGATTACTTTCAGCTTTTCTCTCCCCGCTGTGGATTCTGCAACGAGCCCATCCTGGATGTGAGTTTTTTTCCCCTCCTGCTTGAAAACGTTTGGTGTGGTTTTGAGCAACTGCTAATCTGCATGTGGTTTTTTTTTTTTCTGAGAGTCCAATCTTGAATGTGGGTTTTGGGGCCTGCTCATTCATTTCACCCTTTTTCTCCTCAAGGGCCTGAGCGCCGGATAGCGGTGCAGTTTCTCTTGTTATTTCAGACCACAAAGCTACTAAAAGAGCCTTTCCTGTCTTTTCATGCTCTGGTCGGTTTAAAAATCACTGGGTCTCGTGTTATTTACAGGGTGAACCCCTCCAACTTTCAGTTCCTGAATGCTAGCATGAAACTTGACTTATGGCCATAACGGAGCCCAGAATCACAGTTATAAACCATGGCAATCATTCAGTGGGTCACCACCTGACAATTCGCCTCAGCCAACTCACCGCAGGTCAATTCAACAATTCAGTTTAATTATTTAAAATGAAATTTAAAATTGTTTTAATTTTTGACATTCACATTTCACTCCGTCCCTCTTCTGGCATCCTTTCTTTATTTGTTCTATTCCACCATTTCTTGACATTAGTGTAACTGCTGTCCTGCGGCAAGTTGCCTTGTGGCGAGTTGGCTGCAGTGAATCGTCCTAAACTCACCTGACTGTGCCTGATTTTACCATCTTTCTTTTTTTTTTTTTTGACCGCCATTTTGCGGTCTTTAAGCAAACACGACAGCTTTTTATACAAACTCATTTTCTTTCATGGGCATTTTTTTTGCCAGGAAACTGGAAGTAAACGCCATCAGACAGTGGACCATAGGATCAGGATTAGAAATTTGCTGTAAAATTCACAGGGAGCTGTTATACAGAAATCATGGAGGTTGAAAAAGAGGGTTGAGCAAGTTAAGAAACCGTGGGAAATGCAGAGCAGCGATAACCATGTTTAGGGCATTTTTGACAAACTGTTTTTTCTCCCCTTCTTCGGCCTTCCTGTGGTCCATTCAGAAAATGGTGACTGCACTGGACAAGAATTGGCACCCGGAGCACTTCTGCTGTGTTAAGTGCAGGCGGCCCTTTGGAGAGGAAGGTCAGTACAGCAGCTGGCAGGGGAGAGATTTTGACTTTGAACTGGTTCCATCCTGTTTGGGACTCTTTAGCTGTACCTAGCCAGATCTTTCAATGGGGTTCAAACTGTTTGCTAGGAATTGACTTCACTTGAGTGACAAGTAGTCCTTGATTTACCACCGGTTGCTTAGCAACTGTCCAAAATTACATCCAACACAGGGGTGGTATTCACTTACCTTTCTACCGATTCGCAAATGTGAGCACGTGCGTCCACCTCTGCGCATGTGCAGAGCGTTAAAAATGGGACGTGATGATGTCCGGGTGGGCGGGCGGAGCCTCCCGCAGCTGCCGCTAGCGGTTAACCCGAACCGGCTGAATACCACCACTGATCCAACCTAAGAAAGGGTCCCTTCTGTGATCATGTGATCAAGCTTCAGGAACTGAGCAATATGGCTGCATTGACAATTGTTTGCAGTATCCTGCGGTCATGTGCTCGTGTTTTACAAAGGTTTTGGTGTAAACCAGTACTTAGTTCTGGTTTCCGGCAAAACTTTGCACCATAGGGAACCATTGGCTCGCTTAATGACTGCGCATTCACTTTAGAACTGCAGTGTTCATATTATGGTCCTATGTTGATGACTACCTAAGGTGATTCTTGACTTATGACCACAACCGAAACCAAAATTTATGTTGCCAACCGAGATAGTTGTCGAGTGAGTTTTGCCCGATATTATGAGCTTTCTCGCCACAGTTGTTAAGTTAGTAACATTGTTGTTAAGTGAATCTGGATTCCCCGTGGACTTTGCTTGTCAGAAAGTCGCAAAAGGTGAACACATGACCCGAGGACACTGCAATCATCATAAAGATGAGTCAGTTGCCAAACATCTGAATTTTGATCACATGACCATGAGGATGCTGCAATGGTTGTAAGTTTGAAAAACAATCGTAAGTCGTTTTTTCAATGCCCGTGTGACTTCAAACTGTCATTAAATGAATGGTTGTAAGTCAAGGACTATCTATAATGGTATGTGGGAAAGACCTTGAGAGACAGGAGGAAGAGAGGCTGCCTAGGGAATGATCAAATAAGAAAGGGGGGAACCTGGAGCAGAGAAATACACTCCTTACCATGCTGTAAAGAGACAGAGGGAGATCTGTACTTTCAGACCTGTTAAATTCTGCAAATGGAGTCGTGCAGTAATGTAGAATTAGCTTGTTCTCCAGTGTGCTGGAAGGCTAATCCAATTGTGTGGGTATAGAATCCTCTTCCACTCTGGAGACTGTCAATCCAATCCTTGGCCATGCCTCCTCTTCCTACTGAGCATCCCCAGATTTAGACTCTGTCATCGAGCGAAGGAGACATGTGTGAGAGTGCTTGTGCTAAGAAAGTCAAGAGTATTCGTGATTTCTACAAAGCTGTAAGACTGGCTCTCTGTAAAGCCATTTGCACTTTGCGAAAGGCTACAGTTTTTGTCTGACTTGCAGGAGATGCAGTAGGGCAGCCCATTTGCAATTTTAGGGTCAGCAGGTCCTAAAAGGGACACAGTGACTGATTAAGAGAGACTGGAGGTATCTGATAAAGGAAAACAGCCAGACAGCTGGTTGAATCAGCAAGCACTGTGGTCATTTAAAAATGCTGGCCTGGGGCGGGCTCTGGAAGGACTGAAGTGGAACCTTTTCTGGCCTATAAAAAAGCTGAAAAGCAGCTAATTAGTGCTATTAAAGCACAGACAAAAGACAGGATTACAAGATATTGAGGCTAGCTTGCCTGCTTAGTCCGAAACAGCAGCCTATACAGCCCTGAAGCCACTGGCCAGCTGAGATTTGGGCATATTGTAAACAGCAAAGAAAAAGAAAGAAAGCTGTGACAGCAGAGGTCCTTTGTGACTGAGCCTGTCCTAATCAGAGGGGCATAAGATATCATGGCTGACCATGCAACTAGAACAAAGAAGGGAGATCAGAGGACCCCTGAACTCTCTCCAGGCCAGGCTAAGGGAGTTAAATCTCTCTCTAGAAGAGCAGCTGAAAGGTTAAAAGCAAAAACCATTTCCTCTAGGAGAGCCACCAAGATAGAGGAAGAGGATGCCATGAGAAGCCATAGGGCTATTAGCAGGGAAATAGCCAAGGCGGAAAGGGAGGCAGAACAAAGAAAGGGGGAAAGACCCTCTGGAGAAAGGGAGCTTGAAATTTCCCGTGTTTCGCCTGCTAAGCAGGTAAATCAGCCTATCGAGATGGAACGGCAGATTCCTTGCTGCCAAGCAGGACCATTAGATGGCATCAGTGATCAGTTTCATCAATCTTTTCTCTGTTCAGAAGACAACGATAACACTTCTGTAGCACAAGAAAAATCTTTGCAGACAGATAATCAGTGGGGGCTGATGGCAAAAAGAATGAAAATGGCTCCAGAGGCCACATTTACGCCCACAGCATCGGAGCTACGCACAAGGGAAAGCCAAGATCCAGAACTTTTGGATCAAGTGAAAAATCTGATCTCAACGTTATCACAGGCCATTAACACAGGACACCTATAACGACGAAGGCAGCCACACTGACACGGGAATTACCTAGTAATCAGGATCGTTTCAGATCATTGCAACACCAAGGAGAGATGGAAACCCCCCCAAAGGGCACATTCAAATTTTCCCCCCACGCAAAGCGAGGCTTCTGCCTCAGGAGAAGAGGATCAAAGGGATTCAAGCCTCTCGGAAGATGAAGGGAAGAATCCTGAGTGCCCAGCATTTGCAGGACTTTTTCGACCGGCCCTTTTTAGTTCATTACTGTTTAAGGCCAAAGCAGCGACAAATATGGGGACTGACCCAGCCACAGCAGAGGTAGCTACAAACAGATCCAGGGGAGCTTCTGTTCCCAAAGCCCTCTAAGGAGACCGAGGAGATTCCTTCAAATGATTTTTTTCCGTAATGTAATCCGAAGACAATGGGACAAATCTGTGGTGTTCACCACACCAGGTGGTACTGATATGAGATTTTATAATATGGTCCCAGATCTAGCTGAGAAGCTTCGATCACCAATGATAGACGAACCGGTGACAGCCTTAATTTCCTCCTCCATATTAATTAATGACGGAGAGGACTCTCTGAAAGCGGAGGATAGAAAGGTATAAATGACGCTCTGCAGAACGCATCAGGAGTCTGCCTGGGCGATAAGATCTTCCACGGCTGCATCATTCTTCAACAGGGCCACGCTTGTTTGGCTACGTCAGAGGCGCGAGAGAGGGTTGCTTCTGGGGACAGCCGCACCCAGCAGGATTTCAACAAATTGATAGCTGCTATTGAGTTCTTGGCAGATGCCACAATGAATGCCACCAGGTTTTGCCTCCAAGGCTATGGCCACCTCTGTAGGGGCCCGACGAATACTGTGGCTGTGCCACTGGCAGGGAGATATAAGGTCTAAATGGAAGTTAGTTTCGGCACCTTACGAGGGCAGCAAGCTATTTGGAACGGCCTTAGATTCTATGCTGGTGGAGAATAAGGACAGGAAGAAAGTCCTGCCCGCGAGAAAATCGGACCTGCGTCAAGCCCCCCTTTTTCGTAGATGTTCCTTTTGGTCTTCAGACGCCGGATTCGGCACCCACCGATTCCAGAGGGCGTACACACACAGAAACAGACAGCCGGACAGATTCGGCTTCAAGGACAGATTGGATTATCCTTCCAGTACAATGAGAAGAAGCGTATCAGGTAAGACCAACACTCTTTTGGTTGTGTTTTCTGTCTTGATCTAATCTGAGAGGGATGACATAAGGTGGTTGTGTCCACTAAATCACGAGCAAGCCTTTTTTGTGTGTGTCAGAGTTTAAAGTTTATTGTTTTATGCTCCAAGTCATAGGGTGAATGGCAGAGATGGGATGTCATAGAGAAGGTTTGGTACAACGCATGACTGGGTAACAATCTTTTTCGCATGCAGCACAAATGTGCAATTGAGCAGGGTCTCCTCAAAAGTTTTTGAATTGCATTTCCTGCTGTCCCCACCCAAAGTACTGTTGCCCGTTATATGGCTTGAGGTCCAGCTCAGTTGGAGGGCTCCTGGTTGGAGAAAGTTGTGGTGTCCTTAACTAAATTTCCACAGCTTCAGCATTGCAAAAGAATTCTGAATCAGGCCTTTGCAGTACTACTGATACCCCTTAGGTGGCTGCTGAGCTGCACCATTTTCTGGTCCCTTCCCTTTTGACTCTCGGTCTCCCCCTGCAGGCTTTCATGAGAAAGACGGGAAGCAGTATTGTCGCCAGGATTTTTATGAGCTCTTCTCCACTCGCTGTCAAGGGTGCAGCCAGGCTATCTTGGAGAACTACATCTCGGCTCTCAACGCCTTGTGGCACCCAGAATGTTTTGTTTGCAGGGTAAGTACCAGCTCTGGGCCAGGGTTGGATTATGTACAATCTTGTCAGGTTGGCTACAAAACCAATGAAGGGAAATGGTTTTGCAAAGGAGAATGTTTAGTCACTTCGAGTTCTCATGCTGAAAATGAAACTGACCAGCTGCGGTTCAGCTCTCACTGTCTTATTATTTTAGTTTTAATCTCTACTTGTGGCTCCCCCTTGCAAAGGCGAAGGGTGAGAAGAATAATGATGGTTGATCATACTTAACATTTGCACGATGAAGAAAACAACAGTTCAGGGTTAGCTCCTGAACCAACCTAGGACTTTACTTATTAAATTTCTCTTAACTTGGCAAAATAACACAACCCCTTTGTGCCAGCTGAAGACGGCTCTGAAATTGGGGGAATGTTGTACCTCCAAGAACCTCATTTTATTTATTTATTTATTTATTGGTTCGATTTATATGCCGCCTTCTCCAGAGACTCAGGGCGGCTTACAATGCGTTAAGCAATAGCCTTCATACTTTTGTATATACCTGCTTAGTAGGGCTTTTGGCCCCCCCTAAGCGGTGTTCTTTTTTATACAAAGTCACCTTACTACCCCCACAATCCGGGTCCTCATTTTACCTACCTCGGAAGGATGGAAGGCTGAGTCAACCGTGAGCCTGGTGAGATTCAAACTTGCAGTAATTTCAGGCAACTGGCAGCTAAGTGCTACTTAACAGCACTTTAGTCCACTGCACCATCAAGGCTCTTTTGGGACTCCTCTGCATGTTAAAGGTGCGACCGAGACCTAGCACATCTGGATCTACTCCATGGCTGAGCCTTGAAACAGCTGTGAACTTAGATCTTGATACAGATAGTCCTTGACTTACAATTGGGCCCAAAATTTCTGTTGCTAAGTGAGACATTTGTTAAGTGAATTTTGCCCCATGTTATGAGCTTTCTTGTCAAAGTTGTTAAGTGAATCATGTCAGTGTTGTTAAGTGAATCTGGATTCCCCATTGACTTTGCAAAATGGGGATCACATGACCCTGGTACACTGCAACCGTCATAAATAGGAGTCAATTGCCAAGCATCTGAATTTTGATCTCGTGACCATGGGGAGGCTGCAACAGTCATAAGTGAAAAATGGTCATAAGTCACTTTTTTTCAGTGCCATTGTAACTTTGAATGGTCACTAAATGAACTATTATAAGTCAAGGACTATCTGTACATAATACCATCTAAACCAAAACGCACAGCACAAATTAAGACAGAAAAAATGCCATCGGGTAGAAATAGACTCTTAGTAAAGGGTTTCTGAGTTGAAGTCAAGAAGGATAAAAGGCAAGGAAGTTTTCTTTTAAAAAATGAAAGATTTGCCCAAATTAGGAAAACCAGTTTACTAAACAAAAAATTAAATTAAGAACAAATAAGGCACATCATGTAGTCTACTTGACAGGATTAAGGGGTTTTTGACAAATCCCAGCATTTCTCATCTTCTAATAATTCAGCCTAAAATCAACTTCGGATCAAGCCTTACTTGCAGGCAGTTAAATCCCACAGATTGTGAACTAGCCAAGCTAGATGTTTACAGATTAACAGAGTTGGAAGGGACCTTGTAGGTCATCTAGTCCAACCCCCCCACCCAAGCAGGAGACCTTACACCATTTCTGACAAATGGCAGTCCAGTCTCTTCTTGAAAGCCTGCAGTGATCAAGCTGCCACAACTTCCGAAGGCAACTTCTGTTCCACTGGTTGATTGTTCTCACTGTCAGAATATTTCTCCTTATTTCCAGGTTGAATCTCTTCTTTTGTGTGTCCCATCTGCTATCTGCCAAACTTCAAGTCTTTCTAGTCATCCTAGCTGGGGAGATGAATTATATGCCGACAAGACCCAGATGGGGAGTGGTGTGTGTAGGAAAAGCATGTACTCTGGATTGTGTGAGATTTTGCCCAGAGTGCAGGAATACTATTGGAAGGAAATGTAACCTTGTAGACCCCCATGAAGATAGAAGTTGTCTTTGACTTACGACCACAGTTTGTCCTCGACATGGCTAAATTGGGACCAGAATTTCCATTACTAAACAAGGCAGTTATTAAGTGAGCCGCACCCAATTTTATGACTTTTGCCATGGTCACTGAGTGACTCACTGCAGCTTTTAAGTGAACTGCATGGGTGTTTAATGAATCCAGCTTCCCCCACGGACTTTGCATGTTGGAAGTCAGCTGGGAAAGTCCCTAATGGTGACCACATGACCCCTGGATGCTGCAACGATCATCATATAAATATAAGTGCACAAATTTTGATGGGGTGACCATGGGGATGCTGTGAGGGTCATAAGCGCCAGGACTGATTGTAAGACCCTTTTTTCAGTGTCGTCGTCACTTCAGTCACTAAAACGAATGATTGGTAAGTTGAGGACTACCTGTACAGGTGGTCTTCTTTAATCCCCCATGGTTTGCTCTCTGTTCTAGGAATGCTACACCCCGTTCATGAACGGCAGCTTCTTTGAGCATGGCGGGCGCCCCTTCTGCGAAATCCATTACCACAAGCAACGCGGCTCCCTCTGTTCCGGCTGCGAGAAACCCATCACTGGCCGCTGCATCACCGCCATGGGCCGGAAGTTCCACCCGGAGCATTTCGTCTGCGCCTTTTGCCTCAAGCAGCTCAACAAAGGCACCTTCAAGGAGCAGAACGAAAAGCCCTATTGCCACCCTTGCTTTATCAAGCTCTTCGGGTGACTGGGAGGGGGCCCTGGCCTTGCTGAGGTCAGGCCACGCCTTCTGCTGGCGTGGGAAAGGGGGAGGGTCCATAGTCGGCTTTTGAACAAGCCGCACCCACTGCCACGCATGGGGGGAAAACACCTGTGCCTTAAGGGGCCCCATTCCTCAACCTGGGAGCCCATCCACCATTGCCAAAAACCACGCCTGTAGATCAGAGCTACTCGCAAAGCAAGCAATGAAGGAAGCAAGTCAGATCTGCTCCTCCCATCCTTCTCAGGAGCCAGGCCTCTGTTCCCACACAAGCAGCCAAGTGTTATCTCCCACCCTATCCTAGGCCACTTTTAAGCCACCACCACCACCACCCCTAGCACCAGCACTTCTGACAGGAGGCCCTGCCTTAAGCCACATCCCCAAGATCAGCTGGTGAGGTCCTCAAGAGACCAGGATGTGATACAATCACACTTCTGGTGTCTTTACTCCCTAGGTCCAGGTTTATGGGTTGAAGGTCTGGGGGTTGAACACTCTACCCTACAGCTCTTCTAAACCATAAAGTCATCTTGGTGGGAGCTGGCCAAATCACATCTAAGGTTCTTTTGAACATCTGGATATTTTTATCCTGGTATTTGTGGAGAGCAGTGGGTCCATTGAGATCTATCTGAAAGAACTCTTGATCTCAACCCCCAAATTAATTCTGCTGCAACCAAAGATCAACAATAACTCCTTAGCTGACCTCTATTTTTATTGTGTACCAATACAGAACTGCGACCATCCAAACTTTAGTCAAAACTACAACTCCCAGAAGCACCTGCCAACAGAAAGAGGTGCTACGAAGATGCTCAGGAACGCCTGGAGCTTTCCAACTTAGTTTATGGACTTAGATGCATTGAGTGGCTCCTTTGTGAGTCGGAATGTGGGGGGGACAGGGGTGTCATATTTCTAAGGAAGTTGGTGGCACAAGGGCCTTTGTCAACGGTGGGGAGACTGACAAAAAACACATATGGTTGTGTGTTGTTGCAGTTTATTCATTTGCATCAGATAACCAGGATGCAAGTTTTGCATTGACCCTGCCACAGGTTATTTTTGTCTCCTTGTGGCCTGCTGCAGAACTCTGTGGTTTATGGCCTACTGCATTTCCTTGAAGGAGCTTTTGACAAGGGACCAGCTGATAACGGAAAAAAAAGGATGTAACATCTTTTTCTTCCCCCAACCTTTTGTGTCTTCAGTTTTCTTTTTCCCCTTGAAAAAAATACCGCAAATGATGACAATCCTTCTTTTATTTAAATTAAATTACCCAGGGAGAAAGCAGGGAAGGAGAATATGTCACAGCTTGTCATTAGGCTGCACCAGGGCCAATTTTTTTTTTTAATCTTACTGTGTAACATCCCCATGGTGGCTTTTATTATAATACAATTTGGCTGGGATTAAGGAGCACGGGCTCTTCCTTCTGCCACTCAGTTTTTTATGCCGACTTTTTACCTGCTCACTGCTGCATTATATAATAAAATTCACTTAATTAAAAAAAAAACCCAAGCAATTAGTTGCTTTTGTGGCGAGAACAGCATTTCGACACCCCCCACCCGCAACCTAAGATAAAGTTTACTATCTTTTGAGCTAACAATGTCTTTATAAGGTTCAGAAGCCTGAAGTGCCTTATTTTCACTTCTAATTCCTTATGAATGAAAGCAAATATACCTGTCCCAGGATATGTGCCTCACCGGACACATTCTGATGAGAGAGAGGTTCCCTGAGTATCGGCTCCAGCTGGAGTCCAAAAATTTAAAATGTCCCAGATTGGATCTGGTTCCTTGTTTGATGTGCAGTGATTTAACTGATGCTGTACGTAAAAGAATAATTATTAGGCTGTTGTGCGGGCAACTTTTTGGTCATCAGGGATCAATTGGGGAGGTGCACAGTGGGTATTTATGACACAAAGTATGTGGGATAAAGTCAAAGAAATGGGCAAGTCATATATTCCTCAAATATTACACAGAAAAGATATTACTTATTTATTTTGCAGCTGACTAGTACTGCACCTGAAAAAAATGCTATTAGCTTGTGATGTGGGCAATATTTTGGTCATCAGGGACCAGTGCAGGTGTGAAATCCAGCAGGTTCTGATAGGTTCTGGAGAACTGGTAACGGAAATTTTGAGTAGTTCGGAGAACCGGCAAATATCACCTCTGGCTGGCCCCAGAGTGGGGTGGGAATGGAGATTTTGCAATATCCTTCCCCTGCCATGCCTACCAAGCCACACCTTGCCCACCAAGCCATGGCCATAGAACCAGTAGTAAAAAAAATTGGATTTCACCACTGGACCAGTGTTTCTTATCCTTGACAATTTTAAGCTGGGTGGACTTCAACTCCCAGAATTCCCCAGTTCTGACTGGGAAATTCTGAGAGTTGAAGTTCAAACCACTTAAAGTTGTCAAGGTTGAGAAACACTGTCAAGCATTATCTGGGGGAAGTGCAGTGCATGTGTTTATTAACAAAGTGTATTGGTAGATCAAAGGGATGGTCAAAATGTACATTCCTCTAATGTTAACCCAAGAGAAAGACTAGACTAGAGCATCTATTTCTGCAGAAATGTCCTTGCGTTTTCATCCCATGTTTTGCAACTTTATCTGCCTTCCCACCTGAATTGCTTCTCAAGCATCAAACATCCCTACTAATTAAGAATGAGGGGGAAATCTCCTTCCTCATGGAAATGCCAAATGTGGGAATTCCCAGATTCAAAAATATGTATCTGCATTAGCTATAATTCCAGCAACCATGTTCATCCCAGGCTCATCTGCTTCCACACTCATTTCCCCTCATGGTAAAGGAAAGGATGAAAGCTACAATGCTAACCAACATCAGAAGCACACAATCAAAAATGAAGGTAGATCTACAGAGCTGGTCAATGGATATAGTCCAATTTTTCATGGGTAATTAATACTCTCTCTCTATATATATATAAATATTTTATTTGATTTATATGCCGCCCTTCTCCGGGGACTCAGGGCGGCTTACAATGCGCTAAGCAATAGCCTTCATACTTTTGTATATTTTATACAAAGTCAGCTTATTGCCCCCACAAATTGGGTCCATATTAGATTCTAGGCTAGGTTTTGACCAATTTTTGTCAACCTTGATAATTTTAAGGTTGTTAGACTTCAACTACCAGAATTCCCCCATAAGAGGAGTGTGCTGGCTGGGGAATTCTGGTAGTTGAAGTCCATCCATCTTAAAGTTATCAAGGTTCTCAAACATTGGCCTACATGATAGCCCTTGTTGACACTTCTATTGAATGCTTGATGTTCCCAGAGCTAGTCTCGACCCAAAGCTCAATCCAAAATCCCTGCACATATTCATCATCTCTCCAGTGTGGCATCTTTTGTGTTTCGTTAGGGTAGAGCTATTATAAAACCCTTTGTCACAATAAGGACATTTGTAAAGTCGCTCCCCTGCATGGAGTCTGGTGGATGACCAGTTAGGACCATTATAATGGAAAGACCAGCCACAACTGAAGCAGCCACAGTGGTCATTCAGATAAACAGAGCTTAGGACAAACCATAACACACATGTAGCATTTCTCCTCCATGTGGCTTCGCTGGTGGATAGTAAGGCATGATACACAGCAGAACGTCTGGTCACGAACACTTCTTACCATGATCAAATTGGGTTCCAACCAAAAAAATCACATTTTTTTTTTGCGGCCAATTTCCCCTTTCCCCTTCTTTTTTTTGTAAGTTCCAAATTTCCAAAATTAGGTTCGGGTCACTACCAAATCGATTTGCGACCAAGGTTATGGAACGAATTATGGTCGTGACCAGAGGTTCTACTGTATCTGTGAATCCTTTGCCACAATCTATACAGTCGCTGTCTTGTTTGACTTCTCTGGGTGTCGCTAGGTGGGAGTTGAGACTAAAATTTTCACCACATCCCAGGCACCAGTCGGTTTCTTCTCAAGTGTGGACTCGCTGGTGCTTTTTCAGAGTCTCGATGAAGTTCTTCCCACAATCCAGGCATTTGGAAAGCTCCAATGTGGATTTTTTTGGTGTTGAAAGAGATGGCCAAAAATTTTCTGACACAAAGAGGACTCATAAGGTTTTTCTGAGGCTGGGTAACTTTGATGAATAATAAATAAACAAAACCAGCACTTTGAACTGAGTTTGACAGACAGTGTAGACGGGGAAGGACTGGGATAGTATGTACCATAATTCCAATTTTTTCCTACCCCTTTTTCCCAAATATCTGTTTCTCCCATAGACATACCAGTAGTTTACTACTATGTAAAATTATTCCATAGCTTCACCTTAAATTTCTCACTGATTAACCTCGATTTATCCCTAAACTTCTTTTTTTTATTGAAAAAGTTTTAAAAGTTTTACATACATTTTCTCCCCCCTCCCCAACCATCCCCCCCGACTTCCCAGAGCAAATACAAAATATAAAATACAGCTCAAATTCCCTAAATTCAACTCCATTTCTCACTTATCATAATCATTAAACAAATAGATAAAAGGAAAGCAAGTCTTCTTTCTTCTTATTCCATCTAATTCAACAAAATTAGTATCCATTTATAATTACAGCAGTTAATAAAACAATTAAGTATTACCTAATCAAACCTATCATTACTCAATTTAGCTATTAGATACTTAACAAATTATTAGGTCTATACAATTTAACAAGATATTTTATAACTTCTTTCATTTAAAACAAAAAAAAAAACCAAAAGAAAAAAACCTCATCCCAAAACCCCAAATTTAAAATAAAATACTATATAAACTCTTCCATCCTCCACTTTTAAACCATCAAGGTCCAATTATAATTAAAACACTTAATAAAAAAAATTCTAACTAAAAAATAATACTCAAACCTCTTATTAATTTATCAATACATATTAACAAATCAACTAAAAACATCATTTAATAGCTATATCAAACATTTAAATTCTTCATACTAGATTAAACCAGTTGCTAATCTTCTTATCTTCACATCTTCCAACAGCATATAGAATGTCTTCATTTGCGTCTACCCACCTAAATAAAAGTTGCTTCTTTATATAAAAAAAACCCCCTGAGTGACTTTGTAATTGTATTTCAAATAGTATCCATCAAATTCAGTCAAAAATTAGATTAATAAATTCATCAGACGTATTAGGGAAACCACCAGATCAACTGCAATTGCCCTGGCTCATAGTCCTTTTGCCTTATATTTATTACCATCAAGCAGGAAACTCCAATTTACTGTATTCAATAAAACTTCTGCGATTGCAATTAAGTCCAGATTTATTACAGTCCTTAATAAAATATTCCAAATCATTCAGGTCAAGGCATATTTCACAGCCCAACACACCAGCATTGCTGTGATCTGTTTATTCTTCTCAAAATATTCCAATATAGCTGTAGGTTACCTCCTCATCGTCGTTCATTGCTTAGTTAACTGGTATTAAGCTGTTGGCTGTTTTCTTCCAAAAGTTCAAAATCTTTAAACACTTAAACAATACTTTTTAAGGACCATCATCTCATCAAGCAGGGTTATTTTCCATATCTCCAGTCTTTCTTCTTTTCCTTTTTACAAACTTTTTTCTTAACTTTGATCCCTCTGCCTTTTTTAACTCCAGTAAAATTTTGCATTTTTTGGGATTGTGTATTATAAAATTTTTGCAGAAATATAACTTCTTCTGGAAAGGGCTCTTTAAATGCAAGTTGGATTTTATAAGAAAAAATTCGTGTAGCCAAAATCTCATCAGCTTCCAAAATTTCTTGCTCCTTATTCTGCACAGCATCCGTCTTTTTCTCCCCAAAAAAAACTACTATAGGCTGTTGTTATTCTTTTCCATCTCCCAACTCTTCATTCAATCCCCCACTGCTAGATTGCAACTCAGTATTTCCATGTATTTCATTGTTTCCAGCTTGAAAAGCTTGAAATATAGTATCAATTTTTTCCAATAAAGCAGAGGTAATTGAACTCCAAGCTTCCTCAAAATCAGACCATTGAGGGTTAATTAACCCTCCTTTGCTTTCTTTGCTTTCAAAAAGACCAACCATCTTGCCCCCCTTCTTCCTTCCCTTCCAAAAGGACAGGAGAAAAAAGAGGAAAAAAAAGTATCAAAAAGAAAAAAAAGGACCCTTTGCAATTTGTAATTTATATTACTGCTTCAATTATTATTATTACTTCCTTTATTGTTTCATCCACTTTACAAAAAAGAGTTTTACGTTTCAAACAGGGGCTTATCAATAATTACTTTTAACTTTCACTTCTTCACGCCCCGTTGAAACTCAAACACCATCTTGCTTTCACTTTCAGCTTAAGGAAAATCTTTTAAAGAAGGTAAATCTCTGGAGTTAAAAAAAAAAACTTGCTGTTTTATTCATGCTGCTTATGCTCTGCCAGCTTGATTCAAAAAGTATTTGTTTAAAGTTGGTTGCTGGGATAGTAACGACATCTAGCTCTGCAAAGCAGAGACATCCAGGGTCCGGAGTACTGACAGGCTTAACGGGGAGCTCTCATCTTCGAGCACCAGATTATAGGAAAAATCTGGCACTCTCAGGGAGCTCTACCCCACCCGTCTACTCACTTTCCCCCCTCTTACCAGGAGGAAAGTTTCCAAACCGCAAGACAGCTGATAGTCGCTGTTCTTGCGGTTCTACAGAGCCCTGGGTTGGCGCTTCAAAAAGAAGCGTCCGGCGATGTCGCAATCCCACCGGAAGTCCGATTTATCCCTAAACTTCTGAACATTTTGTCTTATGGTAAAGTTTGTATTGATCTTGCTATAAAAAGAAGAAACTACAGAAACTAGGAGAGGGCTCACCGGAAAAGAAGAAAATAAATGAGAGGAAATTCTTCTCAGGACAGAAACAGAGTGAGGATGTGGCTTTTTTTGGCTAAGAGAATTAACTTCCAGTTCACATAGTCCTACTTTTCATGTCTTTTTTTTTGTCCTGTAAGAAATTGCCCAAATTCCTTCTCTGCAGGGAAGGGTCAAAAAAATTCAAGACGATGGTTGCCCTAGTGCAATCATAGGTGACACCGATAAAAGACAGTGGGTCTTTAATCATGCTGCCGTCTTAATTTTGCGTCCTCTGCAGCCGATGTCCCTGCTTTACATTTTAAGATGGCTACCCTGCTGTATTTCCTGAATTTCCATTCAGCATTTTTTTTTTTTTTTGGCATATGATACTGTAGGAAGTTAGCACCCATCCCTCTCCTAGGAAAATGAAATATTTTAGGAAATATTAAAAGGGCATAATATTTCCCCTAAAAGGGAGGCAGAAACTCAGTCCCACCCCATCCCCCACTTTTGTCAATGGGGCATTAAGGCCTGGGCCAGTCTATTCTACATAACAAAGATCTACCTCCTTCAGGCAGAGCCATATTAGGAATTGCCTAATACATCATCACCCAGCAAGAGTCAACCAAGCCTGGGATTCAAAAGACAATCTACAAAGTTATCCCTGCATGGCCCCATGGGAGTCTGACAACCAATCAGAATACAAGCTCAAATTCAAAGCCCATCAGAGGGTATAAATCTCTCTCTCTCTCTCTTATATCCATGTGCTTTTTTGCACAGAACTTCAAACCATCTGGTCCTGTCCACCATTAAAAAACATCTTTCCAAGCAGTCTCCATGTTTGCAGTGTCTTTCTCCCCACTTGGTACTGAACCCAGATGGAGATTTCTTCCAACAATACATACAAAAATTACAAGACGTTGGGTTTACGACGGTGATAAACTAAGGTTGCAACCCCTCAGAGAGAAATCTCTTTCAGAAGATAAGAGGAAGCCAATATCAGCTTCCCCAAATTATCCTGTCACAAGTCATGGCTTTTGAAATGTTGGACTAAATTCCGTTGTGCACCTCAGTTGGGAGCTGGGACATTTTTTTTAAAATGATTATTTTTCTACCCCCGCTTTCTGCTAAAATATTGAGATAGTGTGCATCATAGACCTTTCATCAAATGTTAACACCACAATGATCACTTTGTCACCTATGCTGAGTGAGAAAAAAAAGCAAAAAACAAAGCTGAGTCTTTCAGCACCTTTCTTCACAGCTAAATTACAGGAAAGGCAAAATTTTTATTTTAAAAAGTGTTACCAGTAAGAGAAACAGGGTAGGCATACTTGAGTTCACCACATCTATGATTGTGAGCAAGCTGTAAAATGACAGAATGGTTTCTTTCTTGACATGAGTGCTTCCTTTCAGATCAATTCGACGCCATTTCGTTTTTGTGAAAAATAAAAGTTCATTTCAAGGGTCACTTAGGATAATTTCAGCCCAGTTGTAATAAATGTACTACACCGATGATGTTATTTAGTTTGGTAATGAAATGTCTGCACGAAAGTCAGAGAGCAACAAGGGCCCCACACTTTGACCCTAAACTACACATATTCTCTATTAATAAACATATTTTATGGTAGGAGTGAATTTAAACATTTCTTTTTATGTATCTAAAGTATTGGAGGAATACAGTAAATGCTCCAATTAAAATTTCTTCTACTAAATACTTCACTGTGTGGACCACAGTTATTCAGTCAATACATATATTCGAATTTTGATGTAAGAGAAGTCTCTGAAATTAACATGGACAGTTAAGAAACTGAAGTGGATCATCAAACAAATCAACCTACAATTTTGGGCTCCTTTGTCTCTCTGAGGTAGTTCATGATGATGTTACCTAGTTGGGTAATGAAACGTCTGCAAGAAAACAACCAAGCTCAGCAATAGTAAGGAGCCCTCATTTCAACCTTGTGTCAGGCCTGGAAGCTAATCTTTTGCATTGGATCTTCAGGCCTGCCACATTTAGTACTGTGGAAAACTGGGAAGAGGAATTGTATGGAGCAGGGGAGATATATTTATTTATTTATGTAATTTATATGCCGCCCTTCTCCCGTAGGACTCAGGGCGGCTTACAAAAACAACAGAGAATTACATAAACAGTTAAAATCAGTTTAAAATTAATTAAAATCAAATTAAAATCATTAAAATATTTAGAATCCCCCTACGGATTCAGCCCATATGGCGAAAATATATATTCATAATAACATTCCTTTCCCTGAGAGTCAAGGACATCCTGCCCTGCACCTGGAATGGTGTGGCTGGGAGACATCTCCAGTTGGGATGGTGGAGTCGGTGGTGGGTTCCTCCCGGTTGGTAGCAGTGACGATATGATGTCACTGAACCGGTTCTGGCCCCACCCCACCCCCTCCACCCCCCTGCATTATTCTTACCTTTTATTTGGCCCCACCCCCAATCTACTGCTGCCTCCTGAGTCCCAGCTGATGGGCTATAAGGAAAAAAACTGTTTAAACTCTTGCCGTGGGGTTTCAAAGGACCGCCCTACAGCTGATCAGTGTTAAAAGAAAACAAATGAGTAGATCAGTGCCTGCAAAAATAAATGGGTAGACCAGTGCCTGCAAAAATACATGAGTAGACCAGTGCCTACAAAAATACATGAGTAGACCTGTGCCTGCAAAAATAAATGGGTAGACCAGTGCCCGCAAAAATAAATGGGTAGGTTGATACAGCTCTGCAAGCAGTTAAAAGCCTGGTAGACCAATACCTCTACTAAATCCTAAATAATTGTCACATGATCATCAAGCCACGCCCACAAAATAAGCCACGCCACAAAATAAACCACGCCCACAGACCCAGTAGTAAAAAATTTTAGAACCCACCCCTGGATGGAGTGATATCCATGTGATGGACATTTGGGTGCAGGGGAAGGGACTTTGACTTTCTTTTGGGTGGGGAAAACCCAGAAGCTTTCAGATTCGGCTTTTCCCAGATATGCCAATATGACATCTCTAATAAAATGGAACTTTAAGGAACTTCTAGCCTCGGAGTCTTCTTTCATTGGGGGTGTTACTTGGAACACTAGAGTTCTCATTCAAAGCACAGATGATAATTTGTGAAACACAAGTTCACAAATTGTGAAACACAAGTTCAAATTATCATACTTGGGCATATTATGGGAACACCATATGATTCTCTGGGGAAGGCTCTAATACAGGGGTGGCCAGCGGGCCCGTATGATGCTTAGATCTGGCCTGTGGGGCCACCCTGGAAACAGTGAAGGACTGGCGGTGCCTCTTCCAGTGAAAGTGAAGCTCGCGCGGGTTGCATGCGGCCCTCCCAAGCTCCATTTTCACTGGCAGAGGGCTGCAGGAGGCCGTCGCAGCCAAAACGGAGTTTGGGAGCCTGTTTTCGCTGGCAGAGTGCTAAGGCCACCATAGGTGCCCCGACATGAGTGGTGTTGAATTGGCCCCCAGAGGTCAAACACAACCCTGATGTGGCCCTCAGTGAAATCAAGTTTGACACCCCTGCCCAGTGGTGAAATGTAAAATTTGTTGCTACCAGTTCTATGGGCGTGGCTTGGTGGCTTGGGGTGGTGGTGGTCATGTGACAGGGTGGACATGACCAACTTTAAAAAAAAAACTTTTTTAAAGCATTTTTTAGTACCGGTTTGGGCAAATAGGTAGTAAAAAATGCTTTAAAAAAATAAAGAAAAGATTCTGACGATCACAGCTGTGCCGTGCGATCATCGGAGCCTTTTTAAAAAGCCTTTTTTACTACTGGTTTGCCCGAACCGGTAGTTTTTATCACTACCGGTTAACCCAAACCAGAGTGAACCGGTAGCATTTCACCCCTGCCCCTGCTGTAATACTAGAAAGCATAGAAATAAAGAGAAAAAGAAAATGATCAGCAGCAAGGTATAGGGGTGAGGGTATCACTGTTGGACGACCCAAGAACCAGATTAGAGATTCTCATTGGCATCCTTCAGTCTCAAGAGACTATGGTATCTAGGAAAGAGGTCCTAAAACAGCATCTAGTGTGACTAAAAAGATCAATTCGAGAGTGGCAATCCCTTTCACACTGAGGGCAGATACATTCCATCATATAGAGTCCCTCCCTCAGATTAGAGATAGGTTCCAAAAAATGAGAATATTAGTAGTCTAGGGTTGAACTTGGGAGTTTTTAATGTTCTCTGAGCATGTTTGCTTTTGCAATCATGTTTGCTTGCAACCATGACCACACTTAGAATTTTGTGTACAGTTCTGGTCACCACAATACAAAAAGAATATTTGAAACCTCAAAAGTATGCACAGAAAAGAGCAAGAAAGAAGATTAAAGGTCTGGAGGCTAAATTGTATGATAACCGTTGAGGGACCTGGGTAGGTCTAGCCAATTGGAGAAAAGGAGGTGGGGGACACATGATAACTGTCTTCCAGTATTTGAGGGTCCAACAAAAGAAGAGGGGATTGACTTATTTTTTAGGGAACTAGAACTAATATAGATGGAAGCTTGTTAACATCCTAGAACTGCAATGGCAAACCTATGGCACGGGTGCCACAAGTGGCACGTGGAGCCATATCGATGGGCATGCGAGCTCAGCTCCGGCACGCATGTGTGCATCGGCCAGCTGATTTTCAGGCCTTCTGGGCCCACCAGAAGTCAGGAAACACACTGTTTCTGGCCTCTGGAGGGCCTCTGGGGGGCTGGGGAAGGCTGTTTTTGCCCTCCCCAGGCTCCTAGAAAGGCTCTGGAGCCTGGGGAGAGAGAAAAACGGGCCTATTGGGCCCACCATGCCAAAAGTGGGGGGGGGGGGCACCGGGGGGCACATAGAATTATGGATGTAGGCACGCATGCGTGTGACCCCACTGCGCTCCCCCCCACTTTTGGCACACGATGGCAAAAAGGTTAGCCATCACTGTCCTAGAAGTAAGGACAATTTTTCTGACAGCTATGCGTTGTGAGTGCTCCATCACTGGAGGTTTTCAACATGAGATTGGTCAACCATTTGATTGGGATGGTATGAGACCTGAATAGGGGGTTAGACTAGAAAACTTCCAAGGTCCAGCCTTATGATTCTTATGATGATTCTATGATTCTACGATTATATTATTGCAGATGTTTCATAACCCAGCTAGGTCACATCACCAGTGCTGACAATGTGATTAAATACTGTGTATACACATACAATGACAATAAAGTAGTAGTAGTTGTTGTTGCTGTTATTGTTGTTGTTGTTGTTGTTGTTGTTGTTATTATTATTATTATTATTATTATTATTATTATTTCCTGGTTTATGATTCTGCTGATTGGAAGAGCAACACCACGCTGATTTGTGCTCTGCACTGAGAGTTTTGCAAGGATTTTCACTTGTTTCTAAATTTTGTTTTCCTTGATTACTTTTATTAAGGGTTTAGCTGCTTTGCTTGACTGCAATGAGTATGTCAAGGTTCCAAATAATACACCTAACGGAATCAAAATTCCAAGGCAGGCATGTTCCCCAAATTATAGATTTATTAGGCATGTCATATTGGCACATCTGTGGGAACCCAACTCTAACCCCCCCTCAGGTTTTCCCCTAGTTAAAAGTAACATTTTCTTTCCCCCTCCCATTCAGCCCATCACATGGTCCAATCAGATCACAGTCCAAGGGTCACTTGGTTTCAGATCCCACCTCCTTGCACTTGGTGGGAAAGCTCTTGGTTCTCAGAGGGAAGAATTGTATTTTTGCTACAATCCCTTAGCTATCTCTACTTCCCCCCCTCCCGTTCCCACAGCTCGACTCATCTCCGCTATGGCAGCCCTGAAGGTGGAGGGGGGAAATGGTTCCAGAGTTGACAGAGCAGGGGGTGAAATGCTCCCGGTTTGGACCGGATCGTCCGATCCAGTAGCGATGGTGGCGAGTGGTTCGGAGAACCGGTAGCAAAAATCCCTGCCCTCCCCCCCCCCC